>JAWHQN010000196.1:0-167867 GCA_033220385.1 Triplophysa yarkandensis | reverse complement strand
AGAGACCAGAGAGAGAGAGAGAGAGAGAGAGAGAGAGAGTTAGAATACAGCTTCAGTTCCTCACTAGTGAACACGCACGCACAAACACACACACACACACACACACACACACACACGCACAAACACACACACACACACACACACACACACACACACACACACACACACACACACACACACACACACACACACACACACACACACACACACACACACACACACACACACACACACACACACACACACACACACACACACACACACTTTAAGCATTAAAGCAGAATTCAGATGTTGTGTTTTATTCACTTGTGTGTGTTTGGTTGTGTTCGGGGAAAGCAGGCACCTGCGCTCTGTCAGGTCCTGTAGGAGAGCTCGGAGCTGTCACTTCTCTTGAGAAGATCAAACACTGCGCCCTCAGCTGGCAGAAGATCTCAGATGGAACTCAGGACAAGTGTGCAGAACTCTTCATGCTCTCAGATCCGATACACATATAACATTTACATCTTATAGATCTTATAGAGCTCTAATCTAACATAATGTAATGTTGTTTTTCATTAATAATGATGTTTTGTCTTAATATTATTATATTATCAGCTTAATAATTTAGGAAATATTTACTAAAAATGTGACAGCCTTAAATTCCAAACAAGAGTTATTATGTGTAATTTAAACATTTAAAAACATGAACTACATTTAGTCTCTCTCTCTCTCCTCTCTCTCTCTCTCTCTCTCTCTCTCTGGTCTCTCTGGTCTCTCTCTCTCTCTCTCTCTCTCTCTCTCTCTCTCTCTCTCTCTCTGGTCTCTCTCTCTCTCTCTCTCTCTCTCTCTCTCTCTCTCTCTCTGGTCTCTCTGGTCTCTCTCTCTCTCTCTCTCGTCTCTCTCGCTCTCTCTCTCTCTCTGCTCTCTCTGGCTCTCTCTCTCTCTCTCTCTCTCTCTCGTCTCTGGTCTCTCTCTCTCTGTCTCTCTCTTCTCTCTCTCTGGTCTTTCTCTCTTCTCTCTCTCTCTCTCTCTGGTCTCTCTCTCTCTCTGGTCTCTCTCTCTCTCTCTCTCTCTCTTGCTCTCTCTTCTCTCTCTCTCTGGTCTCTCTGGTCTCTCTCTAGTCTCTCTCTGGTCTCTCTCTCTCTCTCTGGTCTCTCTCTCTCTCTCTCTCTCTCTCTCTGGTCTCTCTCTCTTTCTCTCTCTCTCTCTCTGGTCTCTCTCTCTCTCTGGTCTCTCTCTCTCTCTCTCTCTCTCTCTCGCTCTCTCTCTCTCTGGTCTCTCTGGTCTCTCTCTAGTCTCTCTCTGGTCTCTCTCTGGTCTCTCTCTCTCTCTCTCTCTCTCTCTCGCTCTCTCTCTCTCTGGTCTCTCTGGTCTCTCTGGTCTCTCTCTAGTCTCTCTCTGGTCTCTCTCTAGTCTCTCTCTGGTCTCTCTCTCTCTCTCTGGTCTCTCTCTCTCTCTCTCTCTCTCTCTCAAAGAACCATACAGTTGTTTCAAGGTGATGATAAATAAGACATTTATTATGGCCTGAACCTCCTACCAGTTTAGAATATTGTTAAAGCTTGTTGCTTCAAGAGCCAGATATGTCGAACTCACCCCAAGTAAACACACACCAGCAAAGTTTTCTCGGTTAAATGAAAGGCAGTCATGTGATATTAATTCCTCTTTTCTCTTTTTTGTGCATACATTACCAGCGCGCGTGGTAAACACATGAAGTCTCAGTGTTTAGTGTCAGGTGACAGTGTTTGCTCTGGGAATCTTACGTCTGCTTCTTTCAAGTTTGCCCTTTGATATGTTAAACATCTGTCTATTTTTAACAAGCAACAACAAAAGAACATTATATACCAACTGTAGTGGTGACAGTGAAATACATGTAAGCAATGTTTGTTTTGTGATTTCCTAAATGAATGCACATTTAATGATAAAATACTTGCCAGCGAGATCTGTGTGATCACAGTCTTACTGTCTGACATGAATGTGACAGAATGCATACTTACATTCCATCTGTCTTCTGTATTATTGTGTAAATAATGTATATGTGCAATCATGTAACATTGTGTATGAAATGTTGCGTATGACACTAGGAACATCATTAAAAACAAAACAAACAATATTGGGTTGTGACTAAGTTTTAACAGTGAACACTGTGAAGGAGAAATGAGATGCAAAAGAGATCACAGATAGTGTCTCATTATTCCTATTGCTGTTTTACAATCTGCAGGTAAAAACTTGGCATCAAAGCAAAAAAAGAAACTGTCCCTCTGTTTGTTTCCACCCAGTTCCCATTGGAGTAAACAGAGAGCATCACTGTCGTTTCAAATGTTTTACAGCTTTCTTTTAACCCTTGCTCGTCGGCCCTGTCAATCACACGGCAATCTAATAAAGTACATCCCTCCAGCTGGCAAACAGGTTGATTGACAGTCAGTCTGTTGAAATAGGGTAATGAGATAGAAGATATGACAAGATGGAATGCCGCCCGCAGCGGATGAGTGCGGCTGGGGGAATGTCTGCCGGGGATTACTTCTGAGAACTTTGGAGTCTAATGGCAAAAGTGGCTTTCAACTATCTACATATGTACATATGCCATGATTAAACTTGTTTGTCTTCCTTGTCGTCTGAAAGGGTTCTGAGCCTATAGGAATGGAAGGTGTATACATTCATTAGGAGATCCGGGTCCATTCGGAGTGACAAGGTTGTTAAGGAAAGAGTGAAAATAATAGCTTTGAAACGACTTTATTGAATCGAGCCATCTGTAATACTATACAAGCGGTCGCTTGAGTTTAAAAAAGCAGCATAATCATAAGTGAATGAGACGTTGATGTTTATAGAAGATAACAGCCTTTTTCGTACGGTCGTAGATGCGGTGGATACCGCCCGGGATTCGGATGTCCACTCCATTGTTGGCAACAACAAGTCCAGTGTGTATCATCTTTTCCCATTGAGCCCGTGTCTCCTCAAATATCGCTAGGCTTCTGTTAACCACAGAGATAGCAAAAACAGTCACATTGTGGCCTACCGGGCGCCGATCCAGGAAACAACATGCCAACTGTGCACATTGTTCACTCGTAAGATTTTAACATTGTAAAGCTCGGCAAATAACTGGAAACAAGCAATGCGTTTATGTGATCCATCTCATCACTCTGAGCTAATAAGAAAGTTAGAAAAAAGATTTGGTTCCAATGGAATCTTCCAATGTATGTTGAGGCAGGGGTCGTACATACTGTAGGCCAGAGCTGTTGTGGCTCATACGAAGCACGTTTACTTTGGCATTTGTCAGGTCTAAATATGACCCTGAAACACAAGAAAGTAATTTTATATAAATTATTAAGCATTCCATTGATATGTTGTTTGTTCAGACAGGAAAATAAAATAACTATTTGATGGTAAGGTAGAAAAAATCTGAATTATTAGTAGCACATAATACTAATAAAAAGAAATAAATGAAAATCTCTTTTGTTTTATCATTCACATTGTAGAACGGTGATATAACAAAATGCAAAATTAAGTTTTCGTAAATATTAAGTAGGACATTCACAAAAATCTCAATGGAACATTATCATTAATATTTACTCTACATTATGGTGTTGTCTATTACTATAAATATAACAAATGCAGTCTAGTGACCATAAAGTTGTAATAAAGTTGTAACTCACTTTTGGCCATTCGTGAATTTATCCTATAGTATTAAATCACAATGTTTTTATGAATTTCAACAGCTTCAACCCCGACTCATTGGCAAATCCTATAGAGGAATCACAAGCGGAAGACAAACTCGAGCCGGCCAGCCGACCAGTGGGAGACGGGAACATGTTTATCATGGCCTCAGCCTGCAGAAGTTTAAGAAGTGATACACTTCCTATGTGGTTCTGTGCTGTATGCCCACGGCTCTGAGGCAGATTTACTCAGCTGTCAATTTCATTCGCGAGCTACTGTGGCTTAATATGCCTCCATAGAGATCCCGCAGGACCAGAGAAGACAGCCGCACGAGCGCTTTTGTTTGTGCTGTTATGATAGTCGGCCGGGCACCTGAGAGCGTAGCAGGCTCTAATTTGCTTTTTCCATTAATACATCATACTCCATCAGCAAAACCCAACAAATATAACAAAAAAATAAATAATTAAAGGAATGATTACTTCTGTCGATACAGAGGCGGGCGCATGTGCCCATGCAGCGAGGTGAAACGGTCGGGCTCAGGTAATCTCCTCTATCTATGTGGAGGAGGGCCGCTTGGCATTTCAAAACTCTGGCAATTTTTCCTTTACACAATAAATGTAACGTAAACGAAAGGTCAGCCTTTCACTGGTTATCACTTTGACTTTTTGACGTTTCCCTCCACCCCAAGTAAATATCAAACTGTTTTTACACACAGGGCCTGTGTTTCTTTTACACGGGGCAGCAAGCGGCTCGACATTAATGCTGAGTTACCAAGATTTTCACCAATCGTTCATGTCTGGTGCATTGCCTTGGAAAATACAATTTTGTAACACCAAAGCAATATTTAAAACCCTAAAAACATGTATGTTGAAAGAGCACAAACTTTTATTTTCAACGCTTTTCCAGGAAATGCATGATTTAGGATGAAGAAACCTACTTTAGAAAAAAACGTGAATTAGAAGTTTGGTCCAAATTAACATAGGGGATATGGCATTATGCATAACATCTGATAATACAGATTGAAGTCTTTCATCCACTCTATAACCCCATATGAAGCAAGAACCAATTTTATAGAAACATAAGATTTATTTCATGTGCTAAAGTAACAGACATGGTAGTTTAACCTCAATGGAAGGATACAGAATTTTGTATACACAACAATAATTCTCTGCAAACCCAAGAGAACTTTTCAGCTGTGCTGGTCTGTATTTTTCTAAGATAATTTGTTCTGCAAGGAAGCTGGAAATGTACTTCCTGCATGGGCAAACTTCTGTAGAAGACGAGCACAGCACCCAGCGCAGGTTTAACACAATTCAACGTACCAAATCTGCTAAGTGTGTCTAAGCAATTATGAAAGAGATGAAAGATAATTTGGCATGTCAACAAAATGAGAGCAGACCAACAGCATGGCCCATCTGCAATGTCATCTGAAACTGTTACAATAGCGGTTTGCAGGGACACAGATCTTTAAGACACACAATCTGTGGATTTGACACCATGTCTGGTGGCGGGGTAAAATCATGCTTCACAAAATCTGATGATCCATTTTATCCCAGCATGATCTGAGAATCTTAAAAGACATTCTGCATGCTTAAGGGGAGGCATGTGACAAATTAAAGAGAACATTCTCATGTATACACATGCACAGAAAAAATGAGAGACCATTTCATTTAATGAACATTTAGAGATGTAGGTATTGTGACAATTCCATGTCAATATCTGTTGAATTTCAACAAAATAATCCTAAAGTCATCCACAGCACTATGAAAGCCTGACAGGATCACAAGAATGTACAAAAATCAAGGTTAGCACGAACAAAATAATTCTTCAAATTCTTTAAACTGTTCCTAAATGCATATACAAATATAACTGTTGCTTAAGCAGTATTGGAGGTGAAAATAGAGTTGTTCTCCTTTTTGCAAGTTTTCATTTTGTGCAAATAAATGCAAATAGAAACAAAACAATTGTTCACTATTTGTTTGAAATATTTTTTTAAGTTGATGAAATGAAATTTATTAAAAAAAATGATAATTTCCCCTAAAAACTGCCTAAATAATAAATAAAAGCTTACATATAGGAAAACAGAAAATGGTCTCTTGTGTTTTTCTGTGGCTATAGATTAAGGATTTACAAGGTACCTTAAAAACAGTTTCTAGATCTTTTAATAGAGGAAAAACTTGCATTATATGTGTATTTTCATACATTTCAAAACAACTATCAAATATTCTTAATTTGTTATTTACATTTTTATGTTGTAAGTGCTGTAAGAAGATATTCTGAGGAAAAAAGATATATTTTGTATTTGCTGTCATTTTTGTAACTGTTATCTAAGAAGACACAACGGTTTCCAAGAAAATATCATCAAGCCACAGATTTAATCACAGTGAATGCAACCGTGTCCAAAGCCATTAAAGAATGATTGTTTCTTGAGTTCATTCCATAGAACATTAACATCTGCACTGTAAATTAAATCTACAGACCAAACATATGCTGCTGTAAACATTCTGGGAAATGTAACCTAAAAGAACACATTGTTAAAGCCATTTGACTACTTCAAATCGCATTACTATGTACAGTATGCATCACTGCTTATTTTTGCCTTTTTTTCACGGAAAGTGCTAATGTTTAACACTGACTGCATATGTTGTTTAATGAGCTGCATTTACATGAATTATAATAGATCAGATTCTGTCGTGTAACATAAAAATCAAGAGAGCGACCATTTCAGTGATTAAATGAAGAATCGCTGTGCTACAACATAAGGGCAATTCTATGAAAATGTTAATCTTACCATTAAAACATCACCATTGGTTTAACCAAAGGTTAGAGTTTTTTAGTATGCATTTTATGCTTTAAATTACAATTTAATGTCATTATTTAAGTATTTATAGCTTTATTTCCATTTTAAGTGCATGATTTATCATAGTCTTGTAAGTGTTCGGGATTGTCATGATGAACCGTGATGAACTGCCGTGTGCATGATGCAGGCATGTCGCAGAAATCTTCATCATGTGTCTGTTTATGTTCAGAAGTTTAACAGCGTGAAGAGGAAACATCTTCAACAGCCTGTTCTGTCAAGGCCAGAGACACAGCAGTGGTCTCCGAATGGATCTCTGTGATGCTGACAGTTAGATAACACAGCCGAGACATTGAGATTGACGCCTGTGCAGCTATGGCAACCACCATGCATGAGCATTAACGAAGAAGGCGAGATACTGCAGTGATAGGAAACTACTTTCTACATCCAAGACTTTCATGCTTTGGTATGTAAAGACATGAGCTTTCTAATATAACACATGAAAATCTATGGAAAAACACAACGGCTTTAGAAATGTCAAGCACTTTCAATCATTTCAATCATATGATTTATCAGATAAAGCGTTAATGATGTGTGTCCCAGAGCGCACATTCCACTTCTTACTAATTGGTACTTTCGCAGCTTAGCCCCTCACCGCTATCTGCAGAGAGAAAACCCCGGCTACATCTCCAGCGCTCTCTGATCCGCCATCAGCCGGCCGACTGAAGGAAAATACCACAATCCTCCATCTTTCAGACTCATGTCCTCACCTCTCAGGATTTCATTTTAATTAGGCAGCGGTCAGAAATAGCCCAGGCCGTTCAGGAATAATGACATTAAGAGGGGGACTTTTCCTGCTCTCAAATTTCTCCCAGTTTTCCTCCGCCGGGATCTGTTTTTACCAACGGCATGGCATTTAATTCTTATTAGGCCCATGTCAACCTTTAATCAAAATTCAGTTGGGTATTCAAAATGTTACTCGCAAAAAATGATGGAAAGTGATAGATGTCAAAAAACAGCAGAGGAAACAAAATAGCTTCAAATAGCTTAATTTAAAAAGTATATTTATCCCTAAATTTATGTACAATTTTACATGAAAGATCATTTATATTGCGTATGCAGGCATGCCACACACACAAATCCACGCACACACGCACACATATATGAATTTTAAGAGAACTCCTCCATCATGTTCTTATAGGACATCACAGAGAAAAAACGTCTTTCATGAAAATATGTTTCTTTGCTGATACAGACAACCAAACAAACCTCTGCCCGCTTGATGTGGCCACATGCAAGGAAGAAAGGACCTGGACAAATCTAAGATATAAATGTCTAAATTCTCTCAAAGATTTCAAAAAAGGCTTTCAACTTGAAGAGGAAATGTATACTGGTCTAGGTTATAGCTGTTTGCAATGTGTATATTCAAGATGGTTCAGGAAAAAGGTAAAAATTACAATATGACGTGTGTAAATTTAAATATAAATGCAGATTATACAATTTTTATAAATAACATAAAAACACATTCTGGTCCACATGTATTTTTTCTCATAGACTCCAGTCTGTGTATATTATTCTTGAAAACTTTTGCTACAATATTATATAAAGAAATTACAATTGAAAATAATAAAATAAAAATGTTATGAAATATAAATAGTTATGGTAACTACTAGCCAGATTGGTGAACAAACACAGACCTGGAGCCAACTTACGGCCTTGCTTGTGTGTCTGATGCAACCATTCATTAACAATTATGTAAACCAAATAGTCCACCAAGAACTGAAAAGATATACATTTTAAATAGAACAATTAACATGAATAGAACAGAGCGGAAAAAAAACATAGGATCCAAATGTTTATAAACCCGATTTTAAATGTGGGACTGAAGCTGTAAACCTATAAAGAATATTTAAAATTTTATTTCATGTAGATTTGAATAAACAAACAATAATTTAACATAATGATAAATTATAAATATTTAAGACTATAATTTAAAATCAGATTCTGAGGTTACTAATTCACAGTCGAACTGGAATAACACTTGTTAGCCTGAGAACATGTTTTCATTAAAGCAAATATAGCAAATACCAAATTCTATTCTTCTCAAGTGGAGTTGCGTATTCTATAGAAAAGGGTTCTTAGTATATGTTTATGTATTCCTACGTGCTGGATAGAATTTCTGATGTAAACAGGCCCTGTTCTCTCCTTGGGAACACACCGATGGAATTTAACAAAATTACTCCTTCAGTGGAGCGACCAACATGCAACCGGATCCACAAGAGCTATAAATAATGTAATATCCATTAGATGTCTGAAAGAGACGACCCGCTGCCTTTCTCAACCTGTTGAGTAAAGTCGCCGATCGGATCCGTCTCGCTACAATGCCGCACATCTCCGCTGTTTTCTAGCAGCGGGAGAGCGGAACTCGTGTATCGATTGAGGAGGAGTGTTCAGTTTCAGATGTCTTTGTACCTCGCGCGCTTCATGCACCCAGGTTTAATTAGAATCCATTTTAAATATTCATGGCGGTTGTCTCTACTGTAATCCTCTGAGGAAACCAGATAACTAGATGGAGGGAAACCTTATGACACCAAAACATACTGGCTGACAGCTCCAAGCTGCTTAGGAATTAATTAATTACCCGGGGCGAAGGGAGATTATAATAAATAAATATTGGCCGATCATGAGCTCCATGAACCTGAAAGCGGATGGCGTAAGCGAAGGTTGTGGGTGAACGACCTCAAAGTTAATGCGTCCACATGGCGTGGAGCAGGTCGGCCATAAATATGCATGGCGTCAAAGTCAAGGGTGCGGGCGGGTACGGGCCGAGGGCATCGCTGGGTGCTGGGTGGGCATTTAACAGACATCACACAGGCCAGTGCGTCGGCGTGAATGAAGGCACTCACGTGTGCTCACCGCAGATCGAAACATAGAGAGTGCCAGAGGCACGAGCATTGTGAGCGTTTCACTGATTCCATGACGCTGGGGAACTGAATCCTTATATATGATTTGAACGACAGCGGGATGTTGAGGAAACCATCTGATCCGGGTGTGGAAACTGGTAGAAGCAAAGCCATTGGAGACAGATAAGAGATATGATTACGTGTATTCTCGGAGCGTGTGTATGAGCAGAATACAAATACAATCTAAAATAAAGCTCTGTGGCTTACTCACAAAGGATTTTTATTGCCACGTCATGGGACTTGAAACATGCTGTGTTCCTTTATTGCAGTGTTGTATGTTCAGTTCACTTGTTATTTTTTCTCCCGCATCCAGGCATTGCTGACGCAATCCTAATAATAACCACAAACGTGTCTGTATATTTTTGTTCTTGGGAAAAACTGACGAGATTATGTTTTCTCCGGCTGCAAAAAAAAGTTATGAGGCCTGCAGGTCAGAATGTAATCACGGCGATACGCGTCATATCCCTCCGTAATCCCTCAGACTGTGCTGGTTGCGTTTCGGTAATGTTTCTTGTATACTCAGGTAACACAGCTCTCCAGGGTGTACGGCTGCGTGGACGCAGTGACATAAACCATGGGAGGGAAAGAAGAACGACGCGTGCCGGCTTTCAGCATTGTTAGCTACAAAAAAGACTTTTTAATGGCTACATAAGACAACTTAACAAGGTGTGTCTGACTTGCGGCATGCTGTAAATGGCCCCGACACTTTAGATAAAGGGCAAAAACATCATGTTCCTGAGGGTTGAGAAAATCTGTGGGTGCCCTTGCTGCTTGCATCATCATTAGTCTCCATTCGATGTGACATGGGATCTGTTATCCACCTCCTCGAACACGGGCTTGTCGGGTCTCTGTATTAGAGGAAACGGGCAGAGGAAGCGATTAATCTTTGAATATGACGCAGAAAGTTAATCAGGGCTCACGCATAGCTGCGGAAACGTCTCGGAGTGTCCCGATCGGGGTGACACGAGGAATGAACCGTGGCGGTGTGGACCTGCCTGCACGGACCAGGTCGGGACTCTGCGGTTCATAACTAGGCCGGCACATACGACTAATCAGGCGCAATGACAGGGACGTTTAGGAGTGAATATGACTGATCTCATTAACTATAGTGCTCATCTATATATAGGGAGGGCATGTGAATTATCAACTTTTCTTGTCTAAAAGCCACCGCCTCTCTGGCCCCTGCTACTGTTTGCATATTAACCACATTATGAATAGGTGAATACTCTTGAATATAGACATGTGAATTATGTATGATGGAAACAGGGGATGGATTCCTAGCTCAAGCCTATCTGGGGGGGTGCTTACACCCTGGAACAATAGCTTTCCAACGGTCAGGGGTTTGCGTTTAAGTGTGTCACGACTGCTATCTTTAGATTAAGCATCAGGTGGAGAAGGGGACATGTATATTTATGTCAGCGCCCAATGTACCGTGCCCGGGTGAGCAAACAATATGTAAGCTAAGCTCAGTCATCCTTTCTTTTACCTCGACGGGTCCAGGGCACGTGCTCTCTAAATAATTCAGCGAAAGCCTGGTGTAAAAATTTAATTGGGTGTTAGGAACTTCATTTGTTTTTGCAGGGTTTCAAGAGAAGGAGGAGTGTTCCTTTACAGCGCCCGACATTTTTTGACGTATTTGTATGGTGTATAAATGTATTTTATAAAACAATGTAAAAATACTACTATGAATCAGTTTACGATAAACAAAAGACTTTACATTTTCTTAACCTTAAGTGTTTTACTAACAATGACAGCATTTAATATTTCCTATTGTTGTTAGATAATGTCAATGCATTTATTCATGTATTAAGGAATGTAAAAAGTTACAACTTATAATGCAGTATACACTATTGGTCAAAAGTAATAGGACACTCACTTATGCATACATGAAATGTTTTCTTTGTCATTTTCTCAAGCAGCTTCTTAAGATCTCTAACTAAAATGCCAGAGTGTCCCAGTTTATTCTCCGTTTTTTATTAGTTGTTCTTTCTTCAATATTCAGTCACAGTTATCCGTTTAAAATAAAAGTATTAAATGTTCAAACATACACCTTGTAAATTGCAATTTTATTTGACACGCCACAAAGGTATCACATTATTTTTTTTGCTGAAAATAGTTTGCCTTGATGGTGTCTTTGTCATACTCTAGACTTTTACTTTTATATATAGTTCACAGTGCATAAAAAGATCAACTAAACCTTTATTTGTATTGACTTTCATGTATGAATATATAACATGATATATATAATATTTAATATCACACACGAGACGATACATGCAACATTTTCTAGCTGCTCCCAGAGCTACAGACATATTATCAGTTAAAGACAGAACAATGTCTTGGTTTGATATACAATCATCAGATTCATGACTTTATATTGTGAATCCCCACACAGGAAAGCTCCAGAGCAATATAAAGGTATAATCATTGTGTTATATCTCATCTCTCTGGAGATCTGCTAATGTCTACCTATGTACAGTAAACACGCACACATATCAGTTTATTTACTCGCTTTTCTCCCTGGTGCAATGGCAACAAAAGATATTACTCTTGAACAAACTATTTATATTACTTCAAATCTGCCAGTGGAAAAAGTGATACGGAATATGAGAGGGAGGCCATGAATAAAATCTCCAGATGTCAGGCGATACCGGATGTTCCACTGCAGAGTCAGAAAACATAAAAAGCATTTCTGATTGTCATGGGTTTGTAGTCTCTCTTAGCAATTTGGAAGGGATTTATGCTCATTCTTGAATGGAAAGGCCATGTGCGCTATTACACAAGTGGTTTATAAGGATTTGCACTACATATGCTGCATGAGAGATAACCTCTGCCACGGCATCAGCGTGTATCATTTCTAAAAGCATGCTGTTAACCAAATTGAGCAAATGCAATAGCGGTGTTATGAGATGATCCATTTGAATGGGAAATACATTCCAGAACACTTTGCTAGGGTAAGAAGGACTATGCTTCAGCGATACATAACCACATTGATGTGAAATTAAACTGAAACACTGATTCTTTTAAGACTTAAAGCCAAGATTTGCATTGTGTGGCCCTTGGCCAATGATGACATGTCTCTGAGGTCAAAGGGTTGTCGGTTGTGCTGCAAAATTAGAAAATGAAGACCGACTGAGATGCGCTGGTAAGTGGCATCGGCATGCTCGGCCAATCGAGAGGTTTGTAAGTCAGTTAGTTTGGAACCACAGTGAGAGATGAATGCTCAATAGATTTTTTGGCCAGTGGATTAAACAAGTAATTCGTAGACATGTATACCTTTGTGACATTTTAAACATTTATTAAAGTCTGAGAAGAACACACCGGAGATTTGAGTGCAGAGCTAAAACTCTTTGACATGGTTCATTTGGTTTGTTTGTAGCTTGTGAAACTGAACGTTTTCAAAGAAGAATTTAGAAAGAATTTAGATTAGTAGAAATACTAATGTTTATTTGGGCTTATATTTACATTCATGCTTTTGAATTGAAGGGTATTAAAAGTGTACGTTTTATCTCTATGTGTTCCTCAAAAATCAAGCCCATGGCTCTTGCGCTGATAACTTATTTAAGACCGTATATATGCTTCATACAAATCTGGATTTGCGTCTTTTTTATAAATGGAAAGATCAGATAATCCCCTGATGATGAGAATGACTTCTTCTCAGGTGTACCATGCCCCATCTGGGCGCAGTAATGCAGGTGGCAGTTAAATGTCAGTTACCGTAAAACCCCGAACAAGAAAATCTGATCATTCTTCTTTACTTCTCTTTCTGGTCAGGGCATCTACCTTGGGATTTCAAATAGGAAATATTCACAAAACCAGAATTGACCATTAAGTCAATACCAGAACGGTATAATTCCAAACTTGTTCAACTCTAGCTCAACTCTAGTTGGATGTTAAATGTTTTATTATTTATTGCATTTCTCATTGCTTTGTAAAGCAATTTCTGGCTCCACAATTCTTTCTTTGTATCATAAAAACATCAATTGAACAAGATATGGTACATATCAGATGTTTATTTGCCCTAAAAAGCTTGCAAATTAAGCATAGAGGCTTAAACATTTCCAGTGCTGTGAAAAACTGTAACATGATTTAAATTGTTGGATACATTTGCATAACAGAATTCAGTATCGTGAGGTTTATTTTGCTCAAGGATTGCTGCTAATTGAATGCCACATTTAAGAGACTGTAAAAAACTGTTCAAAACCTTGGTTGATGATGTATTTGTGAGTCAGTGGATGGTCAAATCAGTGGAACATGTGATTGGGCTTTTCTTCTCATCGGATTACTTTTTTAAATCATAAGATTTAGTTGAAAGCAACTGAGATTATGATTTAAAGATTGAAACTATTGTTATGTAATATAGAGCCACACCAAGGCCATAGGTATAATTCCCAGATAGGACAAACTAGGATTTTTACTTATAATTCTATTAGACCTACCCCATAAAGCAGTCATGACATGACAATTGATCGTGTGGAGGATTTTATAATACTGTAAACATTGACCGTATTTTACCACTTAAATACTTCCACAGTTAACAGCTTAATTGCACATAACTGCCTAGTCCGTTTTCCCCATTGAGTCAGTATTATGTATTATGATAGGTCCAAGGTGGAATATTAACGTTTAACCCCATGAAAAGGAATTAGAAGACTGATGTTAAAGACACCGGACGTTGTACCATGGGAGCACATTCATATTGTCAGTTAAAGCCTTCAACTGACTATGTTATCTAATTAAATGTAAAAATGTCTCTCTGAGCTTTAAGGTTTCACAAGAATTTCTTCACTTTAATTGAATATCTTTTCCCTTAGGTTTTTTGTATTAAAAACTTGATTCAGACTATAAGATGTTTCCGTCCCAGGGTGCTTTGGCACGGATTCACGACATCTCCTTCTCAGTAAACAGTTTGTGTGCTAAAAGCTGTCAAACTAAAGGCCTGTTAAGGTAATTTAAGTTACTAAACAGGTCCATCTGGCTTTAGTTTGAGCCGTCTCTTGGGTTAGAAAAAGGTTTATAGGTGTTATTATAATCGTACACATTTATATTTATATTTAATGAAGCTCATTTATTTAAAAAAAAAAACATAAATGATCAGACAAAAATACTTGGATCTGTTTTATCCTTATGTTACAGTAAGTCTGTGAAAAGTATTACTCATCATTCATCAGCTATTCTCCAAAATGTGAGCCACTGCAACGGTATTGTAATAAGCACAAGTCATCATTGACTCAAGGAGAGAGAAAGTTGATTATGAGCATTGCATTATTCCAAACCCAACTCTGTTCAACTTTCTTCAAGCAACAAGCTTCAGAGCTCATCGTGTTGACTTCAGTTTGTTTGGTAGGTGTGTTTTTTATTTTTGGGGTGCTCAGAAATGAACCATTTAAGCTTAGCTTTCATTACACTTCATAATCAGTGAGAAAGCAATCAATCCTTGTTCATTGCTATCAATTGCATTGTTGATATCCATATGCATAGTTACACTGGTTACAAAGTATCCACAACATAACATTTAAAGCCCAACATTCTACTTACTCATGAATTTAGCTACAATGCTTAATCTGAAATAAGAAGACCTGAACACACTAAATATTTAATTGTAATTCAACTGAAGTTAATGTAATGTCATCTGTAAGTGAGGTTGGCCATGAAGCAGTCATCAGGAGAAAGTTTTTAAAGTAGATTCACTGATAAAACAAGGAGCAGAAAATTAAGACTCGATGTTTTTTAAGGTCCACACGAGAATGGGATCTCCAAAAGGGCTGGCAAAAAAGGTTTTTCTTTCGTTGCTTTTAAAATGCTTCCTTGGATGCCACACGGAATTTTTATTTTAATTCTGGCTGACAGAAACGGTGTTGTCTTAAACTCAGTGAAACCATTAGGTTAGTTTCCTCATGAGTCATGTATGTAGCCAGACTGCAGAACACAATGACATTTGAACATGGACGTTGATGGTGGAGGGGTTTTCACTTTTTGTTTGGATTATATTTTCATCGAAATCCCTCGACCATCTTTCAAGGGTTAGTTCACCCACAAAATGAAATGCATAAGCAATAAAATATTCACCCCAAGCCTTTTGATAACCCTAGGATATCCGTTTATCGTGAGAACACATATTTTTGTTGAGCTCTGAGAGCTAACTGACTCCTCCAAAGACTGCAAGGCAACCACATTTAAACATTTTGTCATTTGAACTTCCCTTCATTATCCCTTCTGAGTTGTGTCAAATGCTAAATATGATAAACATAAGATATTAAATGTGCATAATTCAAACGTTTTGAGCACATCCTTAGATGTCTGATCACATCAAGTCAAATCACTGTGTTGCAATCTTTTAACCTTTGGTTAAATGCTTTTGAGATTTCATGTTCTTATTTGCCTTTGTAGAGCAAAAAGAGGTTCCAAATATTTTTAAACTATAATAAAGAGAAAGGCAATGCAAGATCATGAGAGGCAAATTGTATAAATTGTATGACTTGCTTATCCAGGTTTACTTAATATTACCTTTAGAATACAACTTTACAACTTTAGACAAGGTGCCTTCAGGCGCATTTCTAAGAACAATGGCTGGATGGTTCTGGATGGAACGTGCAGAATCCATGTTCAGATATCATTGCCAGGTTAAGCATCACTTGAAACTAACTGGAAGTGTTTTAAGAGAATAAGAAATTGCTAGATTTAAGAAAGTTTTCAAGGTAAGCTGCATCCAATCTTGGATAGATACTTTTGTGTCATGATTCTGCCTATCTTGGTCATGTTTTTCCTGGTTTTGGCAGAGTCATGGCAGACCTGTGTTGTGTGAGTGTCACATGGTATTGTTTTCTTACATGCCATGTGCTCTCTTGTCTCGTCTCTTGACCCCGCCCCCTTGGTATCCCGTCTAGCTTCCCATCATCGTTTCATTCCCCACACCTGCCTCGTGTCGTTATCCCTTGTTATGTTTCCCTATATAAAGCCCTTGTGTTTTCTGTCCTGTGTCGCTGCATTACGTTTCTTACATGTGTTACTCTTGTTCGTGGTCTAGTCCTTGTGAAGGTTCCTGTTAAGGTCTTGTATTGTGTTTCAAGTTTCATGTCCCTGTTTAGCCTTGTTTTAGTTTTAAGTACTCCTTGTTTTGTGCCCCATCGTGGGAAGTTTTTTGTTTGCCATTTTTATAGTGTTTTGTGTTCTGTTTTCCCCATCGTGGGTTTTTGTTTTGTGTTTGTTTTTTGTGATTAAAGTCCTGTTATTGCACTATCTCGCCTGCATTTGGGTTCTCTCTCCTTCACCATCCATCCCAATCCTGACAGAATGCAGCGACCACAACTGAACCCAGCAGGCGAGAACACATGGCTAAGGAATGCGGAGTCCCGCTTACTGTTCGGGTTTCGCCAGGGAGACCGAGGGATCCGGGCCTTCGCCCAGGCCTTCCAGACGGTGGCGGCGGAGACCGATTTTGGGGAGAGGGAGAAGGCGGTGATATTTAACAGCTGCCTGACCAAGCCCCTCAAGCCCAGGGAGATGACAATGCTGAGTCCCCTCCCTTTCTCAGACGTGGCCAGGTACGTGATCAACCGGGATGATCCGTGGCCAGCGGCTCCAACCTGGGGTTCCAGCCCGCTGGCCACGGTCCCGGAGGATTGCGTCCTGGCCACGGCCACATTGGGGGACTCAGCTCCTCCCAGCTCCAGCGCCGCCAGCTCCCTACTCCCCGTTCCCAGTCCAGCCGGTCCCCCTGTCACCGTCCGAGGGAGAAGAGCCAGGAGGAAGTCCTGGGACTCCCCATCGGATTCCTCGGGTCCAGAGATGGTCCCGCCCCCTCCCGCAACATCTACTCTCACCCGTCGCTCAAAGAAGAAGCGGCGGGTCCAGGTTGCAGCGCCGGTCCCGGATGCAAGTCCTGTCCCGACGTCGGATCCAAGTCCTGTCCCGAATCCAGATCCAAGTCCTGTCCCGAATCCAAGTCCTGTCCCGACGTCGGATCCAAGTCCTGTCCCGAATCCAAGTCCTGTCCCGACGTCGGATCCAAGTCCTGTCCCGGATCCAAGTCCTGTCCCGGATCCAAGTCCTGTCCCGGATCCAAGTCCAAGTCCTGTCCCGGATCCAAGTCCAAGTCCTGTCCCGGATCCAAGTCCAAGTCCTGTCCCGGATCCAAGTCCAAGTCCTGTCCCGGATCCAAGTCCAAGTCCTGTCCCGGATCCAAGTCCAAGTCCTGTCCCGGATCCAAGTCCTGTCCCGGATCCAAGTCCTGCTTCAGCGCCGTTACAGCCGGCTTTTCACGCGGCTCCTGCGCCGGTACAGCCGGCTTTTCACGCGGCTCCTGCGCCGGTACAGCCGGCTTTTCACGCGGCTCCTGCGCCGGTACAGCCGGCTTTTCACGCGGCTCCTGCGCCGGTACAGCCGGCTTTTCACGCGGCTCCTGCGCCGGTACAGCCGGCTTTTCACGCGGCTCCTGCGCCGGTACAGCCGGCTTTCCACGCGGCTCCTGCGCCGGTACAGCCGGCTTTTCACGCGGCTCCTGCGCCGGTACAGCCGGCTTTTCACGCGGCTCCTGCGCCGGTACAGCCGGCTTTCCACGCGGCTCCTGCGCCGGTACAGCCGGCTTTCCACGCGGCTCCTGCGCCGGTACAGCCGGCTTTCCACGCGGCTCCTGCGCCGGTACAGCCGGCATTCTCTGCCGCTTCAGCGCCCTCGGGGGCATCAGTGCGGGCAAGAACTCGGGTGCCCAAACCCAGCCCTAAGCCCGCACGGACTCAAGCCCCTAGGACTCCCCCTGTCACACCCTTGTCTCGTCCCCCTCAGTTTGGACATTTTGTTCCCCCTCCTCCCATCCCGTCTATGTTATTTTTATTATGTCACCCCAACCCTTTTATTGTAATGTCTGTTGTACCTATGATTTGTTCTGTTATGTGTGTTTGGTTAATGTCTTTGTCCATGTCACTGTCTGCTGTGTCCCCTAATATATGTTCCCCTTAGGGTCGCCAGGTGGCGCTCCCTAAGGGTGGGTATTGTCATGATCTGGTTCTTCTTGTGAAATATCCTGTAGTCTTGTGGACCGGATCATGACAATACCATGTCCGTGTGTTTTGTTTTGTCTGTATGCCTTTTGTAATGTGCTCTGGTCTTGTCATGTTCTTTGTCTGTTGTGTCCCCTTCAGGGTTGCTATGTGTTCCCTGGGGGGGGGGGTGCTGTCATGATCTGGTCCTTGTCATGTATTCTCTAGTTTGGTGGACCAGGTCGTGACAGCACCAGGTCCGTGTGCTGGTTGTGTTTATGTCCTGTTCTGTTTGTCGGCTCCCTTGAGGAACGCCAGGATGTCGTTCCTTAAGGGGGGGGTTCTGTCATGATTCTGCCTATCTTGGTCATGTTTTTCCTGGTTTTGGCAGAGTCATGGCAGACCTGTGTTGTGTGAGTGTCACATGGTATTGTTTTCTTACATGCCATGTGCTCTCTTGTCTCGTCTCTTGACCCCGCCCCCTTGGTATCCCGTCTAGCTTCCCATCATCGTTTCATTCCCCACACCTGCCTCGTGTCGTTATCCCTTGTTATGTTTCCCTATATAAAGCCCTTGTGTTTTCTGTCCTGTGTCGCTGCATTACGTTTCTTACATGTGTTACTCTTGTTCGTGGTCTAGTCCTTGTGAAGGTTCCTGTTAAGGTCTTGTATTGTGTTTCAAGTTTCATGTCCCTGTTTAGCCTTGTTTTAGTTTTAAGTACTCCTTGTTTTGTGCCCCATCGTGGGAAGTTTTTTGTTTGCCATTTTTATAGTGTTTTGTGTTCTGTTTTCCCCATCGTGGGTTTTTGTTTTGTGTTTGTTTTTTGTGATTAAAGTCCTGTTATTGCACTATCTCGCCTGCATTTGGGTTCTCTCTCCTTCACCATCCATCCCAATCCTGACACTTTTGTTTGGCGTACCAAGGAGCAAGTACACTAAAAGTAGACATGCATAAATGCTTATTCAGCTTTGTTTCCAAAGTTATGTCTGTGAGAAAATAAGTGGTTAATAACATTTGTACCAACATGAATTAAAAACAAAACCCTTGAACAGGAAGAGCACTCCATCTGTGATATTTAAAACATTTGATTTGATGTGCATTTAAGTGGAATGTCATATTTTCTGGTGCGAATAAACACATGCATTCTCTTTATTAGCGTTTAGTATCTAGTTGATATTTGCAACCTTTTCAAGGTATACATGTTCATAAGGGTAAGATTATAAAAATGATCAATTAAACAGACTGTCTCTATGTGAACGTTTTCAAAAGTTCTACAAACCTTTCACTGTATATTTGAGAAAACCAAGTGTGTACTAAATTATAGTAAGAACACTGGATGTAGCTATTCACAATTGACAAAACTGGTTCATTTTGACTTATCATTTTGACATGATGCATAAGGCACAAAGTTGTCTTGAGGACGTTTTCCAAAGCTTAACATTGTTAATTTAAGAAAAATCTCTATAAAATATATAGAGATATATCTCTATGTATTTTTGGTATAGAGCCAACGTCCCAAATGACCATAGTAAACAAAATCACACTTGCATCGAAAATATCAACAAATAAGCAGATTTATGCGTATTGCTTATATTCAGGATTATGTTTGTGTCCCTGTTCACATAAGATATGTGTATTAAAAAATCTTGTTTCCAGTAATTTCAGTATGACATACAACGCAGTTACACTAACTTGTTTTCTCTATAAATAGTGTATTGTTGATTTAAATGACATCACAAGGCAGAAGTGACATCATCCAAGCTTTGAAGCCCCCAAGAACACAAGCAAGATTTGATGACTCTCCTTTACATAGTTTATCTTTCATGTTGTATTTGTTATTTATGAAGTTTGTTCTTAATAAAAATTTCAAAAACTGCAAAGTGGAAATGGCACCAGTTTCATAGAATGACTCAGATTTTGATTTCATAAGTGTTTAAACACAGATTAAGGTTAGCTAAATGGAGATAGAAGGAGATCTTTGATATGATCTTTGGTCTTTAAAATAGTGTAGAAACACATTTCACAACATGATATCAGAGTATTAAATGTGTTTGCACACTGAATTTGGCAGTAATAAAGTGAACATGTCTGCCTTCAGATGTCTGTTTGTATATATGTTTTTCTCCTGGTTCTGTCTGCATGTTATCTAAGAAACATGGTATTATAATAAAAAAGAAAGCTTGACTCTTAGCTGTGGTCAGATGAGCTTAGATTTCAAGGTCAGACATTTCAATTCTGCGGTGAAGATTCATCACACTTAGCTGTCAGAATTCTACTCAGCACTCCCATCTCACGCACTTTGTTTGCCCAAATTTGTCATGCCTCAGTGCCTCTTGATCCACCTTTATTTATTTATTTATGCCAGCAGTCAAAAGTTGAGACATTCACTTCAAACAATGCAAGGCACTCAAAGTAAAGTACTCTAGAGCACCACGAGGCATAATTAAAAACCTGACAGTTACGGTTCTGGATACTGGATCAGATCAACAGTTATGATTTATTTCCAGTAAAGCACAGATAGGAATTCTTCACTAATGCAGTAAATGATGATTATGAATTTCTTTAATAGATGAGACTACTGAATAACTTATTGTATGGCTGTAATATTATTAATCTCAATAAACTGCATACAGAAAAACGTTTGGGTTTAATTAATATATGTCTATTAATTTTTTGTCTGCAGCTGTATGTCCGTGTTGTGTGAATATATTTTTATTTATAAACAAACACATTTACATACGTATGCATGTGTCCATACAGTATATAACATAAGGTAAATATTTATATGTATCTACCTATGATCACACTTCTGTATAAAGATTCAAACATTTAACATTATTTTTCGTACATCAGGTATAGAGCATATATATATACATATACAAAAAAAATGTAAAAATGAAAAATTATATATAAAGCCGCTGAAATTTTTACGTTTACTAGCTCTTTTATTTAAATAAATATCACACATTGTTGCCTCCTTTATGTAATTTAGTGTAATAATCTCCTGAGGTGTATTAACCACAAATAACACATTTAAATACCAAATGCTGTCCTGTGTAATATTTCCCACCTCTATTATATATTTTAATATTTAGAAGACAGAATAACATGTTGTTTGAATTTGTACATAAATACTTTGCTTCACTGAATGGAAATGCAAAGGTCATTTCAATCAACTGTTAACCTGTTCTTCCTCTAGATCACAGGATCAGTTTCTTTTCATGTAGTTTTAACCGTCTTGGACCCCAAAAAATTATAATGACATGTAACATATGAACATGTTTGGCAGCTCTTATCTGTTTATTCATTTATTCACTGTTATGTCATTAAAAACCTATACAGTATATGGATCTTTCTTCTGAATAACAAAAAGAAGCTATTCTGAGAAATGTCTCTCTGGCTTGGTGAACAATAAAAGCACCATTGTTGTTCCCATCCTTCAGATTGAAGAATGAGAGTGAATAATTTGTTAATGCCCTTTTGCAATTTCTTTCAATAGCAAGTGCAAGTACATGGGGACACAATGAATACTTTAAAAAACAATTCTGGATAGATTCCCCATGAATCTGGTTTAGGTTATGTCCAGACGAAATCAATCGTTAAAAATATAAATGTTAAGATTGATTCGTTTTTCACTTTGGTAACTTCACAATTTCTTTAATGCTAATTGCATTGATGACTCTTCAGTTTTATTATGTAACTTCTGTGGATCAATTGAGTTGAACAGAGAAATGTGTTGCCAACACAAAAAAATATGGTTTGCACATTCAAATAATAAAAAATGAACAGATGAAATGCGGAGTCATCTAGATTAAAGTGCCTTCCCAATGCGGTTGAAACAATCAATATGGGAGAATCCGAGACCATAATTGCTACTGATCCAAATGCATAATATGAAGGATTCCAGCAAGCTCTGCTAGTGCAGCTGTTGATGTTGCACATCATCTCAACAAGCGTCAATCAAACAGCAGACACCTGCCATCCCCATCAATGCGGATGTTCTCCGAGGAATCAGCTGTGTGTTTCTGAGATGAAGAGAAGACACCTCGGCAATGACTCTTCTGAAATCAACCGGCTGCTTGTATAACCTCCACCTTTCACCATCAGCTTCATGCGTGGAGCCTGTGCCATGGCGTTTATTGGAAATCATTACACATGCTCTTTGGGGAGCTTGGGTGTGTTTAGCCACTTCGTAAAAGGAGAAATAAAACCGTACGCTCAGCATTACCATCTGTTCTTTGAGGCAAACTCATGAATGCATGAATTTGTCCCACTGGCACTGTTCCCTTCATGCCGGATCTGTTTCATCTGCTGTGTCTGAAGGAGCTTAAAACATATAAGATGCTTCAGTAGTTCTGCTGGCTGTCCAAATGAATATCCACCATTGTGCGAAGATAGCGGGGTCTCTCTGTTTCTGAGGATACACTGTGATGCTGAATGTTCATGGAGATGACCGTGAAGCACGCTTGAGGGAATATAACCATATCTTTTATGACTTTATGCTATCTTGAAGATCCTAGAAACATCATCTTGGGGCAACTTCTTCTTTCTGTAGGTTAGGAAAAACAGTTTTAAGGGATTTAGAGGGTAATTGAGAGTCAGCGGTGATGTAGGTTAAACACAGAGAAACCAGCAAGGTCCCAGAAGCTTAACAGTTGTTAATGGAAGCTGAATTCAGAAAGGAAAACGGTACGGTTGTATCACTAGGACTAGAATGTACTATTCACACCAGATGATAATATACTCATTTCAAATCCCCAACAAATATGGATGGCATTTTTATTCAATATGGCATTCCGGAATTGTTTTATTTGGCTCAGCATGTGTCATCCAACATTCTTCAATTTACATTGAAACTCACACCATTACTTTGTAAATAATGGTGGCATGTATTGAAGGGGGCATTCAGTGTGAGTAATATAAGCACTTTGTTAAGCATTCTCATATGTAAATGCCACTGCAGTAAAGCTACTAGTAAACAAAATTCTTGACCTAAGCTTTCAGGGCTTTACAGCTAATGCAATACACCCAACCCAATTTACATAAATGCCAGCTGAAAAATACTACACACGAGATGGTGTTTACATTATATGTTACCTTTTGACGTTAAGAGGAGAGATGGAAAAACAGGGGATCAATTGCAGCATCTTGTCAATAGTCCAAGTTGCTAAATTGAGATATTCTTTGCATTGGTCATCTGTTTGAACAGATGGAGGATCACCTGCCACCTGCAATGGAGGCCTGACCATAAAAACACCTCTCAACATTTAAGCCCATTTCCTTATTGGATAGAATCAATGCATTACGGATGATGATTTATCTAAGATTTGTAGCAACAGACTTTGAGTTGTGAGGTGTTTGTGTGCTGGAGATAAGGGGCAGGTCTAGGGTACATCAAATTTTAAAGATGTTTTCACATTGCTCGGGGGTGTGGTACTTATGATCATATGCTCAAGGCAAATTTCTTACCGTAACCGGCATATGAAAACTGAGAACCTGCTTTTGTTCCGATGGCGCATGTGACCTTAGCCAAGAAAACAATTCAATATTTAAAGAATGATGCAATATACAAACACAGGGAATTATAAAAGCTTCAGGATACCCCCAAATCCCAATGTAATATGAACACAATGTTACAGACGTGTGAATCACATGTACAACACATAAAGAATAAAAAAACACACAAACAAGCAATGTGATTGTTTCACGAGCATTTTACTTGACCAAAGTACTTTTTGTTTCTATAGCTTTTATAGCAAAATTGACAGTACCATTGGAAGTTTGAAAGTTTTACTTTAAATGTCAAAGCCAAATGTCAAGTGTGGTCCTGCAGCACAATGACTACAGAAGTGTGTGCAGAATGTGTAACACAAAACACTCGCCACAGTGTTTACACTTCTTTTTGCTCCGTTGGTGATGGTGTAACACGCTACATTTGGGCAGTATACATACATGCAGTATAGTACCGTGCAAAAGTAATGTCAGTGTCATGTCAGTAATTTCATTGGTTCAATAATTTGAGTAAATTTTTATATCATTTGCAATAATGTGTGATCAGAAAATATGAATTTTCGTATTTTTTACCTTACTATATCATACAATAATAGATCGAAAAGCAAAATATGTTTACAGATAATGCAAATTATTGATTAACATTTTTACATTTTAATGACCTAAAACTAGGGCTGTCAAACTTGTGATTAATCACCTACAAAATGTAAGTTTGTGTTTACATAATAAATGTCTGTGTGCTGTGCATATTCATTTTGAATTTATCAACACGTGACATACACATACATGTATGTATAAGGAAATATTAAGATTCATTTATTTTTATTTACCAATAGTTAAATTTATATATAATTGCTAAATATATTGTATTTTATATTTGTATTAAATAAATATATGTTTATATGTGCTTATACCTACAAATTACTTTTATCAGTATGCAGATATATATGTCATGTAAACACTTTTATTCTAGATGCAATAAATAATATTTTTTGTTTGACAGCCCTACATTTAAAGGTGTAAAAAAGGATGACAAAGAAGGAAAAGATCTTTACACAGCAATGTTATTTACATGTTTCTTTTGATGTTTAAATTGATTCCTATGTTTCTGTATGCTTTGATTTGTTATTATATCATTTATTTTATTATATAATTCTCATATTAGAAAGTACACTCAGCACTTATATTTGACATTAACGGTATTACATGAAATAGACCAGGGGTATGTTCGTGTTTCTGTAGCTATGTGAATTGGTTTTATAACCCACAGTAAAGAATCTCCCCTTTCTGTTTCAAATTACTGTGGATTACTTTTATATTGTTTAAAAAGGAAGACTGGATATCTTTTGTTAAGTTATAGACATTCTGAGGTTTGATTTTGTTCAAATTCAACAGACACCAAACTGGTATGGTCACAATACATATTTTTTTCTACATGTAGGTTTTTTATATTTTTATATAACTTACTTTAAGTCATATCATAAAATGAGTTTAATATTATCTTAAATATACCTACGTTTGGGTACTTTAAATTCAAAACTAAAAAAAATTTGTTTATTGTTGATGCGATTAATTATGGTTAATTGTTTAAGAGCTCTAGAACTTACTTCTAGTTTTGTAATATTATTTTCAGAAAAAAATTCATATAAAATAATATAATATAATATAATATAATATAATATAATATAATATAATATAATATAATATAATATAATATAATATAATATAAAATAATATAATATAATATAATATAATATAATAAAGTGTAATATAATGTAATATAATATAATATAATATAATATAATATAATATAATATAATATAATATAGTGTAATATAATGTAATATAATATAATATAATATAATGTAATATAATATAATACAATTTAATATAATATAATATAATATAATATAGTGTAATATAATGTAATATAATATAATATAATATAATATAGTGTAATATAATGTAATATAATATAATACAATTTAATATAATATTGTTTCAATGGGATTGGTAAACAAGTATTTGACTGTTTACCATAAACCACACGTAATAAATAGTTTTTTCTTTGCTTAATAAATACTCGAGGCCAGTTCTCAAAGTCGGATAATTTCTTGTGTGTCTATAATGGGAAAGTGATATACATTGGTTAGTCCAGTAATCCAACCAAATTACAGAATGCTGTCCAATCAGAAGAATGGCTTGGGGAGAAGCCACACTGGGCAGCCGGTGCATGACAATGCTGAGCTATTTTTAGCTCTGTATCACAGTGATTGTCACACAACAGCTGAGCATATCTGTGTTCCACATTATATCACCAATCATGCTTTAAACACTTTATTTAAAATCTTTTCTTACAATTAAAAAATGAAAAAAAATGCAAATAATGACTATGCTTATCTACCAACGTAATCTACAGTGTTGTGTTTTCTACATATGCAAAGCATCGTCTTCAGATTTTACCAAGGTCAGTAAGACATGGAGAAAGCTTTCCAGTCATGTTCATGGTTTGCCATTTGTGAGCTGGCATAGGCCGTTTGGAAGTGTCCAGCTGCTACTGCCATCTCTGTTCATGGGCATTCAGTTGTGGCACCGAGATTTTTATGCCAATCACTTGAGCTGTAAATGTCATGTGAGTAATGACTCGAAAGCCACAGGAAAACTTTCAGCCAATATCTGATCCCATGGGTTTTACAGGTTTCCATTCATAATCACATCATTCCCCTTTTGCCTTCATACAGAATAAAAGATGGTGTCGATAAAATTGATTACAATTGACCAAATAGTGATTTATCAATACCACATATTTTTGACATTTTTCCCTTGAGGGCACGTGCAAATGTGATTGATCTGATCTGTAGTCCTACATGACTGCTGTCGGAATCTTTAGAACAAAGCATTTGTCCCCTTAATGCTGTTCTTTAAAATGTAACCCTTTATATAAGGTGGGGTATGTAAAATGAGTCACCTCAGAGAACCTCAGCATGCTAATCTACAATATGAGAAATATGGGATGGTCTACGGTTACAGCCAAGATTTCTCAGTAGGCATTGGGTCTCAGATCTGCAATTTTTTTTTAATTTAATAAAAAATAACAGAACAATGAATTAAGATGCCATGACATGGTGTACTGTGTATAGTATGGTTAAAATGCAAACTTTCAACCACACACTCATAATTCAATATTTAATGTCACAAAATGTGGAGCTCTGTGGGTCCTCAGAATTAGTTTTGTTATAAGAGTCAGAAGCAGGGTTGACATTAGAGGTGGATTAAGAGAGCTGGTATTGTTTCATTACTATCCCCTGTCCCAATCACTAAGGGCCAATCCCATTTAAGAAGTTTGTTGAATGCAACACACTCCTTATCATGTGCGTCTGGCCTGAAAATCCATTTTTCTATTACCAGAACTTTCTTATCTTCACGTGGAGTGTGGTTCATGGTGGCAGACACCACAACAGTCCCAGTTTCTTTGTGCTTTAAAAAAAAGAGGAAGTGGTTCGGATTTCATTTTTAGAAGCAAATCGTGTAACTGAAACCCATATTTATGTCTCGCCCTGGACTACCTCTGGTCTGAACAAGGTGGTAATAAGAAGTAAAGTTTCATACTCTGTAAAGTATTCAACTTTACAAACATAAGTCTTAAAAATAAAAGTGAAAGGTTGTGCATTTGACTTTATCTTTACATACATTTAGAAATATTGTAATAAATATATTGTTAATTCCTCAACTATTAGGGGTTGTTTTATTATTCAGCATGTTTTTTTGCGTCTTTCCGCCATTCTGTAAACTCTGTGTTAGTCTCTGACCCTTTATGACCCGCCTCCCAGTAGTCTAGTCTACTATTATTGGTCAACTCAGCAGTCAGTCACTACACCCCCACAGTGACGAGACGACATCATGTGAATTCAGTTATCTCTGATGTCATGTCACAGAAGTAACTGGATGACTACAATCCTGGCGTTCGCTGTAGTCTAACACATTTCATTTCTGTTAAAGATGAGAACTCACCTGGGATTTATAATTTCACCGATTGTTAACGTGTACTAACACACAATCATGCACACACACACACACACACACACACACACACACACACACACACACACACACACACACACACACACACACACACACACACACAAACCCTTCTTTAGATGATATTTCAAGGTGTCTTCAACACCTCATGTCTATTTCCTGTTGTGGCTATTTGTGGTAATGGTCTTAAAATTCCGAACATGTCCAGAAAGGACAAGTGCAATTTGTACAAGCAAATGAGCAGCCTTTATTCTGGGCTTTCCGTAAGTCAGGCCTTAGTGCTCTTTGAAACTTTCTTTACTCTTGCAAACACAGAACTTGGCACACTGTTCCTTTGGGTCTTCTATGTCGCCATGCTCTGGCATACTGATTTGTCGTCTTTAGCATATCTGTATCTACCCCTGGTAGACTCGTGTGCTTTACACACACATGCGTGGCTGCATCCCATGAAGTTTATCATCACAGTGTTCATCTCTGTGTTACAATTTGGTCTCTTTCCTTCCCCCTCTTAATCATATCTCTTCTACCCCGGAGCCACGAGCTACTGAAGTGAAGCAAATCAAATTGCCATCCCATATGCAAGACCCGCCTTCCCTAACAAAGCTGCCAGAGCGAGTCATACTTTCCAGACAATGAAGTTGCGATGCAGACAATATCACAGCGTTTCACGGGTCAGAGGAAACGGAAGTCAGCGGCCTTTGTATTATAATTAAGCACCATCTTGCTGGAAATGGCTTGGACGCTTTATAGTGACAGATGGGAGTCTCTGGACACAGAGCGAATGCCAACAGTTCCACTGCGAGAGGGAACGCAGTGTGATTAATTGGAGGGTGTGAGGATGAAGAGGTGATGTGGAGGCTCTGGAGTTTCTCGCCCTTTATGTGCCCTCCCGCTGACAAACAGTTGTGGTGAGAGGAAACGGTCACGGAGCGCTTTAGAGCTTTTAAACCGCTTAAAAGTGCACACGCTATTCCCGCGAGAGGCAAAGGAGATGTAAAGTTTGTTTTCTGGGTACTGGCCAGTGTAGCTTTGAAATAATTTGATAGACTTGCTGTGCGGCTTGTGTTTGTTTTTCTAAAGTGTTTAGGGCCATAGTAGTCACTTAGGTTTGCTTATGTTTATTCGGAGAATCCACCCAGGATGAATGCCTAAAAGGTGTGAAAACTAGGTTTGTCGCTATATCACAAAGGAATTTTACGACACATTTTGTGTTTAGAATTGAGATATACAAATGAAGCAAACTAAAGTAAATGATCTAAGGTTGAGTTCTGTATGAAGGAAAATGAAGATTTGGCCTAAAGTATCACGCATGAACAATTCTTTAGTGTATACTGTAATACTTCACATCATTGCCACGCTTGTTTAGTCTCAACTACAGTTTTTTTGTGTTGTTACTTTTTTGAAACTTACAGTAATTATAGCAAATATTGTAGTATGTAAATAGTAAGATTAATAGATGTGGTACATGTGTAGAGCCTATAAACTTTGTTACTTTTAAATGAACAATTACACCAGCGATAGATGAAAGCTCATTTTAATCTTTTGGGCTGTGACACAACAAAATAATCATTCATTCATTTAAAAAGAGATTCAATGAATCAATATTTCATCCAAGTTCTTCAAAAAACTTTTATTGTTATAGTTAATTTTTATATTTTTAGTATTATTATATAGTAATAAATCTTTTGATTTAAAGGTGTATGACTAAATGTCTAAAATTAGTTTATTAGACAAACAATTTGCATTTTTTTCGTAACAAAACTTGCTTTTTTAAATGTATGACTTAGAAATATGGAAGGAAGAACAGACAAAATGTAATATTCAAGGTTCAACCTTAAGAAGCTGCTTGAAAAAATGACAAGAAAACTGCAAATGCTAGTCAAGAGATGACCTATATCAAGATGATCAAATAGAACAGGTTTTATTAAACGTTGCTTTTTTTAGTTATAAAACAATTCCCATGTTTACCTTCGTTTCATTTCATAAATTTCATGAGTTTATTAGAATTCAAAAATGATTGTATTCATAAAGAACACTTACTCACTGGTTGTGTGCATCGTAAAGTCTTGTCTCTATAGAAACATTATGTAATTGAGGAAAAATGTTGTACACAATCTGACACTGTTTGTTTCACCTCAATCAAAGAACTCACAGACGGGGATTATTATGGGCTGCCGAAATGACACACTCAGTGAACAGGACTCACATCGAACAAACAAATTAAATACTAAATGCTGTGAAACTTGCTGTAGCTGTGAGCAAATAATCATGTCTCCTCTGCTTATTAAGAGAACCCGGTGACATCTTGAGGGTATTTTTATCTTTTTAAATAGGTGAAATAATGACATGACAAAAGGAACGGGAGAGCAATCATTTTGGAGCAGCTACTAAATCCTTTTTTATCTCGGCTTGGAAAGTTTAAACCCCAAAATTAAGCACTTAGCTATCATTTATACTAGCTCTGTCACACCATTATTACTAATGAACTCAGAATCATCATTGATTGCTTGAAGTGGAGAATAAAACAGCTCATCTCACTTTTCAGCTGCTTTCGAGTGGGCTTCTAATTTAGCTACATTTTGACATGTCCAAAAAGACTGCGTTCACATTGGAGTGTGTTTTAATGAAATATAAAAAAATGTATCAAATCTTCTTTTCTCTCTGCTGTCTTTACCAAGAAAATAAAGACATTTGAATTTGTTACAAGATTGTACCTTTTGTCTTGGGTATATCTGGGCAGTCCTAATAAAACTTTGTGTCAAAACAAATTATTTTGGATCTAAAATTATTATGATGCAACATATACAAATATTTGTTCATGCAATGTATTCTACTTTAACATATTTATTTAATCTTTCCTCCCGTAACATGGGTTTTCACTGCATGGAATATAGACACAGAAAACTTGACCTTTGACCTCACTTCACCCCATGCACGTCATGTCTATGCAATGATGTAGTGAAGTTCCACGTTCAAGCATTATTGGCTGTGATGTGCATACTGCAATCAGGATTTTCATTCCACCTGGGTAATTCCAGCATTTTGGATGTGACATTTGCGTGACATTTTGCATTATGGCATTATGGATGCTGATAGTAACTCGTCACACTTTGCACAAGTTTGTATTTAAAAAAAGATAAATAATCCTGCAGGGTTTTGACAGTTTTGGAAAGTAATCTGATGTATGATTACCCGTTTAAAAACACCTTAGCTACTCTACACATTATACAAAGGGCATGTTAAGTGATGTGTTCTGTTAAGGAACTACATTCATTTAGATTTTTTGGTGAGTATTTTAGTTTGTTGCTCCTGTGCAGATCGCGGCTTTATTGTCGACTGTGCCGAAATGTATGTCTGAACGCATGATGGTCATGCATGAGAGCTTAAGCAGTCATCCTGGGAAGAAAATAAAGGATACATGCAAAGATTACACAAAGCCCTGTGTCACCACATCTTAGGTATATTGAACATAAGCGTTAGGCAGAGTGATCGGCATATAAGTCCGAACGAGTGGTCTGAAAGTGTCTTTTATTAAACCGATTATAAATCACACATTTTCTTACTGTTTACCTTAAAACGATCAGATCATGCCCTGCAGAGGAGTGGGTACAACAAAACTAGGGTTATTACATGTGTATTGTTCTCATTCTGAAAACGTGACTTATCATACATGAGACACAAAAATTATAACGCACAGTCACTTAGATTAGTAACTAGAATCCGATTACTTTTTACTAAAAAAAGTGGTCAGTTTAGACTTAAGTGTTGCTAAGTAAACTGTTAACGGCATCGCTGCTTAATCGCTTTTCATGAACAGAAAAGTTAATGGTTCTCCATTTGTATCCCTTTCTTTCTATCATAGTCTTTTCATGGGATGGTCCTGTTTTTAGCTTTCTCATCTGTATAAGAGAGAACCGTATAGTGTGAATCAAGCAGAACCACCAAATTTATACACGTCAATGCATAACGCCCCTTAAAATGTCTTTTCAAAAAACGTTCAGTTTTTACTCCAGATATTATGCTGTCTTTAACCGCTCACACTTCTGTATATCAAACCTCTAACAGAATGTGATTCTTTTATGTCTTTTTTTGTAGCATTTGACGGGACCGTACTTTGCTCTGCTGTCCAATCACGACTTAATCGCACATGCCACAGAAGATTACAAAAATGGTTAATTTCAGTGGTCCTATATTTACAGCAGCAACTTCAAGGACTTCATGCAGTTTGTAATGGTACAAGAGGGCATGAGAGTCACATTTTTTATCCTTATTTGACTTCTGGTTTGAGCATCGAAGTCGAAATGGATGTGCAGAATTCCCTTCATAAATGCATCACAGGAGAAATCTCTTCAGAAGGAAATTACTTCTCAGCCAAATGATACATTTTACAGCCAAGACAATATGCCTCTCCTGGTTTTCCTCTTGTCAAATTGCTTGTGATTTCATGTATCGAAACCAAATTTATGCTCCAGAAATGATTGTTTCCAGTGCTTCCCATCCTGTTGGTTTCATAAGTCATTTCACTGTGAGTGAGTGAGTCAATGTTTCAATGGTGAGACGCAAGTATATATTGATATTGATATGGGATATTCATATCCATAAAACTATATTTGTAAATGCCAAATTACTGTTCTAAAAAAGAAGGGAAAAGTTGCTTTTAATACTTTGCTTGGGAGACTTATTTTAATAATAATTTTTATAAAAGTGTATTTTATTATTTTTATAAAAAAATTGAAACAAATATCATTAAAATCTTGGATTATATCAATCTAAAAATTGATCACAATTTAAAATGTTTTGATGTGTGTTTACTTGATTTTAAGTTTATTTCAAACATTAAATTTAGTACTTAGAATTATATATAAATATTTTAGATTGTTGTTCATTATTGATATCACTCAAACTGAAGTCGTTCTTTGTTAGACAAAGTAATATAAAGTATAAGGATTAATCTATCTTTATTTTTTTTAAACATTTAGGAGAGCAGATCTCTTAGCAATATAGATCTGTTCAGATCAGATGGTTAGAAACCTACAAATCCATTCAAAGAAAAAGTACAAAAACCGTCTTTCTTTGCTTGGGAAGTATTGCTTTATTCTGCTTGTTGTGATAAGCTACTTAAAGAGACAAGATGAAAACCTTGCGAGAAACATTTATCCAGTTCTTCATAGAGGTAATGGTGTACGATGTTAATAAAAGCCATCAATCAGATGTATTTAGCTCTGTTAATGTTTCTGCCTCATTTGTGTGTTCCAAAAGCCACCATCTGGGTCACGGTGCCTGAAGCTCCAGTCATTGTTTTCGCAACAGAAATCGTGCCGTTGCTAATTGAAACTTGAACAAACAGACGTGTTTTGTTTCTGTTAGGCAGACAGGGTCTGTTTCCCCATTTCGGGCCTTTAATCGAGGAAAAGATTTGAGAATGAAGAAGGATTACTGAGTCTTTCAGAATGTAATAAATGCACAGCGTGCCCTCAAGAAGACAAACAGGTGTTGTGAATCCCATCCAATATCCATCCTTTCCGTTGTTCATTAAACATGATGAACTGTATATTTTGGGATCATGTTTGAAACAAAGATTATAAAGGCACTTGTATATTTAAGCAATAACTGTACAAGAGGTCGGGCTGTATTGTGAATAAACCATGACTGAGGCATTGTTAGGCTGCCTCAAGTACCATACCGCTTTAATAGGGTTACTACACAATAAAATCAGTAGGAATACATCATGTTTTAAGTTTTCATAACACATAATATAAACTGAAATACTGCCTTGAGCTGTAAAATGTAGTGTCTCACTGTCACAGCTGTGTGTTTGGGTTTCTAAAGGTGGTTACTAAAGGGCTCTCAATGATGCACAGAACCATCGAGTAAAGCAGTCATGGCAGGGTCTTATCATGAAACAGAAATGAGCAATGGAACTAAGGTCCGTTTTATATTATAGAATTCATATGATATTACCTATGGTATATATGACCTTGATCTTTTATTTATGAGAAGAATGTTTGTAATGAAAAGTTACGTTGATGTTATGATAATGTTGAATATGTGTGATTTATGTATTTTTAGGTCTATCCTTTTAAACATTAAATGGAAATATGCATGAACAATGTTGGTAGCTTGAACTGTTTTTTGCCCATACAATAGAAGTGAATGGGAGCCACTGTTTGCTTACCAACATTCTTCAAAATACCTTTGTTTATGTTTTGCAGAAGCTAGTAATTTTACAGTCTTTCAGTGAGTGAAGTATGACACTTTTGAATGACGGGTGAACTAGCGCTTTAAATCACTTTTTTTCAGTTGCTGTAGGGTTGGTGATGTTAGGGATGCATATCTTGGTCATGCCAACTAGCAAACTGGCACATATTGCTTTCACTACCCTCTTATAAACCACTGAAACCATGCCACTGTATGTCTTATTTATTTTCTCAAACCAATAACAGGAAAGTTGATTACTTTTATAACACTCTCTATGATTAAAATGACCTATTTCCTAAATAACATTTGATTGATAAGAGGAGTGGCACCCTGTCCTTTAATCCAGAACTAAAATTAGCCGCTGTTCGCTTTCCGTCTGAATGACTGTGACCTTTATCAAAACAGCCATTCAAGATCGTGGGCCTGAGACATTGATGTCCCAAAATATATAAGAGGAGAAAAGTGTGTGAGCAGAAAAGAAAGTGTATCAGTGATTAGAAATAAAACACATATGCCCCAATATCAGATTTAGAGCTGTTTTAAATGGCGAAACAGTGGAATTTAATTACTTTATTTTCTTCTTCTAACGTGAGTAGATTTAATGCATGGTCATCAAGAAGAAGAAACATGAACAAGTACTGTGATTGATGCACCCACTGAGATCCAGGAGTGCAGAGACCCTGAAATGCAACCATGGCCCTGCTTTTGTGTTTCAAAACAGAACTTTGCTATTTTATGTAACAAGCACTTTTTTACAAGAATGAAGAGAAATCTGTCTTCAGAAGCAAAAGCACAAGGAAACTGATTCGACAATTATTTTAAGACTATGCACAAAAATCCTTGTAATTATATTAAATGTAATATTTTTCATAAGTATTACTATACTGTGCTGCTCATCATTTTATATCAGATGTATCAATTAGAGAATTATTTAGGTTTAGTAATTTCCACAACAACGTTTTATTAAACTAATTGGGTCAGGGTTAATCTTGTTTTCTTCTGCACTTAAAGCCATTAAACGTCAGCCCCAAATATAACTAATAACTGTTACATGTATTTGTAATATAGTAGTAGTAGTAGTAGAATAGTGACAAAAATTGTTTAAAAATATAATATAATATTTTAATAGCATACAGTGCATTAATCTTTATAACTGTTGGTGTTTAACCAGTTTAAGAGACTCAAAATAAAGGTAGTTTTAAAGTGTGCTTAAATATCCATGACATCGCTTTTAAGAGTTTTGACTTTAACATGTCAAATTGTCAGAAGAATATTTTCAGCAGCACATTCATCACTTTGACACCTATACATATATCCCAGTGAATCAGTTCTTACAAGCACGGTGCATTCACATCAGGACATGAAAAACCTAACAAAACCTGTAAAAAGAGCTTGCACCCTATTCACCAAGTGTCTTGAGTATTTACAATAAATAAATAAATAAAGATTCTACCTCTACAAGTTGTGCACACACATTCATGTTCTGTCATAGTTGATGTTTTACGTTCAAATGCTGAATTGAATCTGACATCAGCAGCATCCAAAGTTTGGGGCCTTGTAAGCGATCGGACCTTACACAACCCGTTTTATTGACAGGATTAAAACTGCATGGCCCACATGGTAAAATATGTGCTGAGCTGAAATCTGATCTTGATGGAGCGCTGTAGCAGTGTATCTATAACCTGATTGTTTTCTTGATGTATGCACTTGCCTGACAGAATCAAAGAGTCTATTTGTTTCACTGTCATTCTGTCATGATCCAGCATATAAACACCATTCATTATAAGTTTTAAGTACATTTAATGTATTATTCTTTGTGAAATTTCAACAAGTGAAAGAACACTCATGTAAAGTGGATCAAAGTTACATAACATTTTGAACAACACATGTTCTTGTCTTTGGACAACTTTGATTAACTTTTTTAATTCATTAGCATTTACTATAAGAGTAGAGTTTGAAGTCCTACCGACCAAGAGAGAATATATAATAATAAAAATATAGAAGATTAATATTGTTAAGTTGAGTTTTCGTCCAGCTGATGAAAATTAAATTTGTGGAAAGGTCAAGAAATGGTGCCAATCTGAGTCCTAAATGTACCTATGTGGGGGGGGGGGTAGAAAATATTGTCATTGATCTCCTTTTATGTTTGATAATTTTGCAATGAAAGGGACAACGATAACTACAAAAACACTTATTATTGACTTGATATATAACAAGCAGACCAAGTTTAAACAGTGTTTTATAGTAGCCATTATTATGTAAGGAAATAGAAAACTATTATTGCTTGTCTTCAATAATAATGTCAAGAATAAACGCTGATATCATCCAAAACAACACTTCGCCAGGAGTATTTCCAAATTTTTGGAGGGCACTGTTTGCCCAAAAGCATCTGACATCTTGTACTTCTCTGTGAAATTTAAGTAACCTTCCTTTGTCTACATCTATCTTTGTGGCTCTAAGGGCTAATTCACACTCATCCAGCAAACCCTCTTGGCCTTTGTTGGGTCAATGTCAATCAGAATTAAGAATGTGGGTGTTTTTTGGCATTTTTGTTGTTTGTTGGAGTTTTATCCGTGTGAATTATCGCTAACACTGCAGCATGCAAGACTAGAATGAAAATTTAATTGTCGCCTATCATCCTTTAATATGGATGCTAATTTCCCTATGTTTAGAGCTATCATTATCATGGTACTGTGAACATCCCTTTTCACATTGAATGTTAAAGTTTCAATAGCCCGATTCAACCCCGTGGTTTTATCCGTTCTCAGCTATAGAAACACTTTTGAAAAGTCAATTGATTTCAAACCAGCCCAGCTCTATCCACTTCCATAAAACACATATACATTCCTATCCATCAAATGCCACAAAAGCTATCTCTAGTTACTCACTGTAGCGGCAGGAAAAATGAGCACAGGACAGGCAATGATGTGTGAACACAATAAAATGCGCTGTTAGACGTACAGTACCGTAAAATATATACAATACAGAACAATGGGCACAGTTACAAAATAAGGACAGACATAAGACTGAATCCTTTTCAGACTTTGAATGCTCAGAGCACAATGAATGGGCCTTTGCCTGCTATATGTTCTCATTGACCTTCACAATGGCCTTCTTTTCCTAAGCTTCACTGCAGACACTCACATATATACCCCGTGCAGTTTTTTTCGTGGCACAGTTCTTTTCCAAAGCATTTTCTAAATACATGTTGATCACATGCATTTGACTTAAAGGATATTTTTGCTCGTAGTCATGTAATGGATGTGTCGAAATATGTTGCATGTGGCGTATGGGATACTGTTGTTTTGTTGATCCTGATGGTTTGTATAATAGAAATGATTGCATGTGCCTTGTTGACATGCAGCAGCAAGTTGTTGTCATGGCACCGCTTTGATCGCATCCATGTTCTCTTTTCTGTATGATGGATCGTCATTGCAGTTGATTAATCCAATTATTCCGCCGCCAACAGGAAACACGTCGACGTGACTTTCGCAGCGCTCAGAAGAGGGAAATGTTGATTCAAACAAAATAAAGTGTTCAGCACAACAACAAAACCATATACGAAAGGTTACGACGAACTCAAATGTGTTTGATACAGAAATAAACGCTGTCCATGGTGCTGAAAGGCGGCTGTATGGGGCTTGCCAATTTTAAACGCTTAATTGAGGTGCCAAATGATACATTTTAAATATAGATATAGAGGCATATTTAGATATAGAGACACCTCCCTCTGTGTTTGCCTTTCTTAGTGTCTCTATCTCGTTCACACATACACGCATATTAACTTTAGTGGACGATTTAAAGCACACTCAAGAGTGTTTGACAGAGAAGAGTATGTAGGGAGAGAGTACAACATGAAGGAACACTTCAATGTAATTTGTGAAAGGTTTTGTGCGTGTGTACGCCATTTTGAGGTCCTGCTTAACTAGCTTTCACATTGATTTGGAGCAGAGCTCCATTAGAGTGAAGGGCAAGGTCTGGGAGAAAAATAAATAATAAATTAACACGAGGAAACAGCACAAGAAATGTTCACTCTAATAATGCTTTACTCTACTGGGCATCTTGCCGAAGGTGTGTTGAGCAGAACGCCTTGTTTTCCCGTTGTCTTAGTTTACTGTGTGTATTGCATAGAGAATATGACTTTACCTGTTCGGGTTATTTCTGCAGCATAAAAACTATCAGTTATGACTTTTCCCAGCAAATACCATGAGCTGAAATAACCTAATCTTTTGTTTCATAGTCTATAAGTCTATTGTTATCAGTCATGTCTTGGTTTACTATTCGATTATTTAATAATTACATTGACACTTAATTTATTTAATGTCATTTCAAACTTCATTTTATTTCATCTGCTGAAAACAAAAGTTGATATTTTTGAAGAATTTTAGCAACTGGCACCAATTGACGCATTGTTTTTCATTAATAAAATGCTTTCTTTTGTGATCTGAGGAAGAAAGCCATACAGGTTTGAAATGTCGAGGTTTCGATAATTTTCATTTTCAAAAACAATGCACGATAATGGGTGCCAGTTACAACATTCTTTAAAAATTCTCTTTTGTTTAATATTCGAGAAATAAGATCAGACAGGTTTGATTGATATGATATGTTATAAATTATTGAAATCACTTGAAGTCCCTTTATTTGTTTAATTATAAAAATATGGAACTATATGAACTCTAGTAGCTGTGAAAATAGACAGGATTATTTTTTGTATAGTGTGTTTTGTATATTTTTAATCATGATTTTCTTTAACTTAAATGTACATTTTTATTTTGCCTGTAATATTGTGGGCTATACATTACAGCTATAGTTAATAATTACAGTGGCTTTTAGTTCTTATGCAGATATTAATTAAGTGAAAAGTAGCATCTCAAGAGAGTCAGTCTGTAGCTTGTATTCCTAAATTGGTGAAGGGAGCCGTGGGAAATGAACTATATTTTACCGTCTCTTGCGAGCAGATTGGGCTGGCGCGATGGTGTTTATTACAAGTCGAGCTAAAAAGACAAAGAACGAGGACAGTTATGAAGCAATAATGTGAAGTATTTTTCATCTCCTTCTCGTGCTGTGCTCAGTCAGTGTCATTTATATGATTGACAGCAGAAGACCTTTTTTGGCCTTCTACTGACAGCGTCACTCATTGATGTGACAGGTTCAATGAAGGCATTTGGTGAAACAATCATTACACTAAGAAACACTAAAAATAGCAAAATGATAAATTAAAAATCAAACCACTTGGAGATATAACAGGTTGTGAGTTTACTCATGGGACAAAACATAGACAGGCTAGAACTGAATGGAAGACAACACAGGGGTCGCCGGCTGTTTTTTAAAACATATTATTATTTGACAGGGTGTCTTACAATGTGCAGTTTGTGGAACAAAACAAAGGCATATTGTATTGTCACTCAATAAAATATCTGTTTAAAGAAAACACATCCTGTGAAAATGGATTGTTTTATATGTGGAAAAATAGTAAAAAGAAGAGACTTTTTTGGTTCATTAACATGGTTTACTGGCACATCAGTCAGAAAAAAATAACATACCTGCAATACAGAAGAGTCTATGACAGATCCTAAGCCTCCTCTTAACCTTAAAAATACATAAGACATATATGATTTATGTCAATTACACAACAACTTTAATTATCAATACTAAAAGATGAGCAAATTACTTAACAAGAAGCAACAACAAAGTTGATGTAGGCGTTTCCCAAAGGTACAAAGAGAGTGTTGCATGCGTGTTACATCATTTTCCGGTTCTCAGAGATATATATTTATAGAACATTGTGGCATTTTGCAGTGTTTTACAAAATGCATGTTTCAAAGCATTTCAACCAAAGTTAGGCACATGTTCAATATCCAAATCTATACAAACAGATGCATATGGACATACATATATACAAACACACAGTAGAGGCTTGTAAACAGGGCCGGACAATAGAATAGGGATGGTCAATGATACTTTGTCTAAAACTATGCAAGAATTATTGTATTTCATTAGTTTTCAAAGCTTCATGCCACATGCAACAGTCTTTACAATTGTATTTATGGGTACGACCGTTATTTTTAGTTTACTGTATTAGAGTAATGAAATAAGCTTCTTTGTCACACATTGACTGCTGTGCAAAACATTTCTTTATCAGAGTGGTACATTTCACAAAAAGTATACATATCTTCCTTTCGAATAGAAAAATATAAAACACATCAGAGCAGATATGTAATGGGCAGTTCTCTGACACATGCTCAAGATCAAATCCAAGCTCAAGATCCTGCTCCCATCTCTTCACCGTGTACTTTCCTGTCAAAATCTCTCTACTTCCTGGCAAAATAAAGACATTTAAGTAAATGCTGTTAAATGTGTGCATCTTCTGGTTGTTAAAATATAGTTGAAATATTGCAAAGAAACTGAATGAACAATTAGAACAAAGCAGAATGTTTTCAGTCCATGTATATATTTTTTTTCATAGTGGACCGGATTCATCCTGTAGATTTAATTACACAGATAAAACAGAATTAAAAGAGGTGTATGATTCATGTTTTTGTGACAACAGTGTACAATACAGTATGTATAATCCTTTTCCAAGGTCAAGGTATCCAAATCATATGTTTTAGCAAATTTTCTCATTTATACCTTCATTGTGACTGAAGACATGTTCATTTTTTACAATAATCATGAAACGAACAGCATGTCTATTAATAGAAATAGATGACATTTGTCACACAGTATTACATTTTTGTAAAAAAAATAAATAAATAAAAAAATGTTTATTACAATGACGCCAGCAATGGCTTCATGAAATAACTCAAAAGTAGGCATCTTCACAATGCCAAGTTCACAAAGTTGATTAAAAAGATGACATTGCAAAAATTTTCACTCACCTCAAACTCTATTGAAGAATGGACAATCCTTGTTCGCAGCGTAACCGCAATCATGTGCTCGTCTATAGTCTTTTTCTTTTTGTCCTTCCAGTCTAAATCAGTGAACATACCAGTTTGATTGTATACTTTTTTGGGCTTACCATCCCCAGTCTTGCGCATTAACGCGTGTCGAACGTGAAACATAGTTTGTTATCCTGATGTACTTTACGGGGTTTCTTCCTGTTGTAATGTTTTGCCATGTGAAGCCTCCTATGGCTTGTCTGTGTTACAGTGTAGACAACAGAAAACAACGCCGATGCAATGAATTTGAGAATCGTACAGTGTAAACATTTCATAAGTGTTCAACATCAGTATTAAAACAATGCTTGAAACCTTCTGCTTTACATTCAGCAGGGGAGGTGTTTCAAGTGCATCTTAAAACCTTTTTTTGGTTTATTTTCAATTACTATTGTTTCCAGCTGGGTGCTAGTACCATCCACATGTGAAGTTCTCAGACAAGAGAGTGTCTTTGTGTCCCCTTCAGATTTATAAGTGTACTTCAATTCTTCTGAAGTTTGGTTGTCACCCGATTATTGCTCGTTCAAGCCACTAAATTTTATTGTTGGGTAATGTGTGATTCTCATACAATATTTAAATAAGTGTTCATATTTTATCACAGCGGTTTTCAAAGACGCAGGGGAAGGCAGTACAGGCCGGAGTTTCACTCTCAATTTAAAAGGATGTGGAGAAGGGACCTAATCAAAGACGACATGCAGATTACGTGTGTCAAGTGTATTCTGGAACATTTCTGTGGCAAAGGAACTCTGGCTGTATGATGTGCTGTGAGCCTCATCTACTCCTCTTATCGTTTGTTGTTAAGGAGAGGTGCTCAGGCAGACAATTTGTTGAGCTTTGAGGGGAAATGTAAGAGCCCTAGACTGGGCTTTAAATTCAATCTGTTGTCATAGGCACATAAAATACTGGAAGAAACCTTTGGAGTGTGAATTGCATACTTGCCTACCACAGGACTTACTGTGCTCAGTTGAAACATAGATATGTTGATTTATTATTAAAAGTGAAACTTCATCCAGATATGTAAATTATGTCCGCATTGACTTGTCCAATTGTAGGGCTGGGGAATAAATTGTTCAGAAACCACAGCTGATGAGGCATTTAACAACATTATAATGCACAATTTTTTTCAGTGAAGTAGGTTAAATGTTTCTTCATCTGAAAGTTAAAGGGCTCTCTGACAAAGAATCTGCAAAAACAGTATGCACCACACCGTCACAGAAGTACAGCGTCAAAAGCAGTCCCAGAAAATGTAAAGGGATATTTCTATTAGTTTTTTCAACCCTGCTTAGTTATTTTCTAATAAGTATATTTGTATTGACGATGTTTAACGTTGATGCTTTTTCAAAAGTCTTCAGATTGGGCAGTATTTCCTACAATTCTCATTCATGGACAACGGCACATTAAAACAAATTCCAAATTGATATAAACGCAATATAAACACACTAGACAGTAACATATTTGTGATATTTGATAGAATTACAACTCATCATCCAGCCCTACAGAATTGAAGATTTTTGGTAAACGCACATTGGGGATCCTCATTGACCTGCTTATAGGTATACCAAGCTCATAGGTACAGCTGTTGTTGGTAAAGTACTTCAACTATCCCTTTAAAAGTGCGTTTCACAGTTTTTAAAAGGTTTAAAGAGCAGAGACAACAATTAATGTTTTAAAAATTCTTTTTAAGGACATTAAGCAGTCCCATTACAGTTCCAGACCAAACTGACCCAGTCCTCTTTACCTAGCTCTGTCTGTGAATGGATCGCCACCTTTCTGACTGACAGACAACAGTTGGCCAGTTGCGCCATCAGCACCGGTGTACCTCATGGCTGTGTGCTGGCACCGCTGCTCTTCCATTAACTGGACTGTAACCGGCAGGTTCACCCATGCACACAGTCAGTTTAGAATACAGTAAATCTTGGGTAAACTGTGAGTGAACATGCTTCACTAACATCTGATCAACATATAAAAAGGGAGGGGTGGGGAGTGGACTTTGCCATCAGATGCAAATTGTAACTTCACCGCTAGATGTCAACAACTCAACCTTACAAGCAAGGTACTTTGGAGTGCACATCCTTTTGATTTGATAGTATGTCTATGGGTTGTCCTGGTTTTTATAAGTAAAAGAGGAACTAATTCATAGTTTCGGGTCAATTTACCAAAAGTACCCACTCTTTATTGTGTTCGCACAACAGGAACTGGCGAGAATGTTCGTTTTTGAAAACTTTTGGGTTTGAACTTTAGCTTATTTCTGCGGTAGGGACTTTGGTGGTCTTTCGTTGTTTGGTAGACATGTTTCAATGATGCTGTTGTTGACCTGATTATATCACTAAATAGTTGTGATCGGAAAAGAAAAAGTAAAACTCATAATTTGTTATTTTACTCATTCCGGAACTTTGCTCCACCCTAGACAACCTAGTTAGTAGTGTCTTATTAAGTGTTAATTCACACCTAACAACTATTCTTACAGTATATATTATCTTGGTTTTACTATATGCACTAATGTGCACTTTTAATAGGAAAGTCTAGATGATAATAACGGTAAAGTGCTAAAACAACAACAGCAACACTTTTTCTTGCTCATGCACTTAAGAGACATTCACCCATGCCCGTTCAGGTGCCTGCTTGTCTGTCTAATGAAATATACCAGGCCTACAAACAGCTACAAATCTACTTATATTGCATTTCTCTCTATTCTTTTGGGGAAGGTGGCTGTTCATTTCCATCAATTTTGTCTTCAGCTTCTGCAGATTTTAGATTCGTCCTCCCTATTCTGGCCAGCTAATGGCATTAGTGTTGTATTAATGGAGATCTGTTGTCCAGGATTAAAAAAAGGCCCGGTTCACTTATTTGCTTCTTTCACTGTGAACAGATAAAATAAATGGGATTTGCGAATGGCTACGTTGGCCAGACTTTCAAAATGATGGAGGGGATTTATTATGCTTTTTCTTTTTTGAAAGAGCAATATGAATCAGGTCTGTTTGCCACCCCCAGACTATGCTACATTTTCTGCTAGGTTACCAGTGTCATTAATGCCTTGGCATATGTCTTGCTTGTCTCAAGTTGCTAATTTCATAGGTCGGCGCCAGGATCAGACGGCTAAATAACAGGCTGGCTTTGGCTGGTTGAGGCGGCTTGCTTGACCACAGATGTGATTAGGGTGAAATGTAGACCACAAGCCATTCATTTTAAAAACATAACCTCAATGCAAAGTTTTGCATGCAGTACTGCATACCTGGCTTCTTTTCACATGCATGTATACATGATACACATATACATACATGTCAAATGCTGCTATGAATGAATAGTGTGGTCATGTTGATTCATTGATTTTCCTTGAAAGAGATTAGAAAACTGGTTATTTAGTGACAAGAGATAACTGAATGCTGTATGTATATTATTTCCAATCACCTTTACCTTTCCACTTTTCTCAGCTAGAAAGCTCCTTTGTTTTAATGAACTTAGATGATAAATGCATCAATATCAAATGTCTAGCAAATCATTTTAGCGAAATGGCAAAAAGCCAAATATTTCAAATATTTGCACGTTTTAATTCCTGATATATAATCCGTCAGTCATATAGCTTTATAGCTTTACTCTCCATCACAGATTCACCTGTTTCAGTCCTGTTTTTTACAGTTGACATCTGATTTGCATTAAAGATGTCTTTATCTTATTACATTCATTTGGACAAAGCAATTGAAATGAAGTTTGACTAATAAGGTTGTATAACTCTTTTAATATTACTGAGGCTAAGTAATCTGAAAGCCACATATTGTAACACATCATTGAATATGATCTTCGCTGTCCTCTTTTTTCTCAATTAGTAACCATTTAAACTTTAAAAAGCATTTCATGTGGCTCAGTAAATTAGAAAAAAATGTATATTTTTATAAGGTACAACCAATTGAAAAGCAACCAATGAGTGTTCACGTTTTGTCTTTCTTTAAAACTGTAATCAATACAATGGCACGCATTAAAGCTATATTTGTTTTAAATGATATAGAAGATAGAGATGCTGAGAAAAATAAATCATAAATTAAAAGTCACACAGGCTGTTTTAAACTATTAAACTACAAATCTCTTGGACAAGAGCAAGGTATGAATTGTAACAATAATAGTTAACATATTAATGTATAATAATATCATATCCAGTAATATATCACATCACTACCAATAAACACGACATCATAACATTATCAACTGATATGCACAAGATTAGAGTTATTAATGTGTTACAATAATGTGCTTTACTTTGAGAACTAGAGACAATGATGCTTTGAAAAATGAAAGATTCTGTGCTATTAAATGCTTCAAACAAAAGTCCAAAAAGGATCTGATGGATCCAACCTCACAAAATCTAGCAAATCCGGTTTTGAGTTTTTATTTCTAAAGCATTACATCAAATGTTTACCCCTACACCTAATAAACACAACTCTGTGTAGTGTCCGACTAATGTACATCAAGCGTCTGAATCTGATTTCACCTGGTGATTGTAGCAGCTCTCGACATGTTTGTCTGCAATCTGCATCAGACACACAGTAAACACATCCAACAACAAAATAACACAACACTACTCATGTCTGAGGCTAAACAAAGCATTTGTTTGAATGTAGATGACTCTTTTTTAATGAAAAGCATCATGAAGGTTGATGCGTTCACTTTGGTGTACTCATTGTCAACCATACTGCTCCATCACACACCAGTGTGACAGATGCCATCTGTTTTATGAGCAAATTCAAGGAGTTTAATGAGTCCCTCTTAATCAACTTTCACAATTACAGTACACATTATGCTATCTTTATCTCTCCTCCATTATGCAGCACTAAAGTAAAAACTAAAAATGAGCAGAAGTGACCATCCCGTGTGGATACTTCAGCCTAACTGACACTTGTACAATCTATCCTTATGTGTGCATAACATGTTAAAGGAGAAGTAACACAGAGTTTCTGCCACTCTTATGTTAATGTTGAGGACCTTTAGTGTAGAACAGCTGTGTCCATATCTCTTAAATATATTTGATTCGGTTGTATCCCCGCTCGTACAGAGTATGGAACCCGCGATCTCGGGATCACGGTCAAAGACTGGAACCACCAGGCCACGACTGCCCCCAGTGAAGGTCATTGTGTTGATGCTCATTTAGCTTTTTATGGTACAGGGATAGATATTGAGTTGTGGATTTATCTTACTCTTGAGTCTGTGATGATAACTCAATTCCTGACAACTGAGTGATCATTTAGAAATACAATATTTGCAGCATGTGCACTGAAGTCAAAATTCATATCTGCTGTAAAAAAAGCTTGTTTATTGTAAATTGCAAAGAATGTCGGGAGGAAGGCTGATCCTTAATGAAGCTCTTGCAAGCTTGCTAATCAGTCTCGTGACAACCATGATGGATCACTCCTTGTATTGCTACTACAAACTAATGCATCAACACCCTTACAACAACGGCTGTAGTCTGCTACTGAGCGGCTTGTGGAGGTAAAATTGCAGTGAAGGTGCTGAAAATTGCTAGTGGGTTTCATTACTGCTCTAGTCATCTGATGTTAGATCCTGGAGCTCAATGTGCAATGTGAAGTTAATCCCATTCGCTAGTTCTCTCTGGATCTTCCAGCGCTGTCCAACGATTCATCAGCTTACAGTTCCATGAGCGTAGTTTTATTAGTTTGAAAATCTCTACACAAATAAATAGAAGGTACATAGAGTGAAGGGTAAATAGTTTGCATTGTAAGTGGCCTTTAACCATATCCATTCATGACACGTGCTACTGAACAGAAGGTGATTGGTTACAGACAGATGTTTTGTAGTTTTTAATGCCGAAGCAGCGTTTGTCTCTAAACTGCTGACCTGTGAATCTAACTTCCACATCTGGAGAATTTATTCTGGTTCATTTAAGGCCAAGGATTGAATGAGTTTAGATGCTCTGTACACCATATACTCTATAAAAACATTGGAGAGCAATTCTTTTTTTATCTTAACAAAATTTGTATTTAAATACAGTAGTGGTTAACCTTTTTTATTTTTTTTCATTAATAATGGCTTCTTTTTTAACATTTAACTTTATATCTTGTATTGTGAAAGACTATTATGCTATCAACTTGCTCTCTAGAATGTAACAGTTTCTATTTTTTTACATAGGACCTCACAGTCAGGCGCATGGTGGAATTAAAAAAGTAATAATAATACAGAAGAAAAAGTTACAGAATACATTTTGGCAAGGGGACCTCAGACACATGACTTTACGACAACTATTAGGAATTCACAAACTTGGTCGGTCCAGTCATAGAAAGCATAAAAGCAAGATAGACACAAAGTAATGATAAGAACTTTTAACAGTTTCCTCATCATTTCAAGTGTTGCTCTATCGGAATTTCATTTCTTTAATGAAGTTATTGTAGTGTGTATTTAGCTTTCAGTTCATCAACACCTGCAAAATCACAATGCTTAAAGAATCCAGCAAAAGGGAAACAGATCTAAATTATTATATACCATGTAGAGAACATACCATAACCCGTTTTATAAATACTGGCTTTTTTACCACCATGTTTCATTGCACACTCCAAAATGTGTTTGGTCAGAACAGCGTTCCTGCAGTCAGATCATTATCGCTGCTGTTCAACTGTGTTACAGTCTACAGCTTGTTACACCGGATCACACAACCGAAGCCAACAACTTACTTCTTCTCCTTTCAGAACTGTCAAAGGAGATTAAGATTTGTCTTGCATGCGGCTGGTTGGAGATATCTGCTGGACGGGCCGGGAAATGAAATAGACCGTTAGATTTGATGCGTAGAATTTCTTCTTTTCTCTATTCTTTTCCTCATTTTAAACGAAAACTCCATTATGTGTCTCATAATGATTTAAATACAAATGTTTTATCAAAGTAGTGTGAATATTTTGTGTATGCTGTTTTCAGCTCATGATATGTCCTGTGCGCTTTGACAATAATAATGCAATCTTGCTTGAGTAGGGATGTTATGTATATGAGCTCTATATCAGCATGGCTGGGATAAGGTCAGAGGCTCATGACACAGTAGACAATCACAGATGTTAATATGACGCATATTGTGATATGATATGATCACAAGAGTACAAAGCAATGTTTTATTTATACAAAAGTTTAACAACACAAGTGCTTAGATAAATCAGATGTACAAAATTGTGCCGTAGATGGCAGCCACCATGTGTTTGTAATGTTTTAACCTCAAAATCTCCTGCCAGTTTTACGATTTTCACTCATTCAGTCTTGTCAGTGTTCACATTCCTCCGTTAGCGACCTGAGCACAGCGTTACAAAAAACTTGCCGATCAAAGATAGTTCTACTGATCTGAAGCACATCAGTGGACCCTCACTAGGCCCGTTGTAGTTTAATTATAGAGCAAACTGTGGCTGATGCAGTTAACACGGGCCTGCACCAGGGACTTACGCAAGGATCCTGTTTGTGGACTTTAGCTGGGCCTTCAACACCATCATTCCATCACACCAATGAGACAAACTGAAAAGGATTATTGGTGTTTCCCTGCATACCATGCATATACTGTATAAATCCACATTGAAAAATAAGCATTGAAAATCCCTCTGGATCCCACAAACCCATTTGAAACTTTTGCCCCATATATCAGGAAAGCCAGATGCATGAACAGTTATTTCCTAACCCGCAGTTAATATAAAACAATATAAATGTTAAGTATAAATAAATTATTGTACAGTTTGTAAAGCACATTTCAAGACTCTCATTTCCTGCCCCGAGTTTGTGTATTTTCCTTTACTTTCAGTTTAGTTGTCATGCAAATGGTTAGACGGTTTCTGTGATGTTCTGGAAAATTACAAGGCACTTAACCGATCCGGTTCGAGAAGGAAAAAGAACTGTTGTATAATATGTTGCATACCATGATCTAGCCATGAAAAACCTTCAGAAGAACCTGTTCTTAGAAAAAAAGGTTCCTGTATTATATTTTATAATTATACAGTGGGGTTCAAAAGTGTAAGGAAGGATTTTTATTCTTAAATTTAGTTGTTTTGCGTTCATTTTTCATTGGTTGTTTTCAATGCATTATTTTGAACACAACATACAGCTTCAAATTAGTTTGCTTGACAAATAAATGTCCGAAACTTTCTGTAAAGAGTATCCGACCTTTCTTACACAGGAGACAATGGTCAAGGTCACAAAATACGTATATCCTTTTGAAGAATCTGAAATATTTTTAATTCGTTATACCAATGGATTATTTATTTTACACCAAAATGTGATTTCGTTGGGACAATGAATGCAAAATGCCCAAGGACAAATCTCAGTTGAGTTTAATCCTCAATCAAACCCCACATCAATTTTTGTTGTTGTTGTATGTTGATCGGACCCTTTAGCTAGCTGGCTCAGTATTGTACAAAATAAGCTGTCTGTCGGTTACTTTATCCACTCTTATTTCTCACAATTCCGAGCACGACCACCATAGTCCTTTAAGGACAGTCTGCCTGCAAAGAGTAAATATAGCCTTTACAATTTCAAGGCTGTCTAAAGCAGCAAGCACTGATCAACATGAGAATCTTGCAAATTATGCCACAAACTTTTGAAGAAAACATATCCTTTAAAAAATGTGAAAAGCTGAACTAGGTGCAACTTTCGAACTCCCTTCACGCTGCCTTAGATAAACCATAAATGGACTTAATTGCTTCAGCTACTTACAAAACCTTTTTTTTATTCTGCATTTTTCAACTTATAAAATGAGAACCATTGTAGCCATCACAGCTGTAGGTTTTTTGTTTATTTTCCTCACCAGAGATTTGAGGATTTCAGTCCAGCACCACTCTGTTAAGCCTGTAATGAAATTGCTCAGTGGCTGTATAAGCACAGCGCGCAAATGCATTTGGTTTTGTTTGATCCATGTGGGGATCGCCACTTTGTCTCGACCAGGGTTTGGATCGGTCTGTGCCGTGCTGACTCAATGAGTAAGAATCCATTCGGCTGAAAGATGTGGCCCAAAAGGCAATAAGACGAACTTGAGTTTACACTTTCTAAAGCCAATTACAACTAAATCAAAATACACTACAACCATTATTAAACTACTTTGAATCATTTGTAAGTTATCCCAACGTATTTAGCTGTTTGTATATCGGTTGGCCAAATGGTACAATGCTTTCTCGCTCTGGGAATTTACAAATACAAAACTGTAGACTGTAGAACATTTCCACAGGTCACATGATTCATAGATCTACTGATTATCTCCAGAATTTTTTTTTTATTCGTATTCTTTTTTCAATGAACATTTTAATGTGAGTTAAACGTGATGTTTACCGGTCTGTTTTGTTACTGCTTCATGCAATGATAGCTACTTCCGGGAACCTGTCAAGATGCTCCATGAACCGCCGTTACTGTATAAAACTGCTCCATTGGAATCAACATTTCTGGTTTACAGTGACAACCACAGCCAATCATATCAGTTTATGTTGGATGATTATTTTTAGACCAATTAAATTTCTTACTGAGCATGAAGTCACAAACATGGTTATAAAATGATCAACAGGACTGGATGTCTCGTGGCTTGTCTCTAGTCACTATAATGCTTGAAACTATAATGGTTGAATTGACCTCAAAAAGATTTCTTTTTTGTCTTCTAGCATCATCTGCAATGCAATGAATGTTGCGCTTAGGGTCTGCACGCAAGCAGCAGTATTGCACCATTACTTAAATGTGGCTCAGGTTATTTTGATTCATTCAAATCAATTCAAATACTCATAACTGTACGAGGTTGCTCCTGCCATAAGGTGAAAACCTTCTATCTGTTTAGAGCCATATAGACCGGACTGCGTTACGAAAAAATGTCTTGTTTGGTTTAGTATGAATTGTCTTAGCAGCTGTAAGGTGTTAACTGCGCCAACTTTGATGCCAATTGTCTGGAGTTTTGGATTTTAATTAATCAGTTAGCAAGAGAATGAGGCCCTCTGGTACCTACTAATGGGCCTAGCGGCAGCGCATTGTCACCGTTTTTATGTTTAATTAGTGACCACATCCATAATAGTGCCTCTAAGGCAGCCATGTCAGCTTGTCACAATGCCTGCATTCAGTAATTACAAAAGAGTAATGAAAAGTTCCTGGAGTGTTACAGCATCTTCAGTGAATGTCAGTGGCTGTCTGGATGAAGGTGTTGTGGATGGGGGGAGATAAATAGAGCATCACATATCTGCTTTACATGTACTTCATTTCCATACATTTAGTCCTCTTGATGCTTGGGAGCAATTATTTATTGTCCATAAAAACCATAGTGATGAGTGATGAGTGATTCCATCACATAATCAGACATACTTTCATTTTACAGAGCTTGGTTGTTTCAAATATTCTTTGCATTTTACTCGGTTCATTACCTCATGCTATATTTCCACTGCATCTTCTTTGGCATGTGATTTTAGCCTGGGAATGATATTGGGCTGAAAGCACTCACGCCTAAAGGATAAGTAGGTAACGCACATAAATTACTTTGGCACCGTGCATTTGCTTTTCTCAACTGCTGTTATTTTACCTTAAGGGCAGGAGAAGCTAATGGACATCTTGTGTCGGAAGGATAGATCCGGTGCCGGTGTCACGCTGGCAGATTAAAAGCTAGTGTCATGAAGCAGCCGACAATCTGTGTCCCAGAAAGCTTGTCTATTGGCCAGAATGTCTTAAGCATCATCTTGTCTAGAGATGAAAGGAGAATGTGAAGATTTAGCACTCAACCCAGTAACTGGTAATCCTTAAGTGTAAAATCACAAACGTGGAAGTGCATATAAGAAGACAACCAAAAAAAAACAGGGAAAAGTGCGTTAAATCCTAGAGAGCCACATGCGTTTGAATGCTGATGTTTTCTGCATCAGACTTTTGATTTGCTTAGTTTTAATTAATACTAAACCTGTATAAAACAGCCTTGATGGGCAAGACAATCAATGCCGGTCTAAGTCTGGTTGGAAACATGGAAGAGGCTATTCATATGATGATGATGAACGTCAATCCACCAGAACCAAACAGATGGGTTTATCATCCATTTTTACAAAGATAGAAGATGGCTTGTCAGGATCAGATGCCACTACAGACACCCGCTGTAAATAAATGGTAGACTGGTGATACCAGCTGTATACTAAACACTGTGTACAAGCCCTACTGGAAACTATCAATCCTAAAAAAAAGATAAGAGCTTCCAGAAACATTCAACTTAGTGGCACTGCTTCACAGGGAGTTAATAACAATTCCAGAAGGCCAAAACGATGGACAGGTTGGTCTTGCGTTTATAAAAGAAATGCCTTGGCTATACAACTCCTGCTGTAGTGCTGTCTAGATGCTTAATAATAAATGTGTTGTGGTTCTCTTTAGTCCTACTGTTTTGATAATATACAAGTTAACAGCTGTTAGAATCCCTACAGCGAATGCTATTATTCATGCTTAGAATTTCTCTAAACTGAAGGAATGACAAACAGGATCCATTTGAGAAGCCAGGTCGTTATTTTCTCACTCCCTATACTGTCAATATTCTTATTTAAAAACTGTTTACTCAATTGATAAATGCAACATATTTAACAAATTATTGTTGTTTTATTGGTCTGTAGACCCTAAATCAAGTTTGCTTGTTTATGTTGCCACAACCACTGAGAAATTACTTTTTTTAAGTAAATGTGCCTTCCAAAACAAAATTAGTTATTTTAGTTGAAAAATGTGTTAATAAATCAAAGTTCCCCGAAAAAGTGAGACATTTTAATGGTGTGACAAGGTTTTCTGCATTTGCAGATGTCAATAATACTTGTATACTCTATAATCCACATCAAATGTACTTTAATACACATTATTTAAAGGAGAAGTGTCACACAATTGTCTGCCACTCTTTCGTTAATCTTGAGTACCCGCTGTGTAGAATCACTTTGTTCATATCTCCAAAGTCTTTGCTTTACTCACAATAACAGAAGACAGCTTTTATGACACAAGCGGCTGAGATCCCACGGGCTCCTCACAAGGTTTTCAATGCAAACGCTGATGCTCACGCTCTTCCGAGCTCTCTGATTGGTGCTACTGGTGCGGCAAATTTTCTGTGCTTATGACGATAATTGTCCACCCCCTTTTTGGATCTTGCACTTCATTTTAACCTGCGTACTGATAATTTCCCCTGTGCTCCCATTCTTTTGTAAAATCAGTCAATAAACTATAGGTATATATAAGCATTATGGTTGTTAGGACTGCAGGTGGATATGCCTACGGGGAATCCCCTCCAGAGCTTTAGACAGTTAGTCGATTACTGATGCTGACGACCACCAAGTCCAGCCTGACATGCATGAGAGTAACATTAACACAACAAACACAAAGAAGAGTTTAAGATTAATGGCATTTGTCTAGCAAAAGCCGAGCTATTGGGTTCAGCTACTGTATCCAACTTTGTCCTTATTGATCTGTACTGCATATGCTGCTCGAGGAAGGTGTTTCATGGGACGTGTGCCAAAATATAATAAATGTATGTAACTCGAGGGGTTTTGAGACACACGAGCAAGCTTGAAGCTGTAGCTTGTGAATCACAATGAGATATCAGACACTGCTTAAAACTGTTGGTAAATAATAAGTGATGCTTGCAGTTTCTATTGCTCATACTTTTAGATTTCAACAAACCCGTAAGCAAAAGAATTAAAGTTTGGCAAGAAACTCTTATTGCAGTGTTTCTACTAGAAGCATGATAGAGAACTTATATCGTTTGGCTTAAAAGATGAGTACTTATAAGATTGACTTATCCGTCTTTCTGCCTGGCGGACAATAAATTGAGTAAAAAGCTTACAAAGATACACCTGAACCCCAGTCAAATATGGACTAAAGGTGGGTTCGGAAGGCCTAGAAGCACACAATATGTAGGTTGCTATCATTTTTGGAAAACATAAAGAATGTTTTATACCTTCCACATGAAACCAAACCTCAGCATATCGTTCACATCCTGTGGGTGCTTTGTAAGCACACATTAATAAATAAATCCTCCTATCGTTTTAGTTGATGAATTAAATTTAATGATGAGTTTAATGACGCTAATAAGTCCAGCTTCACCTCATGATTTCAAACTTACCTCGGCAACTTGCCCAGCGCTGCAGAACAGTATAAAGTCATGAATATTTCCACAGGCTTGATGTTTAGATGGACAATCACCATTTTCAGGGTGATATTGCTCCATCAAAAAGAAATGATGGAATCCGGAAAATATTAAGACTTCCCACATTCGCAACGACCACCTTCCAGAATGATATATATATGTATATGTACAAAAGCTTCTTAAAATCACCAATAACTCGCCCACCAGCCCATTTTCATATAAAACGGTCTCATGAGAGAACATTTCTTTGGGTAAATGTGCCTCAATCCAACACTTTTGCCCTCAATGACAATTCAAAAGCATAAGGTTGTTGCAGTTTTTAGGATGCCATTGAAAAGGCCTAAAGAAGTAACTGCAAGTTAACATAAGTCAAAACTGTTGAAACCCTCTATGTGAAGAAATAATAACTAATAACATGAACAAATACGTTTATGAACATACATTAGGAAGATATTGTTTTGGTAAATAGTCAAGGGTGGGCTTACTGACATCTGAAAAAAATCCATAGACCCATACAATGGAACATTATAACTGTGTTGGGCGCTGTGACCTTGACGCATAAACTATGTCTATTTCCCTGAAGATCTTGGTACATTCTAAATACTAATTAGCTTTACAGTGTATTTGCGTCTTCATAGACAGCGGTGATGAATGTTATTCCTTGCTATATTTTCGAGAGCCAGATTCGTCATGTTCTATCAAAGTGGGTCAGTTTGAAGCCCACAGAGGAAATCCATTTAACACCTTTATCAGCACTTTACATGAACCAATGCGAATCAGACATCATTATTAAATAGATTAGAGACCCTCTCTGTTCAAGCCAAAATCTGAACTGACACACTATGTTTGATCCGCTGCACGGATCGCCCGGTAACCCTCACCAACATCATATTGGAAAGAGGTGTTATTAAATGAAACAAGTCTTTCACCGATGCTAAACTTCAAGAGGTCAATTAAAAAAATAAACTTGACATTCACGGGGCGAGCCAAACCAGAGTTACAGCTTATCAAAGTTGAGAGCCGTTATTTAAAGTAGGTCAAGTTGACTCATGTGGTCACCTCTGGCCCCATGTCCTCCTCGGGGTGGTGGGGTGAGGGACAGTCATCCAAGGCGATGTGGTCCCGCTGGCTGGAGGGTGACTCCTCATACTACGCTTAGATCTCCTTTTGCTTAAGTGACAGCACAAGTTCTTAAGCTTCCCTTCGAGAGGTAGCTGGTGAAGATTTCACCCAACTGTTTTCTTGCATGTACGGCTTCAGCTACCGTGCAGAGGTGCCAAGGTCCTGGGGGCATCCGCCTACACAGCTCGAATAGTCGGGATTCATCAGCCGTGGGTGGAAGAGACTCCTTAAAGAGACTTTCTTCTGAACATTTTCTTTCTGAAGAAGACAAGTTATTTTGCTCTCTGTCTTTGGCTTAAAGGGAGAAAAATTGTAAGTGCAGTCTTAGAGAGGGAGAAGAGTGCCAATGATTTTTTTATGAAGACAGTTACAATTTTACTTCGGCTATTGTGAATCAACATTAATGATTGCATTGGGAACTAACTAAGAATTTGGCATTCTTATTGTTAACCGTATTTTTATATAGTTTTATATTTTTATTCAAAAATTAATATATGTATATATTATTAATATATGTTACTTACTTTTTAAAATTAAAATTATTTAATAAAAACAAATGAAGTTTGATTGATATTAAATTATTTTATTTTATTTTATTTAAATAAATTGTTATTGCAAAATAACTATTTATATTGTTTAGTTACGGGTTAATTTAAATATGCAGTTAACACATATTATAAAAAACACACCAAAATAAAGAAACATAGAAACATCGAATTTCCTTTTTTTGATATCAGTAAATGTGAATGTCCACGCTTACAATCACATGCAGGCACATACATAACTATTAGTTAAAGGGAGTCTAATTTTGATAATAAGATACATATCCAAATGAAGCACAGTATACATCTATATATGCACAGTATTTTGCTTCTAGTATTTATTTTGTATTGTGTTCAAACTTTTTTTTTCAAATTTCAATCTTTGCAATAATAAACTGCAGCATATCATTTGTTTGTTTTGAGCAATCTGAACAATCTAAGCCTGTGATTTTCAGTGTGTTTCACTGGTGCTTCAGGAGGTCATTTGCCAGTGACCAAAACAGGTCCATCACATCCAATCTGACACTAAAGTTAACAATAATTTACAGTTTCTTTCGCTCCATAAATTTGAGTTTCTGTGCCGTCGATTAATCAAACTAATCTCTGTTTCCAAAAACCTTTCATTAATTCATGTTACCATGCAGACCATTTGGCAAGCGCCATGAAGTCTAGCCATGCTTTGTTTTCCTTACTAAAATAATGCCGCACGCAGTCATATGTTAACATTGGAAAGAAGGAACAGTTTAGTCTCCAGTTTTGTCTAATTATAGATAATTTGGCAAAAGATGAGCATTCAGTTACATATCAGGCTCATTGTTCCTGGAACGGAATCACAGAATAACAAGTTTTAATTATTCATGTTAGTATTTGTGGAACAACAAAACAATAAAGAGAAATAAGCATGATTCTCCCCTGCTTTGCTCTTCTTATCAATAATCTAAACTGGTGACGAGATCTTACATGTATTTTATAATTAATTGTTTATTAAAGTAATAATTCATTTGAACAGTTTCAGGAATGTTTATGACCGTGCTGCTGATGATGTGACAGAGTTTTAGAATGACTAAATTGATTTGTTGTTGTGTGTGTATGCCATGGGAATGTTTAGCTTTCACTTTTAAATCACATCAAGGTGCATTCAGTGTTTTTTCTTATCGCAAACAATGTATAAAAATCAAACATTTACATATTGAACTCAATTTATGTATTTACATACATAATTAATTGGTGCTTTAGAAAACTATGCAAAAATCAGAGGCTACCATTCACAGTGGTGGATTTCGGCGGGCGGCATTTTGCAGGAGCGGTGCAAAGTGTCACAGGAACGATTTATGATTGGTTTGGAACGCTCATTTGCACGACACGACAATCATTTAATGGGGAATCAGAGAGTGTGTCCGTCTCTCAGAGGGATGTGTTGTATGTTTAACTTCATGCCACGCTATCAAACTCTTGTGGAAGCCTACCATCATAAAGTCATGATGATCGGTCTACAGCACTCCAGAAAACTGAACATGCCTCTCATCTCATTTAAAAGTGTGAGGAGGGGCGAAGCCAGCGAAATGAGGAGCATGATGAAATATTTCACTTACACAGGCTTTAATGTGACTTTTCTAACATATACATGGTTTAGTATGTCAAGCGTGAAACCTGGAACAAACGATATTACATTCCAGAGTATTTAAAATCTTTTGTAACTGTCATCAGAATTATTTGTACATTTCTGGACGAATATCTTCAAATAATGTTATTACACTGAAAAGAGTTGTTGGAACTATTCCGTTTATTCATATGCATCAGCTCCTTTTAATTTAATAAATTTTTGAACATCATTTATCTTTGTTTTTCATGTTAAAATGAGTTAAATCATGTTGATGGGTCATTTTAACAACTCTTTTTTTCAATGTAGTAATTTTGTAATGGCGAGTGCAGATGAGCAAACACACAATGTTACTTTGACCATTCCTATGTCCAGCGTAGAACCGCAACTGCACAAGCAGGGCATGAGTACCCGGCTAATGATCTACAGAAGGTGGAATTTAATTGGCCAAGCTGATTCAATTTAGACATTAAGATGACTGATTTAATTTGACTTTATTTAGAAGGATAGGAAGTGTAGTTTTAAAAGGTCATGTTACCCTGTGGGCTACAAAATATGTATGGTTTTATTGTTTTTTCGAAGGTTGATATCTTTTTTTGCGTCAGATGTCTGGCATCGGAAAATTAAAAGGTAAACAGGTAAATCTCGTTTATATTTCTCAAGCATTTCATCTTTAAATCTGGCAGTGTTTGCTTGTGTAATTGCTTGCATACATCAGTAAAGCAGAAGCTCTGACAATTTAAACGCTTGACCTTCAGTATGCATCTCCTAAGGACAAACAGCATTGTTTGGAAACTATTTACCAACTTTAGTCGTACGCTGGGGAGAGCTAAAACAAATTGATGTCAGATATACAACATCAGCCCCGTCCTGCCACACCGGGGTAGGGAACACATCCATTTCCTAACAAGGGTTTCTGATGTTTGTTATTTTTCAGCTGTCAGTCCACTTTAAAAACTCACACACAGCTATTTGGCCGATCCAATCCCATTCCATCACGCAGTCCAAGTCTCTGCTGTTATCGGGCTTTAATCTTAATTACTCTTTGCTCATTAAATACAGCCACGTTCCTAAAGGGGCCCGGGCTTTCGTTCCTTTATTGATCTTTTTTTGTAAGTGTCCAGTCAAAAGAAACCAAACGCCTAAGATGAACAGTGAGGTCAAACACCGGCTGGCCCATCTGCTGGGGGTCTGTGGACGGGTCACTGGCTTGATTAGGGCCGGTCATAATCTCCAGCACAGCGGGTTCTGTCAAAGGTCTGTGGACCAGTTGGCATGACATGTCTGCTCACAGCAGGATGTGGACAGGAACCAGAACTAAAAGTCCAATAACTGGCTGATGCGGTCCGGGAGGTGCCAACGTGCCCTGTCACTTACTAAAGCCATCAGCTCAACTAGGTACACAAGAGAGGAGGGGGCAAGGAGAATTAAGTTGTTGAGGTCATACAGAACCTTCATAACCGAGTTTTGGCGATTTGAGGAAGCTACCATCATACCATCGAAGGGAGAAAACTCATTACATTTCTGATCAACTGTCTCTCAATTCAATTCAATTCAATTCACTTTTATTGTCACTACATCTCAGCTACATTGGATATTTTGAGGGGAAAGGGTTTAGCTTATGATTACATATACATATTTTTACATACAGTACACATCATTGTATCATGTTGTGTTTTATTGTGTGGTTAAGTATGTTGTTGCTTTAACTGAAATAAATCTAAAATTATAACTAAAAAACAGAAGACCAAACTAAAATGAAAAGCAAACGGAAATAAGAAATGAATACAATTCCAAACTTCAAAGTCTTTGGTAAAGACAAATATCAGCAATAAGCTGACCGTCAGATTTTAACATGTTTTAAACATGATTTATAGAATTGTCTATTTATTATTAATCGTATATCCCTATATTATATTTTCTACAAATGCTCAGCACAATCTTAATCTACTTACATTCAAACAGTGATGGCATTATAACTCCCAAGTGATATTGTCTCTGAGGATCACAAAGACAAGAGAACTAATTATGACCCTCCTTTGAACGAAACTTCATTCCCAGACCACCCGACCAAAAAAATGAGCTGTCTTTCTGCACCACAGTGGGACAATTGGAATGTCCTACATATGCTTTGTTTCTCCATCCGAGCAGTTGATAGCCTTGTTCCCACTCACTCTATGATAAAAAACCCTCTATCATTTCCTTCCAGGCCTCGCACAACCTGTTTTCCCAAGTGTCAGTGTTTTGAGGATGGATTCGCTATGTCTCTGCCTCTGGAGATGCTGTACGTCTGCTGGCTGGGAGCCTAGCATCCGAGCCCGGGCGTTCAGCCCTCCCCTCCATGTGCTCGTTGATGCACTCGGGCCCTCCTGCCTGTCTATCAAGTCAGTGGAATTATGTCTCCTTCCCGCTTGGACGATCTGTCGACTGGGCAGCAGCGTGTCGCACACTACATGAAGTCTCTCTGTTGTAGCCGTTTTGCTAGATGCAGACAGTTCCAAGCTGTGGTGATATTCATGCTAGGCCACGACAAGCCCCAATGTGCCAGCAAACAGGCCAGACAAGCTTGGCCATATGGAGGCTTACCACAAGGATTTAGGAGTTTGTTTTGCATTGCTTGACATGATTCTGTTCAATATAGGTAAATATTTTGGTGGATGTAGGTGCACGCAAAAGGAAAGATCTAAGTGACTGTTTTAAAATAATGACCCTTTCTAATGTTATTCTTTTCCCTTAATAAACAATGTGCTTATTATTAATTATTAATTATAAAATAATAATGGGGATTCGTTGGATAGTCTCAAACTACCCTTATAAAAAAATAGAAGTTTATAGAAGTGTCCTATCAAACTCAAACTCAAAATTGGAAATTATACTTTTATAAACCAAAAGTTGGCCAGTTTAGTACAAAGTTCTAATAATACACTACTAGTATGTTGATAATTATATGCTTATTAAATACTGTATATGTTCTAAAAAAATATGTTGCTTAGAATATCACTAAAATAATATATTATGTAAACTTAATAAAATTATTTAAACATAGTAAAAAAAAATCTGTGGAAAATAGAAAAATAATTTTTTGTAAAATGTACCCCAAAAAATTTTCTTTGAAATGAATTAAATATATTGTTTAAATGCTGTGTATAGGTAATGACAAAATAAAGAATTAGTATTGATTTAAATATTTATATTATAAATCACAAAAAATATTGGGGTTTACTGTAAATATATGTGACTGATCATGCCATTTACTGTAATATAAACACTGCCATCAGATTCATTTAAAACATAACCTGGCAAATAAACTGTTTGCTCGTGGGTAACAGAGTTGCCCCAAGGTTTTGTATAATCACGCTTTAAAACGCATGGATGGCTCTTCTTATGATTCTTATGATCTGACCTCTGCTAGAGTTTCCCCTCAACATGTAAGACTCAGAAGTCCGATTTATACTGCAGCTTTATCTCAACTATGTCCCCTAATATCTTTTTTGTCGTGGTGTTGGGGTGTCGGACAGATTGAAAGTGTTCTGTCCTGGTATATCCTCCAGGTCGGCTCTTGAACAGACCTCATCAAAACCTGGGAGCTTTCACAGCAGGTGCTGGTGATATTGCTTTGGTGGACATGAATCTATTTGGCAGCCACTGTCTATAATGGACAACATCCCAAAGAGCCGCATGCTCTCTTGGAGATCTGAAGATTGATCTCTCACCATGACCAAGCCAGGACTTTCTCACAATTGGTGAGAATCAATTGCATGGCCGATGCCAATGGAGCTTCACGTTAAAAGAACGACTTTCTTTCATCATGTGATTTAAAAGAGCATTCGCCCTGCATCCAATAATACACACTTGCACACTGTGAACACATGTTCTCGTAGACTTCATGGGTGTTACATAAGTGCACTTTGCTTTCATTCTAAACACCTTTTTTTTCACCCATCATATAATAACAAGACTTGCAAAGTCAATTCACTCTGGTGTTGTCGAACGAGAACATTGTAACCACAAGGAATACAAGTCTTAAATAATAAATGGGAGCTTTAACAATTGCTTTAGAACAGAAGGATCTAGCTACCCGTTGTGTTGTATAAGTCTTAGCTTTACTTTGGAATTTGAAAGCCTCTCAGCTCATGGGATAGAAACGTGTAATTGATACTGAAAAAGCTCAATGGAAGTGGTAAACTATCCAGGTGTGTTTGTATCCCAAGGACTCAGTAATACACTAATATCCCATAGAAACACATGTTGTGGTTGGCTTGTCATTCCTAAAAAGAAACCTAAAGGACAAACCATGGGTGCCAAAATAAAAATGATTTTATGTTTAATTAATATTAATTCTTATTTCCGCACATAAAATCACAAGATATAATATGAAATAAATAAATATATATATTTAAAAAGTTTAAATACACATCTACACACTCAAAAGTATTGAGTCTCTTTTATGTGATACAATTAACGTAAACATGTGGCTTTCAAAAGCTTTGAATTTCAAAAAATATGCTGTTTAAATTTCATATATCTACGCAGAAAATAAGTTAATTTCATTAACTAAAATATTTATAACCAAAACGATTGGTTTATATTACAAATAATGAATTATTAAAAAAATTCCACTTAAAAATCTATATAATGTTTTAAAAAAAAATTTGTCAAAATAACAGTTTATTTTTGTGATATTTACTTAGCCACATTATCCATATATAAAGGTCATCAATAAATATGATCAAAAACAACTATTTACAGATAATTCCTTGTTTATACCCAAATAAAGAAGACTATTAGGATAGAAAATCCATGTGCTCCTCCTCTGTAAAAGCATATGTTCTTTCCACACCGTGACAAGTCACATCATCTAATGTCCAAGATGAGTGGCTTTAAATAAATGAGCAGTTCATTGCAGCGTGGATGACAAGAATAAGGTGCTTTCATCAGCATCCATCTGACAGTAACCCATGAAATCTAATCTGCATTTACATTCAAGCATTTACCAAAAGTTTAATCCAACGGTGTCATACTGAACATTTGATCATTCTAAGACTGATCTACCAATTTAACTATAAAACCATATATAAATATCTATATATAACTATATCGTTGAAAAACCTGGTGTGAAATTGTGGCCTTAGTGGGCAGTCGTGCCCACTGCTCCGATTGTGTGTTCACTGTGTGTGTGTGTGTGTGTGTGTGTGTGTGTGTGTGTGTGTGTGTGTGTGTGTGTGTGTTCACTTACTGTGCGTGTGTGTTCACTTACTGTGTGTGTACACTGCGATGGGTTAAATGCAGAAAACAAATTCCGAGTATGGGACACCACACTTGGCCTCACGTCAAGTCACTTCACTTCACTATAGCACACTACACGGTACTATAAAACAGTTGTTAACACACTGTTCAGCATTTTATGATATTAACAAAATGACCCACCGTACTGAACCTTTGTCTTTTTTTTCTGGACTTCACAATGCGTTCTTCAGACTGAAGTGCTTGTTGATGATTTTTAGGAAAGTTGGAAGAGGATCTGACCTGGAAAGGGTCAGCGGGGGTTTATCAATTCAGAAGGATACTGTTCAGAAAACATTCATGTAATTTATAATAATTATAATTATTTAAAAAAGTAACAGAATTTGTTGCCAAAGTCTTTCCCCTGTGTTTTGAACATTAAATTAATTAATTTAACCATAATAATAAAAGTAGGACGTTTGTCATGAGACAGGAACTGTGTATGGCGTCTTAATTACATAGAGCTCACGAGTTTCACAGATCGAGAGTGAAAGCACTTTGGATCAAAAGGCAAATATAACAATCCTCCTGGCTTAATTTACATAAATAATACGTTTATTATTACTATTATTACTTAAATTCATCTTATTTGGGCCATTTCAGGTGATATTTGATTGATTTTGGAGTGGATGATAGCTGATTGAAAGCCATGTAGAATCTGATATGATTTATTGTGTATTGAAATCCTCCAGATTTGGTGAGTTTCATGATGATGTTATATCCAATTACCTGAAATGAAGTTTTAATGACTTAATTCATGTTTTATGAAGTGTTTTTCTGTGCCTTAATAAGCATTAATGTGATGTGACGGAATGTATTGTATTGCTAAAATGTTTAATAAGAAGAGTAATATAATTTTAGGAAATTATTTGTTATATATTGAGTTTTAAAGTCATACTAATTGTAAAGACTGTATTTATAATAAGTTCAAGTCACTATCATTTTATTTCACAGTCATTTAAAATTTGGCTGGAAAGTAAAAGGAAACAAATGAGTCATTTTCCTGCTCTGTCTGTTCTGTTGTTGTTGTGTTAACGTGGCTTAACTCATTTTGTCCTCTGTAGTGAATCTAAAGTTGTGATCCGTAGTTCTGGTGTATGCTGACACACCGATCATACACACAGAGAACGAGTAGCTACAGCGCACTACATATTTTATATTTTCTTTCCCAAATAATTTCTTGATGAATTTTGGCTAATCTGAGTCTTTGTTGTGTTGACTGCTTAGCACTTGGGAGATAGTTAGAGAAACATTTGCAAAACAAATCGATTTGAAAAATGCAGTGTGCATAAATATTTCATGCAGCAATATGAAATATTAATATTTGATATAAATCTATACTTTGCTTATTGAGGTTCTTGTTTCTTTGTGGTTGTTTTATAATGGAAATTATTTTCTTCATACAAATTCATTATTTGCCTTATGATTTTGCTTACATACATTTTGTTAAAGTCCATAGAGAAAACTTAAAAAATATTCACTGCGTTTTTTAGGCTAACAGTCAATGAAATTCCTTTGGAAAGAATAGTTATCGACAATAGATCACAACCGGTTCTTTATGTGTGAAGGACACAAGACTTCCTTTTCTCTCTTCCGTTGTGCTCTTGACCAGTTGTGTTGTGTATGGCCCATCTGATAGCACTTTCACACCTCTTTTTCACGGTCACAGTCACCCTATTCCCGCTATTTCACATATTCTTAAAGTGACATTTACAAAAATAGCCTGTGATTTAAATTTCCATGCAGTTGGTCAGTACGCAGCGCTCTCGTGGGACAGTCAAGACTCAAGCAAGCAAACACCATCTGCGAGGGCATGTATCCTATCTGCAAATCTAGCAGGGAGCAATCTGAAGTTTGTCAACACACATATTGATTTGACATGACCTTTGATAATGTCAAAGCATCCTAATGTGCCCCCCCTCCCCTCCGCAGCCTTCAACTGCAGCCAACAGAGCGGTCCCTGAATGCAAGGACAAAACCATGTGTGTGGGTTACAGAAACAAGCACTACTGATACGCGCACTTATTTGACATAAATAAAATGAACATTTCTTCTGACTCTCCCACTGAGAATAAGCATGTCATTTATGTTTAACTGAACAACTTTATTAATCTGAGAATACATATGTAAAACAGAATGCAAATTCATTAATAATTAAGAACAAGACTTATCACATCACCCTTTCTTTCTTTCCAAACATACACTGTGTGCACAATTATTGGGAAAGTTGTATTTTTGAGGATTCGTTTTGTTATTCTATAACGTCTGTCCTTTTGGTCAATAAAAATGTAAATTTTGTGCGTTTTCAACCCGAAAAAGGTCCAAGTGTTTTTAATAACACCTTCCATGCCAGTACCCCACCGCCACCTTCCTGGCATCTGAGTCGAAGTGAAGCTCTGTGTTTCTGTTCTGATCCAATCACGGGCCTTTCCATCGGTTGCTCTCATCTCACTAGTACACAAAACCTTTGAAATATCTGTCTTCAGATATCTGTTGTCTTATTCTATACATTTTCACTTATGTGTCAATGTTTTAGGGCTGGTCGGATTTCTTTCTTACTTTGACCATATCTCTGAGAACTGAACACCTCATGCTTCTTGACAGTCCAGGTTTGTTGCAGATGTGGAACATGGGAGCACTGGAGGATAAATCCAAGTTCCTGGTAGCTTCATGTTTGTTTCTTCTCAAATCTTTGGTGGTTATTTTAAGTCTTTTCTTCTCGACATGTTTCTTGCAACTCTGTTGACTATTTGCTAAACAAAGTTTGATGGTTCTGTCATCATGCCCCAATATCTTAGATATTTCAAGAGTGCTGCATCCTTGTGAAAGACTTTTAGCAATTTTTGACATTTGGGAGTCAGTGAAATCTCTTCTTTTTTTCTTTTTTTCTGAGAAGAACAAACTGTCTAATAATTATGACACCTTGATATGGGGTGTTGATCTCCTTAAGCGACAACCTCCCTCCTTACACAAATACACATCACCTGAAATGCATGAAATCCTATAAACATTCACGTTTTTAAAGAGTTAGAAATTATGGATTGAATGATGATATGATCAAAATAATCACTTACCTTATGATTGTGCAGTGTAGGCCTATGAACAGTTATACCATAGCACATTTGAAATGATCTTTAAACGTGTATTTTTTTGTAACTGTTCCACTTTCTGGGATGTAACTTCTATCTATTTACTTCAGGCGTAACTTTGTGTGTATTTTCAAGCATTTCATAAGATGATTTAAAACTTATAATGAGATGGTGATTTATTTATATAAGCATTTAACTACTTCATGTTAGTTATTGTGGGATTAATTGTGCTATGGAAAGCATAGTTGTGTGAAACTGTGTAGAGATTCCAATCAGTCGGCCAAAAACAGTGTTAATGCATTTTCACTTTAATAAAAGAATGCTTCAGTTCCTTGTGGCAAAAATTTCTGATTTGTATGGATGAATTTGCTCATTTTCACTCTTGTAGAATGACATAAACTTTTAACGCAGATTAATATTTCTTTATATTCAGGTGATGGGAAATTTCCGCCCATATTCCTCTCTATTACAGCAGAATGCACTTCAATTTCTTGCCACAGATTCTTGCCACTGAAAATTTGGGCCACTGTTGAGATTAAGAGGGCTAATGCTCAGAGTTTTATATTAAAATAAGAATGAAGCCCTGAAATTATGGGCTACAAAAGTACATTTCAAAATGTTTGATTTAACAATCTTGCCAGATTTTGGCTATATAACGTTCTATATTTTCCGTGGAATATGTAAGAGGGACATCCTGACCATACCGAGTTGTTTCAGGTTAGACATTTTATGTGATATTATGTTATTTTACCGTAGATGTTTGCTAGAAAAATACTGCGTTTCTCTTAAAACCACCTTCAGAAAGGAAAAGGTTTACACCAATCTTACATAATTGGGTATGTGTCATGTCATTTCCTTTAGAATTGCATGGATGAAAGACTTATTTTCCTGAGTACATGTCAAGAGGGAATCAATCAAACAGTGTTGCACAAATAAAGAAGAAATTTTGCCTAAACCTGAATATATAACAAACATGTCCTTTATAAATGTAATTCTTATACAAGCCCAAAATACTAAAAACCTCAACCAATTTACATGTCAGCATGTCAAGTATTTGATTTTAAGTGTTTTATATAATGTCCAATATGTTTGGTAAAAAAAATCTTGTTTATTTACAATAGATACATCACCTGAAATGCATGAAATCCTATAAACATTCACGTTTTTAAAGAGTTAGAAATTATGGATTGAATGATTGATGATATGATCAAAATTATCACTTACCTAATGATTGTGCAGTGTAGGCCTATGAACAGTTATACCATAGCACATTTGAAATGATCTTTAAACGTGTATTTTTTTGTAACTGTTCCACTTTCTGGGATGTACCTTCTATCTATTTACTTCAGGCGTAACTTTGTGTGTATTTTCAAGCATTTCATAAGATGATTTAAAACTTATAATGAGATGGTGATTTATTTATATAAGCATTTAACTGCTTCATGTTAGTTATTGTGGGATTAATTGTGCTATGGAAAGCATAGTTGTGTGAAACTGTGTAGAGATTCCAATCCCTCTGCCAAAAATCTTGTTTATTTACAATAGATACAGTATGCATTATTATGCAAAAAACATTCACTCACCATTAATCTAAAGACACAACATTAAATAGCATAAAAGTATCAGTCAAGTCTATTTTATATTTAAAAATGCCAAATAAACATTTTCATGATGCCAAGTAATTATCATCAGAACTGAATTTTGTTTCCCTCATGACTGTTCTTCTTGTGGGTTATTTAATGGACTATAAACACTTATAGCTATTTAAACCAACAAGCACTTTACATTCTCTCCCTTGGTGATGTATAAAATATAATGTGTGTAAGGGTCAGTATTTTTATTTTGTGTTTGCCTGAGACTCGCAAAATGTTACGGCTCATTTGTGGCTCAAGCAGAAGGTTTAGAAGTACTTGATTTGAAATATATTCATTAATGTTCCTCCTCTCCCTGTCTTACACGAAACACTGAATCAATATGGCTGCCGATGAATGCGGTTGTGCTGATGTACTTATAAAAAGCTTTCATAGCTCATTGGACAGTGAAATCACCCCAGAAGCAGGAGATCTTAGAAAGCAGCAGGTTGGATTATTGCCAGAGATGATCAGCCATGCCACAGCAAAACACCGCTGGCAAAATTGAGCATATAGGGTCCAAAGGAACGCTGACAGTGTTATGCTAAATGCTGTGTTGCTGTGGCAGATAAAGACCACGAGTGTTAATGAAGACAACTGTTTGCTCTGCTAGACGCCCTTAGAGATTTTCTTGACTTGAGCAGTGTGGTTAAGACTAATGCAAGTGGACATTGATTTGTCTCCAGCAAACCAAAGTCGCTCCATGCACATTCATCTTCTGCCCAAGTGATATCAGACCTGAGGCTTTATATGTAAATGTGCTCGTGTCTAATGTTAATGAGAATATCGTTTAAAAAGTATATAAGTCAAAAAACTTTTTATTTTTGTGGCTTCTTGACCAGGTGTTATTAAAAATGTAGTTTCAAGGGGTTATTATATGAACCCTTTCTGAAATATAACAACACCTAGCCAAGAATTATTACCCGCTATTATCTCAAACTTGATGGACTATGAGAAATGATTCAGACATAGCTGACATTAACTGGGTCACATTTCACTTCACACCTAACAGAAAAGGAATATTTGTATATAGATCATATAACCTTATCAGAAGTATTTCCCTTAAAGGGATAGGTTACCCAAAAAATTAAAATAATTGTCACAATTTTTTTTATTCTGTTGAACACAAAGAAAATATGTTGAAGAATCTTTTCAACTGAGATTTCATTGACTTGTAGAAAACATTTAATTGTAGTCAAATGCTCCCCATATTTTGCTTCACTTAATTCTTATTTGTGACAAATATATATAGGTTTCTATTATGCTAGTCAATAGTGCCCCAGAAATCTCAGTTGCTAAAATTCTTTTAAATATATTTCATTTTGTACATGTCTAAACATATTCTCATTGTATAACTAATCCACAATGTTATATGTCTTCCGTGCATCCAGATCACATCACAGAAAAAGACAGATGTGCTTTGATGACTACTACAGTTCTGGTCAAATTCTCTTTTCAAATCTAATGATGACAAACAAGACATGGCAATCGTACACAAAACATACATAAACCATCCAGAAAGAAATGACTTTTGGGTAAATGCTTTATTTATGAAATCCATGTCCTTCAATTTCGCCAATCCTTTAATCTATCATCCGTTATATATAAGGGTCGTCCTTTCTAGAAATATCATGTTGAAAGATTGTCTTTCTCAATCACTGCAGTGCTCCTTTAAGAAAGAATCCAGGGCTGCCAGAACATGCTGTGTTTCAGAAACCAAAAAAGAAGAGACACGGCCCGATTGATTGACCTTCTAGTACATTTCCTTCGCCACTCTCCTGGCAGCCGGACAGAACGCGTCCCTGCCGTCGCCACTTCTGGTCAAGCATGCAGGAAGTTTGTGGCAGCTTGTAATGGATTAAAAAACCAGCGGTGAATCATAACTGGAGGTCACGAGTCTTAGATTGTGATCGCAGTTCATTAGAACACATGTTGTGCCTGTTTCAAAAGGACAAGAGTCTCATAATGCTCAGTGGTGATACGGGGAATGGGATCTCCTTTATCCTTACATTAACGGAAGATGACTTGAGAGAATGTGTACTGAATGTATTCTGGGAAGAAGCTAGCCAAGATATCAAGGGCTTGAGAATATGTTTTTTTGCTAATGACCTCTAGAACATGAAGGCTTTATTTCTGCCCAGTCAAATACTGGCAAATGTGTAAATCCAGTTTTTAATCAAATTACTCCACATTTGGCTTTCAGTTGTTATCATATCTTAGACATAATTAAATAAACTTTAACATGTGTCAAATAAACTATTTTATTGGTGTTGTTTGCAACTTTACAAAGTTTGAACTCTATTAGAAAATAATGGGGAAATACAGTAAAATATTTACTGTAAATGACTGTAAAAATAGGATTGTTGTTCAGGGGAGGCCGACGAAACCCTTCACCGACTCTTAACCTGTGCCAGATGTGACTGTTAATATGAGTCTGAATAATCTTGTTGCTTTCCCAAAAGTGCTCCCTCTTGTTTGCTGAATGAACATGTCAAAGGTTAAAATCTATGAAAACGTTCATAATCCTGGTTCAGTAGCTATTTTATATACAAAATGAGTATAAATAAATGTAACAAGAAAAGGTGCCTGAGGAAAACACTGTAAATGAAAATAATCTAATCAATATAAACATGTTTTAGTACGATGAACAAGCTGTGCTAATATCTAGTTCAAATTATTGTCGAGATAAGACGCACACATTGATTTAGAAACACACAGTGGAAGAGTTTCGCCCGGGCATTTTATTTGGCACAGAGTAGCTGGAATAACAATTTCCTTTCTTTATTCGCTCTAATGCTGGCTGGTTTGAGCTAAGCATGGCACGTTTTACGTTTATCTACCTAATGTTGTTGTTGTTGATGGAGAGATAACTGCCTAATATATCTCCTGAGAGCCGCTAGATCCTGCATTACAGGAGATGATTAGCTTTCAGCAGTGCAAGATGTCAAACAGCCATTACATGGAAGCTTAACATACAACAGGGGAATGAAAGCGTGATACAGCCCGTGACGGTATACGTGGATCATTTGGATAGATCCTCAGACGTATACACAAAACATATTATTTAATACAGTGCGACAGGCTTGTACGCCTTCAGCTAAATCTCTACGGCCTTCCACCTTCTCTAAAATACTCGATTGTGTCAGATTGCAACTGTTTTATTCACTTCAGGGCTCGCTTTCCATTTTCCTCCCAAACCTGTTCAGTTATAAACTTGTAATTAAATGACCTTAAGGCCGGAATGCAATGATGTTCCTTCTGATTCGCTACTACATAAATCATGTTGTTTTTACTTAACTAAGATATCCTATTAGAAGCTAAGTGAACGCTTAAGTACTCCCTAGCTAATGGCTAATGATGATTAAAGCATTACACATCAGCTCTTTCCTCCACTCGCAATCAGTTTTTCAGCATTTCGGTCCTTTGCAAACAAATATCCAACTTGAAAGTAAGCGAGATGTTTTAGCTTGCTTGGTGTCGGAATCTAAACGGTTTCGATTCGCCGATCCGCACGTACGGATAAACCCATACGTCTCTTCATAAAGCAGCCCGTCAATGACAAAAGAGTCATCAAGGAGGGATTGAGAAGTCACCTCTGTATCAGAGTTGTTTGAGATTGGGAAATGAGAGAAGAAAGATTCATTTGCCCACAGAAATGAAATACTCTTTCTATTTGAACGGCGACTCATGCACTGTGAATCTTTATGACCTTCTGAAAACCCATGAGGTGGTACACAGTTCCCTCTGGGGCCACAGATTAAAATACATTGCCAATATACCGAGAGCTTCTGAGAGCGAAACTGAATAGTCTGGGGTAATATCTCCGTTTAAATCTTAATGCATGGGTCATCCTGACACTATAAAGATACAATATAACAGAGCGCATCACTGATTCACTGCGGTGACTGTGAGTTTGGTTCCTTCAGGTGACTGACCTCCACTAGAAGGAGGGCTGAACTGAATCTATTGTTTTTGCACTTGGCAGTACTTTATCAAACTTTGCTACACATATTACTGCATTTAATGGCTATTTTACCGTAAACTAAAAATGCATCTAAAAATTCAACGCTTGAAATGTGATCGTGATCACAACCGCGGGAAATAAAAAACAGAGTTTTTCAAATATTCTAAATAATTATTGCTGATATTCGATTGTAACAAACGTTTATGGATTTCATCAAAAAGAATACGAATTTATGCTGATATCGTCCAAAACCACATTTTGCAAGGGTTGCTTCCAAAGTTTGCAAGGCACTGTATAATAGCAGTCCACATTTGAAGTGGATCACACATTTAATCAAAGTTACACATGAATAATAAACAATTCTTCTTTTTTAATCCTTTGATCCATCTTTTCGATTCCATTTTAAATCCAAAATATACTCATATTACATTAAGAGAATCGGTTATAAATGCCGAATATTTAACACAATAATTGCTCTTCACATTTGCTCGGCCACACATCTCTGTCAAGAGAATTAGTTTAAAAAGGGTTTAGCCGCGTCAGGTATCTTTCATGACTACGTGACATCAAAGGTCTCACCGTGATCTTGTATGGATGTTTGATTCAGTGCCACACCGTTTCTCCGGTGGCATCTCAGATATTCACAGGCCTGCGATTGCTTCATTTGCAAAGTGCACTTTTTTTTCCTCCGCTTTAATTAAACAGTCACAGAGCGTATTTGCCAAAAGAACCATTTAGATATGAGGTCTCCCGGGTATGGTTTGCAATCTATAGCCCTTAAACATAGTATTTTAAGACTATTCTGATTCCACCCATCCCTGTCACTAATGGCGCTTGTTTCGAGGGGTTTTTACATGATTTTAAAATGTGTCTCAAAGTGTCTCTAGTGAGTATTTATAGTGACATTACCAACATGTTTGTTCCTAAATTTGTCTGCTTCGAAGATATTTAATTCCTTGTTTTAGTCACATTTCCTTTAAGACCTACAATTCTTTATAAACTTTAACCTTACACCACATTTTCTGTAATGATTCTCACAAACCACCAGTAATTGCTGTCTAGTTTACGAAAACAATATCTTAACCCTGTGATTTGAATCCAAGGGTGAAGCACATCAGGGGGTTCTTCAGGACTTGAGCAAGTTCCAGGCAGCACCTCACAAGATTTCTGCTTTGCTTTGGTAAAGCTTTGAAATGGATGTTTTAGCTTAAAAACAAAGCTTGTTACAATCAATCTTTCTTTTTTTAACACATTAACATAATTTTGAAGAACAGAAAACCAAGTAGCAGAATAGGTTGCTTTGAATATAAGCAGAAAAAGGCAATAAACCATCAAACATTACCCAGATATTTTACTTAGAGTTAAGATACTTTTAGAAATAAAGAGAAGGAAAAACCTAAACAGATTCGAGAACCAGAAAGAACTGTTGTATAGTATATTTTATTATATTAACATTTTAACCGTATTAATTGTAAGTACAAATTAATTGTTTGGACAACAAATAATTGATTGTTTGACTAGTATGTGATTGGTGAATGACATCATCTATTTTTAATTGGTTGTTTCCAAGTTTAAACTTTCTAAAGAGATGAAGATTTGGCAACAGAGCCCAGAGAAGTATTATGGTGTAACACATGAAGTTAAAATAGAAGATTCTATATTTTTTCAAAGTTAATATAATATTTCTTTTTTGAAAAGCATGTGTGTTCTATGGAATTTCAAAGCCACAGACTTTGTAGTGATGACACAAATCTTCATGAATTTATATTTGAAGTAATTTGAAGTGGTTTTTGCTTTAAACATATTTGTCAAAATCTAAGAAATTATATTTATTGGAATATGATCAGATATTGCTCATTTATATCCAGCCAGCACAAGTAAAAAAAGATATTTAAAGTTTTCTGTTTTTGAGGCACTGATTCACTGACAGTGACTTATGTAATACTACTCAAAAGATTGGCCCAACTTTTTGTACATCAAGTGTGCATCGTGTGACCCTATACACCACCAGTATGTGAAAGATGGAAACTAGCTCAAGCCCTGGCGCCGCCTCAGAGCGAGGGGCACTGAGACCTGCTCGACAGTGGCTGTTTCTGGAACACAATCAGTAGGTCAAACATCTGCCAACGGATGATGCATGACTACCCTGTATGACATCACTCATGCTGTCGCTCGCTCATGTACTCAAAGGCCAGATTCAGCACTGTAGTCCAAATCAACTTCACTATAACTCCCACCCCTCCGCTCAACTGGAGACTAAATATAGAGAGTTGGGTCAGAAGGCCGGAGCAGACGCTCTCCTGTCACCTCCTGCTGTCTTAAGCAAGAGCTGTCTGTTAATCAGAGATGTTGTTTCTGCACTGATGGGTGACTCTCGAACTGGTCAGGGTCTGTTGGGATTCAACAAGCCAAAACTGTGTGGTCATGTTGTCCAGATGAGACTTTGCATTAGAGTTCAAAGTTCCTTTTCTGTTCCATCTTCTAATTGCAGGTAAATCGAGAACGTTCTGTGAGTAGAAAATATCAAATGATAGCTAAAATATTTCTGTATTAATATGTGGTCACCCCAAACAAACAAATAAGAGCAAACTGTGATACATCATACAACTCCTCTGTCAGAATCTGCATAAGGGGCAGTGGACCAAAACAAAGTATTCTATATATGTTCACTACATTGCCACAAGTATTCGCTCACCCATCCAAATAATAAAAATCAGGTGTTTCAATCGCTCTCACTCTGAATACTTCAGCATACCAAGATGTTTTGGACAATCCCATTCTCCCAACTTTATGGGAACAGTTTGGATCTGACCCTTCCTTTTCCAGAAGGACTGTGCAAGATCCATGAAGACAGCGATGACAGAGTCTGGTGTGGATGAACTTTACTGGCCTGCAGAGAGTACTGAACTCAACCTGATAGAACACCTTTGGGATGACTTGAAGAGCAGACTAAGGTCCAGACCTTCTCTTTCAACATCAGTATGTGACCTCACAAATGTTTTTCAGGAAGAATGGTGAATAATTCCCATAAAACACTCCTAAACCTTGTGGACAGACTTCCCAAAAGAGTAAAAGGTGTTAAAAGGGTGGACCAACATCAGATTGAGCCCTATAGATCAGCAATAGGATGTCACACAAATTCATATGCAGGTGAGCAAACACTTTTGGCAATATGGTGTTTGTTTGAATATATATGTTTATATTTATATACCTTCTGATATATTCGTTCTGATATGTTCGTTTGAATATATAATGTTAAAATTATTATAAATTTGCACAGTTAAAGAATGAGACAGGCTTAGTTTCATCTCATTAAGCTTTTTGAAAGAGGATTTCTTTTGACAAAGACAAGATGAAAAGTCGTTGTCAAAGATGTACATGGGTTCTTTAAAATAGCAGATCTTTATCTCACAGTGAGTCATGCTGGCTTACATTAACGCATATGCATTCATCATAGCTATTGAAGTTTCTGACTAATTAGCCATGTAAATGAAAAGAGCTTTCAGACAAGATTGGAATGTAAAGTGAAACACGTATGTAAGCCAGGGTATAACATCTTGAGATAAATGAACTGCTTTCTTTAAAGCAAAGTAAAAATGAATAAACTGTTTGACTTTTATGTAGAATTGATGACTGTTGGTACACTGGTCCATAAATGTTTCAATAATTTATGATAGAAGTTATGATGTTGAAACCATCAGAATCATCAGTTACCAATTAGGACGAAACTTGTGGCCAAGTGTTTTCTGTATTTTAGCCTTCTTTTATAACTTCCGATGCTTTTTGCACATGTTCGACTTAAAAAATTGAACAGTGCCGTATACAATGGAACTTGCGAGCATAGTTGGTATACTTGGAAAACGTATCCCTGGATTATAGGTGGCCATTAACATTATGAAGAAAGTTCAATTGTCATGTTTTATGAATCTTTTAATGGCACTTTTGTGATTCTTCTATTTTCCTTTTTGATTCTCAGACTAAAAACACATTCGGAACAACATCTTTATTTGAATACCCTGTACGAAGTCCTTCAGGTTTAAAGCAATAGTCAACCTAATCCAACGACCTCTCTCCATCACATCACTCTTATGACTACAAGTTGATTTTCTATCCAAGCATCATACCTTTGACAAGAGCTGACGACATTATTTGTCCAGGGAGAGTGACATGCGTGTGTTTGCCATCATCCCGCGTAAATGGAGGAGCAAAGAGGTCAATGTGGCAAATGTGTCCATTAATCTACCATGACAGCTAACCTCCATCCGTCCTTAGGGCACAACAGAGTCGACACCGGGAGTGCATACGCTACAGTGAAAATGAGTGCTGGCCGGCTGAGTGGAATGCAAAGGAGTTGGTAGCGGGGGGTTGATTTATGCAACAGCACAATACCAGACCAAACCGTTCCCTGGCAAAGTGTCATTTCTAAGCACCCCAAAGCAACAACCTTCCACAGTTACACAGAGAATATCTGTCTAAGAAGCAGCTTAAGCACTTCATGGATACCAGCCCCATGCTGTTATCTGATTCCTGAAATGAGTGGAAAAGGCGAAGAATAAAATGCGTTATGGGAAGGATGACAAAGTCAGAACATTAGCTTGAACTGACAGCGGCATACCCTGGTAAGTGGGAGCTTTTATTAGCCGCGGAATATTAGTTGGTATGGAAAACAACGCTAGAAAGCGTTGTGACATTTTTGATAGCTCTTGAGAAAGCGTCTCCCGCTTTGCTGTCAGTGCTGCTGCGAGGCCTGGTAGATTTCACACACAGGGAAGCACACAAACTTGATATCCACTCCAGAAAATGTGTTCTGTCCCGTAAACAGAACAAGTAGCTTTTTTAAATAGCTGCCTATGAATCTGCTGCCAGATAAAGTCTTTTCATGATCTGCTGGAGATCTTTAAAGAGTGGTCCCAAGCTTGGGAAATCAAGAATGTATTTTCATACCTTTCACACCATTCAAGATGGAATGCGCAATTGCCTCAGTTGGTATTTTTAGTATCCATAAAGACCAACCTTGTGCAAATTTACATTTAAAACTTTCGCTAAGCATTTTCCCCGGCCGAAAACTGCAGCTTAGCAAATTGTGGTTTAAAATTCTTGACATAAACCTCTAACCAATCAGATAAACTAATTTGACCCTGTGGATCCACAGTTTGAGCGATGAGTATGTAAGTATCGTGCATGGATTTGGGCTCTCAGTTTCACTTTCAATTTTATCAGCATTTTAAACTGTTTGTGAATACAATTGAAGCTTGTTTTATTCAAGCTATTGTAAGGCAAGACAATGTTTAAATATGTGACTTAGATGGTCAAAGATTAGTTTTATGGATTGCAGTTATCGACCAAAGGGTACTTCAAAGATTCTGTTGCAAGTAAGTGAATTTTACTTATGAATTAAGTAACAAGGACCTTAAACTTAATAGATACAATTCTTTAACAGTATGTGTGACAGTTTTTTTTTTAGAAAATCTATTCTAAATCTGGCCCTGTTTTGATCTGGAGATTGAGGTAAACACCAAAGTGAATGGATGTGTAATTGGGCCTGTGGATGGGTTGCTCACTGAAGTGGCAGTCTGAAGGAACACATCAGCAAGCATGTGAGAGGATGATAATATGTATCTGACAGCTGTAAGAATGAGGAATCCCCAGCAGTGCTTCTTAAAGCACCGCAGTGGAATAAGCTGGTGGCTTAATGTACTTCAATTTAGAAATCCAGAAGAATTCAACCAATCGGTTGAAGACTTCAACCTCGCAAAAGTGTGCTATATGCATCCGACGTTCACCCAGCAGCTGAGACAACACATCGCTACCTTCTTAGACATGCATGGACAAATATACCAGACTCTTGAGGTGACGTGCAGTTGGCTTTTAACAGTTTTGCAATGATTAAGTTTAGGGATGGCTCATTTATTCTGATGCCGTCCTCTGTCACACCCACTCTGGTCAGATGTCTGTCTGATGGCGTGAGCTTGTGTAAGGGAGATTATTGAAGTTTTGTGTAAGAAGTTTTGTGTTGGTGTAAACCAGATGTAATTCAGGTTATCCAAAAGATTGGATGTATCAGTTGTGAACGACAAATAAAATGATATTATGGGACAATGGTGGCCTAAACAATGGGGTCGTTCACACAAAAAATGTCATTTACTGAATTTCAATTACTAAAGTTATCATTTACTGACCCCAATGTCACTGCAAAATCTGAATGACTTGTAACATCCAACCGATGTAACCAAACATCACTGATTCCATTGTGTATCATTGGACGGACACAACAGAAGTCCCTCTCAATTATTTAAAACACATATTTTTTGTTAAGCTAATCAACAACGAGAGGACGAATAAACGAAAAGAGAATTTATAAAAAAATGTGTTTAATCAAAGTAATTTCATCTTAAAGTGAAGATCCATTAGTGATCCATGCACCGAGTTGCTTTCCATTCATCATTGATCTTGTCCATTCACACTTAAAAACTTAAACTGTCATAATTGGCAGACCACAAAAGAAGATGGATGCACTTGGCAGCACTCTGAAGCACCTCATCTCATTTCAGCAGAGAGTCTTTATTAACCCAGGCCAATTATTTATCACTAATACATGTTTGACATAAATTAATTGATCTCGAAAACTGACATGCTCCTCGCAAAACCAAGTGTCAAGTGTCAACTATTCAGTTAGAAAGTATTAATTATGACAGGCACAAACCTACTTCTGCATTGCAGATGACAGCAAGTAAAGAAATCTCGTTCTTGGTAAAGACACCAAATGATGCTTATAAAATCAGGCTTTGTTTTACAGCATGTCATCAATTATGGCAAAACACGGGCTTGTGTTGGCAAAGCAACGAGCTAGAAGCAAAAACACCACTGAGACATCTGTTCAATGCCATAAACAAAGCCGCAGGGCCCGCTTGAAACGATTAAGGGATGTGTTATTTAGTAGAGAAATGTGAAGGATTAAAATGCTCATGTGCAAGTCTTCAAATTCAGAGGAACAAACCTAAATGTTTATTTTCTGATGTCTAGACATTTGTAACCAGCATTTTCAAGTAATGTCAAGAACTTATCCTTGGAATCACTGTACACTTATTCCAATATGGTGTTAGCCTCGTAGGCTGGCATCTGAAGAAACTTGTCCCTCCAACCGAAACATCATAGTTCAAAAAAATATTTCAGCAAAGTGTGATTCCATTATAACAAATACATAGTTTGTTTGGCTTAATGATGGATCAACATGACCATCACAGAATCATCACACTCTATGCTTATAACTTATCAAATTTAAATGGAAGATTTATGGGCATAAACAAATCTAGTTTATCCTGCATTATATTCTGTTGAATCAGGCTCAGATGTAATTAAGCTGAAGTACACCATTCTTTATTACATTAAAATATTCTTGCTTCTGTATACTTAAAAGAAACTTTTCCCCCAGCAATATTGCACTGCGTGTAACAAATCAACACAATAAGTGTTTCTGGAAGCTGCCAGCTAACTGAATTTATGATGAATTGCCTGTCTTGGTGTGTGTGCGTGTGTGTGTGTGTGTGTGTGTGTGTGTGTGTGTGTGTGTGTGTGTGTGTATGTGTGTGTGTGTGTGTGTGTGTGTGTGTGTGTGTGTGTGTGTGTGTGTGCGTGTGCGTGTGTCTGTGTTGCTTGACTCCAGAATATTAGAAATTGAGACGTTACGTATAGTGTTGGATGTTTGCCACCAATATTACTGACCTAATCCATGAGGCACGCAGAAGCCGAGCTATTGTGAATCATTTAACATTGTTGGGTATTGGCTGCTACAAGAAATGTAAATGAGCTTATTGAAGATGCTGCTGTATCTTACAGTAAAATATGAACATTTGCCAACACTCTGACATCACATTTATAATACAGACATTATTATCTGCTTATTGTCATCATGTACACATTCATTTGGGGTAAATTAACAGTTGCAGCTCTTGTGTTACACTGTAGTCCATCCACAACCCAACTCATCCAGACAGTAAAAGCAATGAAATATCACGATGTTGTAATTCAATAAAGTGATTGTATATCTTCAGAACATGCATGTCTAACTGCATAAATTGGATTTAGCTTGTACCTTGTTTTCACTACTAGCCCCAGATGGTCAATGAGATTTTATGGATTTATATTCATATGTGGTGAGTGGTTAAGTGCAGTTTCAACATCTTAAAGAGCCGGTTTAGGTGTTTGAAGTTGTAAAGCGAGGTTAATAGATTCAATTAAAAATGTATATACTCGAATGGAAACAAGTGTTTTAGTGCACATTTCAGAGATTTTCTTTGCATTATTTGTTTCGATTTAGTTTTTAATTAATATTCCAAAATTAACGTGATAACATGGTTATGTTAATGGTGAAAATAAAATAACATTTATTTATGTTTCTAAATTTGATTTAACATGTATAAGCCACTTTACGTTTTATATATACGGCAAAAAATACTTTGTGTTCTGTTCTGGTTCATGAATGAATATACCATAGGGAACTAATCATTCCTGATTGCAATCATTATAAGCACCTCTTGACAATTGCTGGGAGGGATTTTCTATACTTTGACAGGCTGTCAGCCATATTCAATACGTTTCAAATCACATATTGCCTTTGCAATTAGGGTTGGGGCCTTGAGTAGGGCTTTTTTGCATCATACTTATGTCTGGAAGCTACACCGCCTTGTAAAGTTTGCAGCAGAATAATTATACAGATTCATTGTTAAATATTCAATTAAATTAATTTAAATAAGAGGTTTTTCAACCACGTAGGACTTGGCAAACACTAAAGTGTTCATGACTTCATTCCGTGACTGACACTTCTGTAATGTTATTAGTGGTAAGTTTTGCCAGGTAATCACCAAACTCAGACACTTTACCATCTGCCAGGGCAGTTTAATGGCGTGCCACCAGAGATTCTTGCAGATCCCTATATGTTGCAATTTGGAGTGACTTTCCAACCAAATATAGAAAACAGAACACCTACAAGGAAGTATTTATTGTAGAGGAATGACAGCTGTGAAAGGATGCCTGGCTACTCGAAGCTCAGTCGGCTTTGACATATCAAACAGACACTATTTTTCGCGCTGAGATGTTTTTCGCTGTCCTGTAACTCAGCTGTGCAGAACTATGTCAATCACATATGGGCGAAGGGGGAACAGGTGGCAATAACAGGAAGGTTTGGAGCCTTTTATTAAAACCAATACAAGGCTATTTTGTTAGAAAATACAAAGTCAGCCATATAAAGCATCATAGACATAAAGACATAAGCAGCCTAATTGTGCTGTTTTTGTCAAATTGTGAGCTACATGAATATGCATGCAGAAGCAATCCTAAATTGTACTCCAAAAACTTAACTACAAACAGAACTGTGTGTGTTGAGACACAGTAGCTTAAACTTAGCTTTAGACAGGTGTCAGGTTTGGTATGCAGTGCTCATATGGTGACCCACTCGAATAAACCACAGAGCTTTAGTGATATGAATTCTAAACATCAATTCTTTACAGGGCCTTTTGTACAGCCATGATCTATTGTATGTGGTGCAAACCAGTTGGTTGACTACGCTTGCTTTCTAGCCCGTGGTAAAGCCTGTGTGAAAAATGGTAAAATTTCTTATATCGACAGGTACTGCTTGCAAAGTCACGATTATGCCATTGGCCATCATCACAGAGGTTTCAACCAAAGGCTCGGGCCCTGAAGGGGTCGGCCCACATAGGTCTAATGGAAACGTCTCGAAAAGCTGTTCAATTCAAAAAGCTCATTGCATTTCTCTTCCTCCAGAGAGAAATTTAGTCCTGGCTCAGTTAAACGACTGCAAGGCTGCGGAACTTTCCTAGAATATTAAGAAAGTTTGACGGTGGAAATGAAACTGTAGTGGGCGAAAAGTCTCTTTAAACATTAGACCTCTTTGGAACCTGTCACCTTAAATGCAATGAACACAATGTGTATAGATCACTCTGGATTAGATTGTATGTCAGCCATTGACAAAATAAACTCATCTTTAATGGATTTCGGTCAAACATTTACTTGTGGAGATTTACTTGTCTAGAGACCTGTTTTCTATCTGTTTTTTTCTTCATACTGTTTGACAAATCTATCATTGGTGTTGTTTATCTCTTAATCCACCATGCACTTTTTGTGCTGACTGACCTATTTAACCAGTGGCCAACGGTCAACAGGCTGAGGGTTTGTGCGACACTGGCAGGCAGAATTCTGAAAAGCAATGTGTACTAACTCCAAAAAGACCAGAATTAAACTAAATTGAACTTCAATGTTGGTATATAACGACTCTTAGAAACTTCTAGTATCAGCAGACAACACAATATTAATGAATGTATAATGGCTTCAGTGTTCATTACAGAAGATCTATTGGCATTATGGACATCTGAAATGGATTATGCTTTTATTGTGAGAGAGCTGTCTGGGTTTGGGCAAATAAAGCCTCTTGCCAATGTTGTCACATTTTGTTTGTGTTGTGGCAACATAGCCAACTATATGCTGTTCATTTTGGATACTATAAATAACGCAGGGAAATGATATTTTAAGAATTTTCAATGCTCAATGCCGGAGCTTTGGTGCTCACGTGAGATTGATGGTTTGAGTCCTTCTACCAAAAGTAATTTTCATATGATTTTCATGGCTTCCCATTCTTTCACATGTCACGTGTCTTAATGGTTTTTATAATGTAACATAATGTTCAAATTCTTCTGAAAACTATTCCTTCAATATGGGAGAAGTGCCAAAGTTCAGTTTGCCTGGTAGAAGATGATGTCAAAGAAGCCTAAGCATCCCTATTCAGACTAAACATTGAAACCTGTGACCTTCTAAAATCATCTGCTCTTTACTTGTTTTGTTAGAATGCCTAACATAATGACGCATTTGAGACGCATTAAAGTTTAAGAGAATGGAAAAAAGAAATGTGTAGGGTTAAGAGGGAATGTAGGTTGAGAAATAAAGTTGTGGACTGACAGCTCCAATTCTGGCAAACAAATGAGCGGTACATGGGGTTTCAGTCTTTCAATTTTTTAATGTGATCATAGAACTTTGCAGTCATGGAATGAGCTCTGACAGCTCATGGTGCTAAACCAGCTTCTTTATACACACACATAACAATATTTGTGCCAAGATCTTGAAAGGTTCTTAATTTACATCTGAGAAATTACCGGAAATCAATCGAACATAATACAATCTGACAATTATAAATTCATAAACTATAGCTTGTCCACATATCAAATAATTTCACTCCATGCAAGGTGCAATATGATGTCTAATGGGGGTTCTGACGGGTTGATTAGGCTGGACTAGCTTTCCTTTATTCCAAAGAAGTAGAATTGCTATGTAAGTAAAAGATTTTTGGGGTTTTGAAATTTCAGAAATTAAGTTCAATGAAATCGGTAAAAAAGTCAAATGAGGCATGTTGCTTTTTAAATACTCTCTTATAAGGAACATACACCCACGTTTATACAGCAGCTCTTAACGGTGAAATTACTCTAGAGCATTTCTGCGCAAAGTAACATAAACGTCACAATGTCTTTCTTCTCTGTCATCCACCATACTGTTTTAAGCAATCGGCAATTCCTCTAAAATTGATACACTGGACATTTAAAGCCTGAAGGAATTGTTAAGTGTAATGTCATGAACAAGATTTACAAAACAAGTAGTCTTAATCTGTTTGCCTGAGTTGAACATGAAAAATATAATATGTTGTGGACAAATATTTTTTACAGTTATCTTCAAGGATGCAGAAAGCACAGGATACAAATTGTGCACAATGATACGATATTTCATGTTATCTTTCAATCCTGATAATTAAACTATGGATATGACTTATGGGTATGACCCAATAGATCCAAATAAGAGTATCAGGTAGACACAAAGATAAAGGGAAGAAAAGCATGCAGGAGATGTAGTGGTGTTAAAATAAAATGAGCGGTTTATTGGAAAAGAAGAATCATAGTTGCATTGAGATACTGAGTTACTCTAATCCATTGTAACTCCATCCAGAGCTCCATCAGGAGCCTTATCAAGTTCTTTATTGTTTCATCCTTCTAGGTTCTCCTGCCTCCTGCCAAAGAATGGAAAACTACAGCTTCACAGCAATGTCTCGTGACGTTAAAGAACATCGAGAGTCAGACCATTGAACACTCATCTACTTGTGAAGATATTACAAATGTAACATTCAACATATGATGACGTTACAGTAGGAATACTAATACAAAACAGAATAACTAGTGAAATAAGTTAAATAAAGTTAATAAGTTAGTAATAAGTTAATTAATAAAACTAATAAAACTGATAAGTTAGTTAAATAAAAACAGTAAAGAATAGAGAAAAAGAATACTAAAAATAAGAAATGAAATAAAACACAATATGTATATCTCATTCCTAAATATTTTTTTCATCAAGGGTACTTTTAAGCAATTCAGATTCTATGATCTATTAGCAAAGAAAGGGGACTGCCAAAATACTTTCCTGCTTGCCTGCTTTCATACCGCATAGAAGCAGAGAAATACTCACAACAGGATTTGAACTCAGATCATCCAGGTTGCTTCTCAGTTCTCAGCTGAACACTTCATGAGCATCATGTTGAACTCCTCGCATGTAATGTCCCTCTGATGAATGCAATTACACACTTTGTCAATTAAGGAAACATGCTGCGTGTTTTGTACAGCCTTTGTCAAGGTGACAGCTTCAATGCATTATAAAATCATTTTTAATGGGTGAAAGCAATCGACTGTTTTCTCAAGGCAGTCTCCAGAGAGTGTGTGATAGCAGCGTGTCTTTACTCGGCAAGAGAAACATGCCCCAGTGCCCTGTCATTCTTTAAAGTCTCCTTTGATTTATAAACCTGTCAGTGTGTAGTAGCTCCTCGTCTAAGCGCCTCACAACTTTGGCTCTTTTAATGCACATTTTTGATATATGCGATTTGCGCCTGACAGTTGCGTACTATGTGCAGAGCTGCATTGATCAGCTAAGTGCGATGCATTGAATCCTTTTACAAGGATTTACTTTAGAAGGATGGGACTCGGAGCTCATAGTTTAATGGGAATTCAGCCTACACAGAGCTTGGAGGCGCTTAAAGCATCTGTAGCTGCTATTTTGGTTTTTACGAATATAGTGTGCACTCCAATAAAACCATTACTCATCCTTTGTTACCCACGTGTTGTTTTAATGCCCGTGCTTGTTTATGGACCATAAAAGAACATTTTAAAGAATCTCCACAAGGCTGTTTTATAATGATGGTTAATAGTGATATGTTACAGGCGCCCAAAGCAAAATAAGCTGTCCCAAAACTATTGTACACTCTCAAGAAAGATCTGTTAACTATTAACACATTGTACGGGTTATCCCGTTCCACTTGTGTCACTTTTACGCAATTATGTCTCATTTGTTTGCATTGGGTTGTGGTCCACAGAACCGGAATGCTCTTTTGTAAGGGTGCATTACAGTCAAAACTACAAATATTAGAAATAAGCTATGGCTATCATCAATAAATAACAAATAAGAATCAACTTTCATGTAAGATTTTCAAAAATTTCTATGAGATTATTTTGGAAAGTAAATTGTGAGCTTGCTACTTCAAAATCTTTTTTATGTCGGTTGTGCCACTGGGCATCCATGTTTACAACACCTCTGGGCAGCTTTCTTCATCATAGCCAGTCTGCAGTCCTTTTTTGCTTTGATTTGGTGTATGACAGATATTTCTAAAATCATTTGCAAAAATCATAATCAAATTACATATTTCCAATCATTAAATAAACCTGATATAGAATATACCGTCATTCTGATTTGCTAATGTCATTATGTACAAAAATGAACTTTTTTTCATTGTCAAACTACTAGTCATGTGCACAGGAGAGAAGAGCCCTGCCGCCAGAGAATTGCCCGTCTTCTTTATTTGACGATGGAATCTTTAACTGGAATGCGGGACTTTCTTGTCTAGAGCGGCCATATTGAGTCTTTTCGTTCCTCCCCTTTCATTCTATTGGCAGTGGCATATATTCCTAATATATAATATCAGTATTATATTTTTACCTGGAACAATATTTTGATTGATGATGTCATTTCAATACAGTGTTCTAATATATGCTTGCCTTTCAGTAACATTAATCCAGCAAATTATGACAGTATAATTAAAAAACATAAAAGAAATCCAAGATATCTCAAGCTTGGTCCAAAGGTCAGGAGTTGATCAAACCAGAGGATTATCTTCTAATTACCTCAATGTGGGGGACTTAACAGCTTTGATCTTTCATTTAAAAGAAATAATGATAATTATTATCATTATTATTAATTATGTCAGTAATTCAACTTATTATCCATCAAAGTGTAATCATCTTTAAATGGTTTATCATGCATGTATACTCGTTTTTTATTGTGTAGACATGCATAAGATTCTTACTAATGCTTGTACAATGTAAGGTTAGGGATTTGAATAAAGAAACCCTATGTATTATAAACCATAACCAGGGTGCAAAATATTACCGAGACTTTGGACTTTAACCACCTAAGTTAACATCTTGCTTACAACACATGAATGTATTTCTTAGTATTTCACACACTATAGAACTTTAGAGGCAAGAATTGAAAAGTAGAAAACTAAAATAGCACATTAATGCTTAAATATAACTGGATAATCATTAAAGTACAAAAAGAGGATCCCTGGCGATCATCGTTTCCCACACATCAACTGTCTAACTCTAAAAACACTTTGCAGCCCACACATTTTGGGAACTGCTTCTTTCAACTGTTGCCCTCTGGTCCAAGTGGCACAGCACTGAACATCAGAATAGCCAGCCAAAAGAAGTGTTTCCCTCGGGACATCTGCATCAAAAACAGTTCAAATTGCTTTCAAGGTCTTTCATGTTTAGATTTATTCTCACCAACTCAATGTACCAATACACCCAATGTACTTTACCTTTAGTTATTGTATTATTATGCCTAAATAAATATTCTTAAACACTGGACTGGCATATGCGCTGGAAGCTTCTGTCATTGTGTGTATAAAAGCACACATGGATTACAAACTCCTTCTGAATATATTTTATTTAACACCATGTTACAGGGTTAGGATTATAAAAACACATGTAAAATGCAAGTTTTGTCAAATTTAACTATACTTAAAAAGTGACATGACCTGAAATGACCTCCTATCATCTGTTATCAACAGAGAAGATGGCATTAGAAGTGACATGGGTTTGTGAGGTCATGGCAGTGGGTGTAATGTATGTGTCTGTGATTTGACCTCTCAAAGCATCTAATCTCTAGTACAGCAGAAGTAATTGGTGAAAGTGGAGCCTGCACAAGGGCTTGTTGTTCTTTTTATCAAACTGCAGAAGAGTATGTCACGTGGCACATTCCAGATGTTTAAATTGCAACATTTAAGTATACTTTGCACGAAATTGATCAATCAACATTTTGGCAATCATAATGTTGAATTCAATTGAACAGAAAAGTGAAATCATAATGGGATCTTCCCTGAATGTGTCCAGACTCTAAGGTTACTAACTTTCTTTAATACACAGACTTAAGTGCGCCAGGACAAGCACTCCTTTCCCGCTTCATTGTTCCCTTTTTATCGGCTGTTGTTGTGTCTTTATCGTTGCCACCCTCAACATTATCAAGCAGCACAGCTCAGCAGATTCAACAATGAACATCAGAAGCGAGACACATTTGTCATTTGACCTGCAGTGTTGCTGCAGGATAATAGAGCCATTGAGGCTTTACACCTGCAATATCACTGTTTCAGAGGGCCAAACAATGACATGGCAATTGAGTAATGACAAGAATAATTGCAGTCCGTGAAAGGAATTTCATGCCACAGCGCTTCATGTTATATGCACTCAGGATTTATGTTAATAGCCGTATTAGCATTTTATCTTTTATTTTCGTGGGTGAATATAATAATATTAAAATAAATATTATTAAAATTATAATATTACTATTATCTTGATTATTTAATCTCGAAAAGTAATGTTAAAGTGCATTGTAGTATTAGAGGAACATGGATTTAAAAAGGAATATGATGAATCTTTATTCCTGAAAATTAAAAATTGCTTCAACATTCAGATTTGCATACGTCACATGTTGTGGACTGTATATAGGCTGCCCTTGGATATCAGCAAAATCACGTATTGACCAGCTTTGCTCTTATTGATTTAAAATATGATAACATATTGATTCTACCTCCCCTGTAGTTGCATACTGCTATTTGTTAAAAACATAACATACAATAAGTTCAGAATGGGTTGCTTTTGGACTAAAACCTAAACTTGCTTTCCTGAATAGCGGGAACATGTAAAATTACGCTTGAGAAATCCCCTCCTCTGAACCATTACTGAAGCCTTATTGCACAATGGTGAAGAAGAACTAGTGCTCAGGAGGCCTAACGCGCTGACAAAGTCTCCCCAAGCCCCGTCCATCCAGGATTTCTGTGCCCGGACAGAAAGATCATCACAGTGCGGGAACACCGAGCTGGGAAGCGTTGCTTCTGCATGCACTAGACCAAGCGCAGCCCGGGAAGGATAGTTAAAAGAGAACTATTCTGCAGAAATGCCGCCCGACGCCCCTCAGTTACAATTTGGATGACATTGGCCAGTTCAAGTTTCACTGTGTTGTGCAGTAAGGCTTCAGGAAGGGCTTGGAGAAGTGGATTCTCCAAGTGTAATTCATGCAATGTGGAGACCTCTCTCGAAAGGAAACCAATCCAACACCAGTTTCATGTTTCAAATATACAATATAAGATCACTGCTTTAGAACAGATAGAATTTGAATGCAACTCAACATCCTCTGATCAAGCTCCATCGGCCTGATGAGAAGTATAGATCAGTGGATAAAAGATTGAAATTCTCTAAAGCAGCTGGACAAGCTAATTGCTTGAGTACTCACAGCAAGAAATCCATTGTTCTTTGAGTCTGGATAGAGATGTCTGAATATACTGTGCATTTCAACACAGCCGCAGTTTAATTGTAAGCTTGATGTATGTAAACCGTTGTCTATACATTGTGTGCCTTTTATAGAGTTGCTTGGAATTGTAGGAAGTTGAAAGACTCACTTGCAATTAGAAGCTTATTTGAACTGCTTTTGTATGTGTTATCGTCAGCTAAGCTTAGAAATCTCTAAAAGGCAACAGATTCATGTGGCAACATGACAATTATTTAAGGGTGTGTTTGTGTCCTGGAAGAAGAAGAAAAAAGAACAATTGAACATTAAACACATTAAGTCCTGGTTCACTTGACATTTATGCATATTTCAACCTAAACCTAAAATCAGTACCCAAGCTTTATGATAAATGTATAAAACAGATTGTGTGACTTGTGTACAGTGGACAGTTGTCATTTGTAGCCTGTGTCACTGTCAGGCAAAACAGTACTATTTGATACTTAAGTTGACCTTTAAAGTAGCTTAAAATGACTTTCATGGATAAATTTATCTATAATTTGACATATTTCAGATGTTAACTCAGGCGTGCTTGAGAGAGACCTGGGGAGAGAGACACTCAGATATTCTGTTTGGTTAAAAGTACAACAGATCATTATTTAATAAACAATACAAATAAGAAGTGTATTTTTAAATCACTGGATTGTAAAAATGGGATGTTCGATTAAATATATATATTTAGTGTACACAATATACTCTCTTTGGTTGTTGAAATGTTTTGTACAGTTCTGGACATCTGGTTATTTTGTCCTTATTTTCTCCTGCATCTTCTTTTGTCTTGCCTCATAAGTATTGTTGCCAGGTACACATAAAAAGCCAATAACATCCAACATCCAACATCCAAAACTTACTGTAGATTCCGTTCACGGATTTCCCCAGGCCTTGCTTGTTAAGAACAAATAAAGGTGACCTTCTGAACATCTCATCAACAGAGGTCATTTAATATATTACATACACAATAATAATCTTATAATGCTCTGCTAGATATGAGATATCATTTATGACTTGTTTACTCTCTCATTCCTATCCAATGTTTTACAGTGATTACAAACAAAGCATTGACGTTATACTACATTTCTTAGGGAATGTTTATATGCTCTTGCCTTTAATCTGCACAGTTTATTGTTGGTACATATTATACAGCTACAATATGTCAGCAGATGGCTTCGGCTGTTGCATGTGTTTTTTACTTCTTGTTGTACGTCTTCCATTTTTAGGACTGTGGGTGGGATGTTATAAACAGCTCAACGCAGACCTCTGTTTGTGCCTATGGATATCATTTATTTTGGGTTTCTGGGAACTGGAAGTCATGACTTCGTGGAAACAGATGAAGAATCATAGAGAGTGTGTCTTGGGTTCCCTTTCAGTCGGTCTCTCAACGTTGTGAGCTGAAAGGGGGTTTGATCTTGAGAACCCATTGTCTCCCAGCCTATTTAAAAAGGCCAATTAGTTGGCGAATGAATCAATTCATGTCCCCGCCCGTGATGACGGGTATAAAAGGGGACGGAAGAGATCATTCATCACCGTTTTGTCCTTCGGAACCATGGTATGCTCCTCGAGCGTCTCGAGTCTAACAGAATGCTGGAGAATTATAACGCGTTGCAGGGGAACATTCCTGAGCGTGACTTCCTTCCCCTGGGCGTTTCAGCAACTGCTGGAGGTGGCTTTAAAGCTATCATACTAAAAGAGCAAATTTCTTACCTTGTCACAGCGTGTGGTTCTGTAATGGGACGCCGCTGTTCTCTTGGGTGCAATCAGCTTGTCGAAGACGGTGATTCCCGAGAGATATACCTCGCGTGTCTGGGTTTCCGGCCCGCCGAGGACGGTCTCGTGCGGGCATTGTGTTCTCTCCGTGAGAACATGACTGTAAAGAAGTTGCGGACCGGTGTCTTTTTCCATCATGAAATCAGACAACACTTCGTTTGCTCCCTGTAGGGCTGCAGCCGAACCCCTGGCTCGGTCTGCTGCTACGTGAGCAGCGTTGGTGATTTGGGGATCAATATGGGCATATCTCCGTCAGTTTCATTCTCTGGAACCGCCTATACCCCAATACGCTCTTCATTCCCGTCTTCTCGAGACGTCTCACCGTCTCGCTCCCGCAAACACGTGAGGAGGACTAGCTGTCAGTTGCAGCATCTGAGAGTGAGCTGCCAGCTTCGGACCTGGATGACGCTCTGCACCTACTGCTTCCGGGCGGTCAGAGGGCGGGGGTATCCGGATCCGCCAATGGCGGATATGCTTCCCGGGCCGCGAGTATTGGGCGAGTGTATAGCCCCGCCTACACCCCAATGCTCGTGGTTTGATTCCTGGTATGTCGATACCATATGTTTTCCGGGAAGTGCAAAATGAGCGGTGTTGATCGGGAAGGCGCCCCCTAGCGGCCTGCCTCCGTCATGACAGCTCATCCGCTCTCACTTCCCCGGATAGGGGCGCAGCCCGGGGCTATACGGTATCCGACCAGCAGAGCGCGCTGTTGTGACACATCTCTGTCTTCAGAGCACATCTTCCTGCAGAGACAGACCGAAGCTCCCCCCCCAAAGCGTGCCTATTTTCCCCATCCTAAGTGGCGAGGGCCTATGCCGCCGCAGGGCCTGCTGCGTCTTTTCTCCATGTAATGGCCTTTTTGCACCAAGCAGGAAACCTTGCAGGAGATCGTCGAGGGGAGGCCTGACCAAGCCACAGTATGTGAGCTCAGGACCGCAACTAGCCTCACGCTGATAGCGTTGAAGGTTACCGCGGTCCCCTGGTTGGGAGATGTCCACCATAGTGGACCAAGAGCACCACCTACTGCTCACCCTTGCGTAATGTGGGATTCCGAGATTTCTAGGTTTCTCGATGTGCCTGTTGCGCAGGGAGGGGCTGTTTTGGAGACGCCACGTAGAACTTTGCCCAGCAGTTCTCTGTGGTGCAGTAGCAGAAGGAGGTTCATATCCCTCCCCAGCGTGGATCGGCCGCTAGAGGCCGCCTTAGTCCTGCCCATCATCTGCTCCCAAACAGCTCCGCCCGGAGCTATAGCTCGCCCCCCTCCACTGTAAAAGTGTATTTGGCTGCCATAGCGGCCTATCACGATCTGGTGGATGTGAGGCCTCTGGGACGACATGACCTGATCACTAGGTTCCTGAGGGGCTTGGTGAGGGTGTATCCACCCCAGCCGCGCTCTGAACCCTCTTGGGACTTGCCTACTGTCATGGAAGGCCTTGGCAGTCCCCCCTTCGAGTCCCAGGAGTAGACTTATCTTCCTCACTTAACAATGAAGATGGTCCTCCTTGTTGCGCTCGCTTCTATCAAGAGGGTAGGGAACCTACACGCACTCTCTGAGTCCAGTGAGTGCTTCTAGTTGGGTCAAGCTAAGTCTCACGTGATCCTGAGGCTCCGGCCCAGCTACCTGCCCAAGGTTCCCACCACTCCTTTCTGGGAGCAGGTGATGAGCCTGCAAGCGCTCCCTATTGGGGAGGAAGACCCAGCCTCTTCCGTGTCGTGTCCCGTACGCGCCTTGTGCCTCTACGTGGACCGCACGCAGAGCTTTAGGAGCTCTGAGCAGCTGTTGTCTGTTACGGAGATCAGCAGAAGGGTAGGGCTGTCTCTAAACAGAGAATGGCGCACTGGATGGTAGACGCAAAAACAACAGCGCACCAGTCTCAGGGGCACCCGTGCCCGCTGGCGGTAATAGCCCATTCCACAAGGAGTGTGGCCACCTCGTGAGCACTGGCACGTGACGTCTCTCTGGCAGACATTTGTAAAGCTGTGGGCTGGGCTACACCCACCGCCTTGGGTTATACAACCTCCAGGGGGAGTTAGGTGTCTACTCGGGTCTTGAGGGGCAATCCTTAGGACTTGTGGGTGTATGCCTGCGAAAGCGCCGTCTCCCCTACTTAGGTGAGCAAGAGCGTTCCTCTAAGCCTCCCTAACATACCCCCCCCCCCCCCCCCCCCACCACCACCAACATATCCTTCACGAAGCACACCCCACAGTAGCCGGCCGAACGGAGCGGTCGTGGCTGCTGCACCAGTTGGTGAAGTTGTACCTCCGTGTGAAGCGGCTCCCCGACACAGGGCGGTCCCACACGATGCAATATGTCACTTAAGGTCCTCACAAGCATAGACCGGGTGATCTCCCCAGGTGAGCCTACACCTATAGCTGCACCCCCGTGACGTGGGCTTGCACACTGTTTTTCCCATGACTTCCCAGAAGGCGAGAATCATAAGGTAATCTCCACATAGTTACCCCCCAAGTGCGGGAGGAGGTCTCCGTACGCAGGCCCTCGATTAGAGGGATAGCGTTCCCCAGTGACAGACGGCTCTTAGTTAAGGTAGGAGTAAGGCCACCGTCCGGGGCATCGTTGGCGAGAGTCTCTCAAGCTCTGATGACACCTTGCCAAGACTCACTGGAAGGTCGTGACTGACGGAGAGTGAGTAAGTCGCTCCGTTGCATGTCAGGACGTGGCCTGTCGACGTGGCGAGAATGAATTCGACCCCCTTTCAGCTCACAGCGTTGAGAGACCGACTGAAAGGGAACGTCTCCAGTTACGTAAGCAAACTGATAATTGGAGTGGATGGCTTAACTTATGTTCTGCCCAGGCTATCAGATACTGAATAAAGATTATATAGACTTTATAGATGGATTTGCAGAGATTAAGTGTTTTTCACAAAAATAGTAGGCTAACTAATAATGTGTGTATGTGCAGAGGCTGTGCATTATTGGCATACATGTTTTGTGAATTTGTCCACAAGTATTCCAGGGATAATGTTAAATGCAACCACATTTTTCTTTCCTTGGTCTATTCATGAGCCGGTAGAGACAGAATAATTGACGATGCGGAGGGAAGCACAGCAGTCACAGAGTACACCTCCAACTTAATAATATTTCATTAAAAGAAGCCCTTAACATGAATTAATGTGTCATTTGGGTTCGAGAGTCAAATTTTTCAATCGGCAGGTGGGTCAAGTTTTTGATGTGGTCATGTCTGGTCCTTTTAATAAGAATTCTTATCTTGTCAAAAAGAACAGTACGTGGTCTAAGCTTGCCATGGCCCATGTGAGACAAATTAATACAGGCTCTCTCTTATCAAATAATTCTTTGTTGGCCACATATCGTGTCTGACTAAGACCTCAGGAATAAGAGTACTGTATTAAAATAAAATTCAACAGTTAAATCTGCTGTCATTTCTTTTGGTGTCCTTGCTGTAATCCATCTTTAAAGATGTTTGTTTCAATTTAGTCACTAATATTGCTCATCTTTGTTATCTGTAATACATACTATTTTAACAATGTTAAAAGTCTGCATGAATAATTTTCTTTTCCTGTGTTAACATGTTTACCATAGAAGGAGGAATTAAGGGCATGACTTCTAAGTAGTAGTCATTAGCAGCCAATAGCCTTTTGTTGAACCCTTGTCTTCTGTTCAATTTGACCCATTTTCATTTTTCAGTCAGGGAAAATATCATTGTTATAATCCTATAAAAATGTAATGTTTTGTAACATAAATTACTTTTGGTCATGGACATGCTTCAAACGCTTCAATACGGGAATGTATTTTTTCATAGGCAGTACAAAATAAGTTACTTTGGTCATATTTGCAGGTCAAAAAGAGCTGAATAGTTAACCCATTGAGAAGCGACTGTAGAAATGTTTGTCAGATCATTTCTACTCCTGTTTTAAGATGCAAGTGTATTGGTGAGTTTAGTTAATTAGTTGTGTTCACACCAAACATGTTGCACGCTCTATGGTACTTTGGGTAAAGTTTGTTATTTTCATTCAAGTGACGTAAAAACATCACGTGACGGAGAATTGTCTGTTACCTTCCATCATTATGTGTCAATTTGTTCTTTGTGCAAATTTGTTGCACGTGTTAAAATATGAAAAATTGTGATCATCTGCACTTTCAGATTTCATCATTTTTATCACCTGCTGCTTGTTTGCTTCTGTTCACATTGTTTGAGTTAACTTTGTGTTTCATTTGTGTTTTAGTTTAAACACCGCTTCGCCCTAACCAAATGTTTGAGAAAAAACTATAACTAAGCTTAAATTTCAATACTAATTTCTACATTTCAATTTTAATTTAAAACATTTGCAGTTATAATGTTTTGAGCATTGATGAAAAATAGTTGTTCTGTTCCAAATGTGGACTAGGGATTCTAGAAAGCGTTGCATTGGACATTTTCTGGTTTTCACCGTAAGGTTCACTTTTGAAAGATACTCGATGGTCTCAAAGTAAACAGAAATGGATTACATATCACAAAACTCCAATGTTGAATTAACTGAATCCTTCAAATGACACGGTGGGCTAGTTTGTCATTGTTAAATACCTGCAAAATGAAGTCTAGTTGGTTGAAAGCATGTTCAATAATATTCTTTTGACATGTGTGACCTGGCACGACTGTGAACATCTCACCTCATTTTGATCACCTCCATTTTCTTGAAATATTTTCAAAAGATTTATTTCAGCAATCGATGTGACGCATTCAATTAAGATGGTCTGCTATCGTTTCTGATAGCACTCCCACAAAGGACAACCAAAGTCCAATGACAAGCTCACAAAGGAGGAAATTCCAATAGAATATAATTAACTGAAATGTCTTCCATCGCAGGAGCCTGATTAAATCAATAGACGGACAGAACATCATTTTACCATCAATAACCCAGGAGTAATAAAAAAGTCAAATAGGAATCAAGTTTCTCATTATGAGCGGTGAATTCTGTGCTACATGGAAATGTGGGGATTATCCTGGAATGAATAAAGGGAAGCGTTCTGTTAATCTGCGTTTTCGATGTTGCGAAAAACGATTGTTTGGACTTTATTAGGTGTGTCCGACTTCTTATTAAAAACCTTGTCAAAGTTCACAGCGTGCTGTTTAAGAAATTTGTGGGGTGGAATAATTTGCTGCTCAGTATGCCTTGATATAAATTGAAATTACTATTGGCAAAAAACTTAGGACAGGTAAGGATTTCAGTTGGCTGTATATGAAACAGTTTTGCTTCTATGACTGGTGTACTGATGAAGATGTACATCAGACGATCATACTAGTCTACATGCTAATTGCTAAAGCTTTGTTTTTTTCTTATTTTTACATACTGTTTTAATTTAAAGTGTCACATACCATTTAATGTAAATGGATCTTATGCATCTGTGATGTAGGTTTATTTCCATACATTCTATTCATTCAAAACCTAGACAAGGCCGACCACCACCACCACCATTCCCTTCCACATTTTAATCCTTATGTATTTAAACTTTAAAAAATTAGCATCTACCATAAAAATTACAATATTAAACTGTGGATACCTAATTATTTGATTCATTTACTACTTTTAGGAATCCCGCTACATTTTGTTGAGATTTATAACTTGTTCCCACACTCCTATGGTTAATTTATAAATGGTTCTCTGATGGTGAGACATCCGGTCCGCATATATTTAATCTATTTGGTAAAAAATGATTGCATAATATTTCATACATTTCTCTGATTTAAAGGTGGCAACCGACATCCCAACAAGAGATATATTCCTAAGCACAACTATATTCAGCTCAATGCTCCAATGGCATTTGCAGGGATGGTAATCGGATTTTAAAACACGGAAAAGTCACAAACATCATCAAAACAGGAGAGGACAGGAACAAAAGCAAATCATACATTTAAAAAGTTTATTTCACCATGGCCGTTCAAGACCGAAACCCCGGTAATCAGATAAAGAAATCAGAATTTAACACGTACAGTATACAGTTTTGTTCTCACACTTGTCCAAGCGATGTGCAACATTCATAACCTTGACATTTCTGTAGGACAGTCGATGCCGAATCATTCAAATATTCACTCTGCCACCACCTAAGTGTTGCATCTTTCCCCTACATGATTAATCCGGTTTAATAAGTCAAATTATTCCTGCCGTGCATGGATACACAAAGGACGGTCTTTATTTAGTGCTTCCTTTGACAGCAACAGATGGAACACCACCCCAGGGCAGCGAACGGGCTAGCTTGACAAAGAAAGCCATATTTTACATTTAAATACCAGCAGTTGCTGCCAAATCCATGCTCACGGAAACCAGATGCACTTGAAAAGTTTAACAACACGCGCGCTATCAGCGTATCAGGTGTGGGCAGCAAAGCAGAGCGCTTCCTAAGTTAATCAGAAGCAACACTGCATGGAACAGCGGCCCGAAGCCACTCCGTACATGTACACGCTCATGCGGACATGAACGTTTTCCTGCCAATAGAAATGTACACGCTCCGATGAAATCACACTGTGCTCTCTCGTGAACATAACTGTGATTTACAAGTATAGACATCAACTCTGTTTGCCTTTTATCAGTGGCAACAAAGGCTACAAAAAAGACTATTAAAGCAAGCCCGGCGCAAACAGATACATAAATTAGGAAAAGAAAATGAAATTCAATTTCCAGAGGCTAGCTGCTGCAATGTGCTCTCTAGTCCTTAATTAAAAAGCAGTCAGCTGAGGAGGGGCACGAGCCCCCGTTTCATCATCACTGTAGTGAGAAGTGGCAAAACTCCACCGAGACAACAGGCCGAAATAACAAGGCCGGAGAAAACCCTCGTCTCTCCATTATTCTTCCTTCATCTTTGTCTCTTTAGCTATAGAGGGTAAACTTCAGTATAACTTCAGTTACAGAGCAATCAAGGATAGTGGTAGTGAAAGAACTTGGTTGAAAGTCAAACACACTTTTTAATTCTAAACTGTAGATGTTGTGTTAAGATGAGGGCTGGAAAATTGTGACCCTTATCACAATCTGTTCCTCTTCATTTATAAGTTAACAAACTATCAGAAGCATCATACAGCATCTGTTTAATTCTGATCACATACATGCATTTCTTGATGAGCTCCAAAATGAGATGAGTGGCAAATTTAAGAAATAGGAGTTTGTCATGCCATTTTGATGTGTAGGGAATTTATTTTCTGCTTTATCATTGTTAATGCAAAATCACTATATTTTCTTTTTAAAAAGTACTGTAAAATTGCAGATTTTTCCAAAACGCTATATGAACCCGTCTTAAGTCTAAATGCAATAGGTCCTCTTGACCAATTTTAATGTGTGTTTATTCTTTAAAACAAGTACTTTAAACTTTATTAAGACTTTTGATGTCCTGGATGAGTCAGTGGGATCTACACATGAGACTAATAATGGCAGACTGAACATTTGCATTGATTTGATTTATATTAATTTATACTTAGAGTCCCTGATGTCATACTGTTCATGTTCTTTTTTTGGAAGATATAAAGATATAAGATATAAAGCGCTTCGGAAAAAAACAAAAAACTTAGAATTTCTAATCTATAATATTGTTGTCTTATTTAACAATCATTGTTTAACATGTTCAGACTGAGCCAAATTACAATGTTAATAGTATTAATTGAGTATTAACAAAATGTGCCCGTCCGAGGGTGATTGCCATGCGTACATTTTCTGCTTGTTTTGCATCGAACTGCGTGGACAAAGAGCCGGTCCTCAGTTCCTTTAAACCAGCAGCCAAAAGAAAGGCAAAACTGAAATGAGGCCACACTAAGCAAAACTGGTTGTGTTTTGCTCATTGGAGACAACTGAGAGCGGCTAAGTGTTTTAAAGATGAAACCATACTTGCCGTGTTTCTTTACAGGCAGCACATTGACTGCTCTGATTATAATGTGTAATAATGCATGCAATGTATTAAGTATGTGCTAGTGACACAATAAAACACTTATGTCTAATTGTTCACTTATGTCTAAGTTCACACCAATCAAACAATCCCTTTTCAAGCTCCTCATTACTCTTAGACTCATAAAACATGCAGTTACAGAGAACTTCTTTATGAATCTCTACCCTTTAAACAGTAGATGTCAACGAGCTCTTCATCCAAATTTCACGTTTGGTAAAAACACAGCATTACCATCACAGCTCAAAACTAATGTAACGATAATATAATGAAACATTTACCTCTCTGAAACCTACATAATATAGTTTTTTATATTTTTAATTATATACATAGTTGTTTTTTATTATTATTACTTTATTGTTTGTGCAAAGCATCAGTTTTGTGAACAAGACATATGCTTATTGCTTAATATAAAATCCAAAGCTCAAAGCTGATAACTATTTTTCTTTATTTCCAGACATTTACAAAAAATATTTACGTGTCTTATATAATGTAACTTGTAAGAGGAAAAATGTTTTTGTAACACATCTGCTAGACACATACGGTTTCAGTAGCTGTGTAAGAGTGCTTTATTATGCAATCTTTGGTGTGGGAGGTCTGAATAATTAAAATGTTCAATAGTAGCAATCTTGTATGAGAGAAATGTGCCCCAACAACTACATGTACTGGACCTTACCTGACCTGCAAAACAAGGATGCTGCATTCTAAAATACGAGAGCACTGCTCCCTTGACACCTGACTGGGCAGCTTGTCTTCAAACCCGCATACAAACTCACAAAACAATGAGTCAACTTATCCGCCTAGATGCCAAGCAGACTGTGGGCGGTCTTAAATGGTCACCGGCCGGAGGGCTCCTGCCAGTATGAGAGGGCTCTCAGACTGACCCAGTCGGCCTGTTTGTATGCTGGCCAAGGTTTAACTTAAGACTGTCTTCTACAATCGAGAAAGGCCAAGGGGCAGGCTTAAGGTCCAGCTCCAGGTAATGAGAGAAAAACAAGCTCATCCCAGCAGGTCAGGAAGGGTCAGCGGGTAACACTATAATTACTGAGACTGACGGAGAATTACATCTACAGGACAATAAAAAGACATATACAGTGTTGTATATATGACCAGAGGGTATATATTATCACATTTCTGATTTGATGACTATACTGTCTAATAACTGGCTGTTTATGTCACAGGCCATGTTTTTATCTGAACAAATTAGTTGAAAAAAACACTTTATAAATAATACATTTAGTTTTATTTAGGGTGTCATGTCATATGCATTATTAATGGAATTGTTCTACTATTTTAAAACAATTTGCGACTGTTTATATACACGTCAAACAGCAACCTTCATATGAAAAAAATCTAAATGTAGACAGTTTTTGGACAATGTATTAAAGTATCAACAACAAAAAAACATGCTCCCAGAATGTCTGAAACACATGCTAGAGGTTTTGTCCAATGGTCATAAAGTCTTACAGATGATGTTTTTGTTATATCTGTTATACAATTTGGGTCTAAAAGATGAAGACCTCTTAATACACAAATAAAAAGATTTTCATGAAAGAAGAAAACTGAATTATAATTATTAACCTTCCAAGAGACTGTTTCGGCATTTATTTCAGTCACCGCAGCACAGTATTTGTTCCATGTTTCACTTGGAACGGAATCGTTTCGATTCCAATTTAATTGGATGAAAAGAATCAACAGAAATAGCTGCGTTCCCTCCAGTGAAGTGAACTATATAAAGTGCTGTTCAAGGACTCCTTAGATATTCCGGGGCCAAACACACTTCAATTCAGCCTCGCTAGAATTCAATCAAAACCAATCAGTCAAAACAGAGCAGTTTTCCCTTCTGAGATGCACATAATACAGTCAAGCCCAACTCAATCAATGGCTTGATGAGATGAATAAACTTGTCAATATCTTGTAATAAACTACTTGATGGTTAAACAAGAATTGCTAAAGAGGAATGGTTAGAACACTTTGTAAGATTTGAGCACTGTTTAAAGCAAGGGTCTCAAACTCAATTCCTGGAGAGTCACAACTCTGCAAGGTTTAGTCCCAAACCTAATCAAACACATCTGATTCCGGCCAGGAGTACTACAAACTTCAGGAGTACTGGAAACTTCTGAAGAGCAGTGACCCTCCAGGACTGGTTTGAGCACAAGAGTTCGACATGGAGCCATCTTTTAATGATCAGAAAGTAAGGTCTGAAGCTCACAGTGTTAGTGCACTGAAGCCGTGTTGGGGTTGTTTTTGCTCTAATAACCGGAGAATGGTTGGTGGACCCTGTGCATGGTGTGAAAATTCTGTGCCCGTTCTTTAATGAGTAAAGTAAAGCACCAGCGCCAAGGGGGATTTGCTTTATCTTGAGAGTGCTTTTCCTCATGTGCGAGATATTAGCATGCTTACACTGTAAAAAGAATACTACTCCGAACTGTTCTCCTTACAAACATAGTAAAGAAAGTTTAAATTTTACCAACAGTAGAAGAATGTATTATTTGAGTACACTAAACAAAATAAGTCAAAATGTTGCGCTAAAAGTTGGTGTTTGGCCAATTTGTGTAATCTCAAAAGAATTCTCTAGATCCCTGCATTTTCAATTTGCCGGTTAAAACTATTAGATTTAGGGTTTTTGTGTTTACCGTCTGTGTTTTTTTTTGGTCAATTTTATTTTAAGTAACCTGTAACATTTAGAGAGATTTTAACTTTTTTGGTATGATACTTGGTACCAGTAACCGAGGTGAGTTCCTTGAGCAAGACACCGTCAGGCCATGTTTTGTGTAGCAGTTCAAAAAGGACAAACAGCTGGCAAGACATCTAACAAATATCATAAAAAATCAACTGACACAATTATACAAGTGCCACAATAACTCCTACATACAGGTTTTCTTTACTGACATTTGTTGAGAAGAATGCTACTGTGCATCCCTGAGACTGTTCCATAAGCAGAGTGTATCATGCACATCATGTAGTTATTTAGTCCTTTAAATAACTCATACAAAATCAGTTGCCATTAAACAGTAATGCGCCCACAAGCAATGCTGGGGTAAGGTAGGTGGATTAAGCTGAATGTACGAATCATTTAGTTCATATTTTTCATCTTTTGTAGATTTTAGTTGTAGACACGTGGCAAGCATGGCAAACAGAGAGTGTATACCATGCATTCTGACGAATCTATAAATACTTTACTACTGAATACTAAGACTAACCAAGATACTCACTCACAGAATACAGAAACAGAATAAACTAGAATAGAATAGAAAGGAATAGAAAAGAATAGAATACTGTCATGCTAAATAGTAATGTATACAATAAAATTAGAAGTGTTGCTTTTACTAGGATATTACTAGAAACAACATGTTTAAGATCTGCCTTATGTGATGTAGGAGCTGCAGTCCGAAACCAAACATTTTGACTTTTTTATATATCTGTTATACGCACAGAGATAATTAAAATAAACTTAAAAGAAAGTAAAGCTGTCAAAAACTGCCCATGCCAGTCCATGCCAGTTTGATTCATGCATTGATATCATTCAACTTGTTCATGATATGACACTTAATTTACAGCTGCAATATGTTGTAAATGTCTATAGATATAACATTTAACTTTTCTAAACTAAAAAGGTCCTGTAAGCAACCTTGGAACCTTCAGGAAATACACCCCAACGTGTGTAAGGGAAGCAAAGCAGAGATCTTTTAAAGACAAAAGACCACTCCAACAATGAATAAAATATCAGCGCTTTTCTAATACATTTCCATTTATGCATTGAATGTTTGTTTTGTGCTGCTTTCCACGATGTGCACACCAAACTGCCATGGGCTCTTTTAATAAACCCAGTTATGCTCTTTTGTTTATTACACCGAGGTCCAAATGCTTTTTGATTGAAAAACATTCCCAATAATTGTGTAAAAGGTCTCCCCACTTTGCCATCCTACCTGACTCTAAACTTCCTTGGAGGATAATCGTTCTAAGAAAGCCATTCTGCTTCCAGACGATGTACTCCCACTACTGGCCTTTGTGTACAGAATTATGAGAGAAAGTTGTTCATGAAAACACTTTCATTAGGATGTTTATAACCCTCGACAACAAAGCTCTAACCGACAACCCAAAATACACACGTTCTAGGATAGATATTCCAGGCGAGGACTACCCCATTAGCATAACAAAGACGATGACGGTGGCATGGCAGGCTTTAGGGACGGCTTGTAGGAGCACAGCCAATCTGTTTGTGTTCTTAGGGGAAATTAGCTGCTCTCAGACCTGTTTTTAGAGGGAAGGGAAAGACAGTTTGAGCGCTGAAAGAGTGGCGTCATTCAGGGTCAAATCTATTATCCTGTCCTAACTGTCTGTGGGTACGTTAAGCTGTAATCTTTGAAATGAATCAAAACGTGTGAATCATTGCTTTGGAGCTTGAGACCTCTGTCTTTATTTCATTAAATTTGTGAAAAGTAAGCTCTGTAGAATTCCACAACATTGCAACATCTGGTATTCGACGTATGCCCCACATCTTGTATTCTTGTTCATTTAATATTTGGCTGTCTTCGCTAGAAGTTCCCGGGACAAGACTGAAGATGGTTAAACCGGTGAGGCAGGCATGTTTTGGACACCTTTCTGATTGTCCTTGAATACTGTGTTATGGTGGGTGTACCAGCCAAAACCAGCTTGTTCCATCTTAATCCAAAAAAGTGTCCAAAAACCCTCTAAAACCCATTTGCTTTGGCAGTTGCTCGATTTTCTTCTCAAATGTATGGAAATGCATCTTAATACGCTGTTTCTGCATTGGCTCGCCTACAGGCTTATAAACTTTCTAATTTATGTCAAATAAATCCTAACTGTAGCGGCTAAAGACTAGAGAATAAACTTTAATATGACATCATATTTTAAATGAAGGGGAAATAAAATGACCAAAGCTGCAAATATCTGATTTACCGCCTGTGTCTATGATCATATCTATGAACATTCATAATAACATTTTGACTTGACAGCGAAGAAGAGTCAAATGAAATATCTATACTTACTGTATTACATTATAAAACCCCGCACTGGATTTTATTATGACTTATATCAGACATAATTACCCTAATCAATTAAAACCTGAGACTGTACCCCTGATCTGATTTCCGTCTGCCTTTTTAGGCACTAAAGATTCTGTCCCCTGTGGTCACACAATGCAATCTATTAAGGGTTCCAAGATGTTGGCGAGAGCAGGCCTTTGGGGTTAGCACATGGTGTATCAGAGAGCAGCCTACCCACATGTGAAAAGCTGAACTGCTTTTTAAAATACAAGCTCATTCGTGAAGGAGAAGCTGTCCATCATTTGGTTCTCTTAAAGCCTGAAAGATTTCAAAAATGGACTGAAGAGAGGACGGTTCAAGAAAACAAGCTCGGGTTTGGAGTCAACGTGAATATGTGTACTGAATTCTAGGAGCATCTAGTGGTGATGTTTCCGGCTGCAAGCAACAGTTCAGTCCACCGCTCACCCCATCCTTTGGAAACACTCCACTGGCTGACACAGGACAAACACGTTTCCTTTCCACTTCTTTGGAGAAGAAGATTCCATATTGCCCCTAGTTGCTGGGTGGCATCACTTCTGCCCGGTCTCTTAAAGCCAGGAGCTGAGTTTGTCCAGACAGGATGGAGACTTGATCCATCTGTGGAATCACAAATAGATGCTCTCTGGTTCAGCTGGACCTGATACGCTTGTTTGAGGCATTATATATTTTTCCTTCAGTTCGAGGAATACGTTAATGGCCTAGCCTGTTACCATGACAACAGCTTCTCTTTATCTGACATTGTGGTAGTGTCTCTGGGTGCCGATTTGTTGATGCTATTAATTAAAACTCCTCTAAAGCCGAATGAAAACACTTGGTGTTGTGAGATCTAGCTCGTAGGCGTTTATCGTGTATCTGGCAAAGAGAGTGCAGTTTCAAAGACCATGTGCCAATATATAAAACCTGTGTATATGTAAAAATAATTAATGATACGAAACTACAATCTTCCACTGAAGCCCGGTGCTATAGTTGGGCTGGATATGAAATACATAGATGTTGCCTACATGTAAAAATGAATCTGTGTCATCATTTACTCACCATCGATTCATTTTAACCTTAACACAAAAGATGATAATAACTGAACAGCAGTGCCGTCCTTTTGTACGGACTGATCCAAACTAAATGCGTGCAAGTTGCTGATATTCTTTAAAGCATCTTTGTTTGTGTGGGGAAATATAAATGTCCTACAGGTTTAAAATGGCTAGAGGGTTAGTAAAATATGACGGAATGTTCATTTTTGGATTAGGTTTCAACTGAAATCGTATCGGAGGCTATCCAGAATTAATAAAGTATTAAATCTGACTCCTGATTAGAATCACAGTATGAAAAACATTATTGAGATCTCTTCTCTAGAAAACATATGTAGGGCCTGGAGAAGATGGACATATACCTTTAGTTTAGTTTTATTAAAAGTTCCCATTTATTATTTTTCTGAAGGTGACATTTTATACGGGCTTACTTGAGTACTGTATGAAATACTGTAAAAGAAAATTAGGGAAGCACTTCTTTAACTCTGGCAGTTAGGTGAGATATTTTTAAAGCAGGTGTCATTTATTGAAAAGACAAGGGCAGGAACTAGAGCAAAAATTATTGCCTTATTCCTCACTGAAGCTCACAAGAGGATTTAGACTGGCTCAGGCCCCGGAACAGTCACGGTAAGGCCAACCTGATGGGTGATGACACTGAAGTATGGCTTGACAAAGACAGCGGCACTGTCCTGTGTGCACCGTTCCCTGTCCGTTTGAAACTCATCCGGTCTACTGTACAATATCAAAACATCACGAGCAGCCGGATGTTGAGTGCACAGGTTATGTGTTTGTATTTGTTTGTTCATTTTCATATCCCCCCTGAGGTTGAGTCAGCATGACACCTATTAGTTTCCATTTTCCGAATTCTTTCAAGTGAGCTGAACATGTTCCCGCCAAGTCTTTTTCATTTCAATCCATTACAAACTTTTTTTGCTCGTCTGGAGCTTTTGATAAAACTGGTTCTGATATAATGCATCCCCTTAACATAACAACTGGGTCCTGACTGCTCTAAAGCCAAGATTTCCTTGCCTGTGTGCTTTTGCAGAGTATCTCACTCTTGATCTACCGGTGACACTCACCACAGTTTGCTAAGCATCTGTGTACTATTCGTTTCTTGCAAAGTAAGTCACAAACTGCTTTCACAATGAACTCAAGGTGAAATGAACTTTCCTGTATCTCAGACTCAGATAAAGAGGAAGCAGCCGTGGCCATGGAAACGAGTCAAGTGGAAGAACTCTAAAGGGACTCATCATTTACTCGTCATATGTTTCATAAAGCCATACAGCGCTGCTGTTTACATATGTTTAGGGCACGGAAGCGGGCATGACCCTAATATCATACAAATAGGTGTGCAACATCCTACTCCTCAGTGAGAAAACGGCAGAAATGAGTGAAACTAAACAGACTTCTGATACTAAATTAAGAGGGGAGTCATTGAACCTGCTTAACTGCAGCCTGCGCTCCTGTAACAACACAATAATTACCATAGACACAAATACCCGACATTATTAGCTGCCAACTGAGCATGCAGATTTATATAGGCCCGGGTATATAACTGCCTCGAGCAGTTGGTATCAGCTGGGCTGGAATACTTTCTGCCATTAAAGCGACAACTGAAAGTGGATAGGAACGCGCGATATGAACTTGAGGTGCTATGCGGATAAATGTCCAGATGACTCCTGAACATCCGGGGGGTGTTGAGAGTGACTCACATCATGTTACTGCAGTGGGTACGAGCTCGGTTGGTGAAGCAACACTGACACCATGTGCCGAGTAATCGCTCTGCTGTGATGTTCCGCCTGGTCTCCACAGCAACTGCTCACAGTGCACTGAGTTTTGAGTAGATCTGAATTTTTGGGAGGGGGGGCGAATGATGCTTTGAAAGCAGCTAACTAGATATTAAATAACACATTGCATATAGCACCGGCACCTCACATTGGCTTTCTATTATAATTATGTGCTTAAACCACAATGTAATACTTGTAAGGATAATAGAAGTATACATGTGTATGTAAAGAATTCTATGGGTGACTATATATATGAGTCATTTAGAATCTTCTTCTTTTGTTTCTCCATGAGCATGTAATTCTGTATTCTGTACATAAAATGAATCAGCTCAGATATGATGTTTTGTGTCTGATGTTGATGAAGTCCACTAGATGGAGATAAAGCAGTTCACATGTTTCAGCATAACACAAATCAACTGTGTGTGTGTGTGTGTGTGTGTGTGTCTGTGTGTGTGTGTGTGTGTGTGTGTGTGTGTGTGTGTGTGTGTGTGTGTGTGTGTGTCTGTGTGTCTGTGTGTGTGTGTGTGTGTGTGTGTGTGTGTGTGTGTGTGTGTGTGTGTGTGTGTGTGTGTGTGTGTCGTTGTGTGTGTGTGTGTGTGTGTCTGTGTGTCTGTGTGTGTGTGTGTGTGTGTGTGTGTGTGTGTGTGTGTGTGTGTGTGTGTCTGTGTGTGTGTGTCTGTGTGTCTGTGTGTGTGTGTGTGTGTGTGTGTGTCTGTGTGTGTGTGTGTGTGTGTGTGGGTGTGTGTGTGTGTGTGTGTGTCTGTGTGTCTGTGTGTGTGTGTGTGTGTGTGTGTGTGTGTGTGTGTGTGTGTGTGTGTGTGTGTGTGTGTGTGTGTGTGTGTGTGTGTGTGTGTCGTTGTGTGTGTGTGTGTGTCCATATTAAAATGAATTACATCTACTCAACAGTTATTGATGGTTAGGACCAACATACCTTTTGTTAATATCGTTGCTTCTGAAAGCATCTATAGGATGATGTACTGTAGGATATGTTTATGAGCTGGCATGACCTTAGAATCTTGAGATCTTTAAATACATTTAGTTATTTGCTTGTTTCTTACACCCATCCTCATTAAGTTTGGGTGTGTTTTGTTGTAAATCGTACAGTAAACTGTAATAGGTAAAAGTTGTTCAGCTGTAATCAACAAGATCATAACAGATGAGAATGTACTCACAAACTGCATACTCAGTGATATTCCACTTTGGGACGATTTCCCGGAGTAAAAAGCAGGACTATTTTTTTTAAAATATGACTTTCAGAAAAAACCTGCACACCGAAACAATGGCACTGATTTATTATAAGATGTTTTATTTTTAGTTTTGTCATCTTTTTTGTCTAGGACTAGTCTAAAGCCATGTAAGACCTACACTTTACTTTTAATACTAATATCAACGTTAAAACTATCATTGTTATTTTTGGGTGTCAAATCTGTTATATGTAGAAATACAATAATGTGAACACAGATTTGAATCTGCTGTTTGACCACCTACTATGCTTTCAATCTAATTCTCACAATGGGTATCTGAAAGGTATGAGCTGGTCAGTAGGGGCCAGTCCTGATGGATTTGCCTTTGAATGCTGAGGGGCAGCGAGCCTGGCAGAGCCATAAAGACCTTCGTTATGGGCTTGTGAGGGCAGGAGTGGGTCGGGGGAGTACCTGTGGTGCTGCCAGACACTGTGGGGATTGTGAGCACTGCTGGGGCCAGCTGGGGATGGACAGAAGGCTCTCAGTGGTGGGCAGGAAGTGGCAGTGATGGCACAAGCACAATGCCACTCTTAGAACAGCACTAAGCCAAATACTACAAGGTCACTGTATCTCTAATGCAAACTTCTTTATTTTAAGCTTGAAAACTTTTTTAAGTTTAAAGCGAGCACAAAGTGAATGTGTAGTTGGTTAAAACCTAAACACTTCTACAAAATCAATGCTGATAGGTACCCTGATGCCCAGCGGCATTATTCATCTCCATGTCAATCAAAAGCTGACTGTAGAACACAAAAAAGAGAAAAATGTTTCTGTGGTTTTGTTTAAATGCAAGGGAAGGGAATAGGAGCATTACCAGCATTCTTCAAAATATCTTATTCTGTGTTTTTCAAAAGAAAGTCAGGTTTGGAATAATATGAGAGTGTAAATACATAAAATAATTTTGTTCATATTGAGTAAAATCATATTTTAAAGTAAAATACTTTGTCAACAATAATGTATTTGTTCATCTTGTCTGTTAAAAAAGTGTTTTTTCAGGAGAATTGTTAAATATTTGTGTAGTTTGTCTACATTTGTAAATACCTACCCATATTTTACACATCGTCAATGCATCTTCCTGGTTTAGTATTTTATCATAATCTCAATGAGGTTTAATCTAAAAGTTTAAAATCTGACATTTGAGTAACATATAAGTAAAAAGAGCAGTAATTATTGATGTCTTTTTTATACAAATAAATGTCTAGTTACTTTTTTTAATGAGAGATATTTGTTTAGTTTTGTTTAGATTTGTTTAGATCAAACAAATCATTTTAGTTAAATGTAATTTCTTCTTCTAAAACAACTTTGTGCCAGATTTATATAAAACAGCTTCCATGGACAGGTAATATTATTTAAGACGAGTTATTTATTTTTCCTTGGGTCAAGTAATAAATATAGGTGTAAATCATAACTTGAATATTTTTGTCTGTAGAATGTTCACACTTTTATTGGGGTAACAAGAATGTTCACACTTTTATTGGGGTAACAAGAATGTTCACACTTTTTGGGGGTAACAAGAATGTTCACACTTTTTTTGGGGGTAACAAGAATGTTCACACTTTTTTTGGGGTAACAAGAATGTTCACACTTTTATTGGGATAACAAGAATGTTCACACTTTTTGGGGGTAACAAGAATGTTCACACTTTTTTTGGGGGTAACAAGAATGTACACACTTTTTTGGGGGTAATAAGAATGTACACACTTTTTTGGGGGTAATAAGAATGTACACACTTTTTTGGGGGTAATAAGAATGTTCACACTTTTTTGTTGTAATAAGAATGTACACACTTTTTTGTTGTAATAAGAATGTACACACTTTTTTGTTGTAATAAGAATGTACACACTTTTTTGGGGGTAATAAGAATGTACACACTTTTTTGGGGGTGACAGAGATTACATTTAAAAGAACACACAAGGTATTATTATTAATGTTAGAGGTAAACGATGTGAAAGAGAAACTTTTCCCAATGTTGTGGGTTTGAGTCCTGCAGCACAGCGCAGTGAATAAGTGGCTGAAATGAATTTTTAACAATGTCCCTGATGACTTTGGTTTCTTCTGCATTTACACAGATTGTCTTTTATAGTGTAATGCAGTCTTTAGACAGTCCCTAGATGGAAGTATTTTAAAGTGATATATCGCTACATTTGAACCAACAGCAACCCACTAACTACCAAGTAAGCTTCATTTTACATTCAACGAGGATTTAACCAGCACATAGAGCTTTTAAATGTTGCACAATAATACTTAAGAAACAAGAGAGCATAGTGGTCAAGTAATACTAAGTTTTCACTGTTAGTTCAAGAAGTTGTTGTATTCAGTCTCGATTATAAGTGTGAAAATGTTTGGAAATGGTTGAATTCTAAAAGTGAATTTTTACCAGACTCATTCTTGCACATCTACAATGATACTCTAAAATAATTATCATCTCACAATTACTGGTGGTGAGATTGTAGAAGAGCTCATGACGGCATCTCAAGCTGTCTAGCTGCAGAGCGACTACATATGACAGCCACACTGATGAGCATATCACACTGTGATGACTCATAAAATCATTACTGATGCTCTGACCTTCAACCTTCAGCTCCAAGCGCAGACGTACACTAATGAGTGATCCATCATTTAGCCGTCCCTTCTGTCTTGACAAACAGTTGACGCAAACCCGCACTGTATAAAATTAGAATTCCTCATGTGTTAGTCTGTGCCTCATGGACATTAGAAAGATGACTTTACATTCAGAACTGTTGGCAGATTTTTCATCATTTGATAACACATCATTTCTTGAGATGGATTAAAAGTGTCTAGGTGGGTCCTGGGATGAAAAGGACAGGTATGAAAAGGACAGGGAGTTTGGATAATGACCCTTTAGTCCGGATTACACAAACAGGGTCAGTGCTCGGTCGCATGGAAACCCTTAAAGTGACAGTTCTCCCCCAAAATGAGAATGGTGTCATTCAAACTGTATAACTTTCTTCTGCAGGATATAAAAAAGATATTTTGAAGAATGTTGGGAACTGGCACCCATTGACTGGCATTGGTTTTGTGTCCACACAGATGTGGAGAAAAGTCAAGAAGGTTTAAATGAGAAGAGGGTTAGAAAATAATGACAATGTTTTATTTTTTTAGGTAAAGAATCACTAAGAGATAAAAGGGAACCTTTCAGGAAAATCGGGTCAGAAGAAAAACTCAAGGGATTACATTAGGAAACCTTAAGGTTGTCCTTAAATCAATCCCTTAAATTCCTTATAAAATCTTTCCCTAAAACACGTAGATTACAACAAACTGCTGTTGTCTAAGACAAGAATCCAAAACATGAACTCTAAAACTGAAATGTACCCTGCCAGCTGGAACACAGATATGGTTCTTGTTGTTGGCATTACATCTCTCAAACACGTGCTCTACGCGGGCAACCAGTCACAACAGGCTGGGTCAGCTTAACCAGAGTGTTTCCAAAGGAGAGACTTGTAAAACCAGGAACTCAACAGCCTGTTGTCTAAGTCTCCTGACAGCGTTGTAGAGTACAGCTAAAAATAAAAAGTATTGTTTGAAAATCAGAACATGAACAGATGTTGAGCACACAAGAAACATAAAAAAAAATACTTTAAAATTGGAAAGTATGACTTATATGTCACGGAACTATGAGAGTAATTATACATGATTCTTCATCACATCTAATCAGAATAAAATGAGAACACGAATAATTTGCATTCCGCAGTAAGGAACTCAAGGTCGCGCTATATCATGATTAAATCATGGCTGAAAGACGTTGTTAGGCACGAAGTAAAGTAATTGTATTTTTTTCAATATCCGATATGCCAATATGTTCAAGTCCTTTAAGCCTATAACGGATATCAATATACTGTAAATCAGTTTTTTTTACTGATTATAAAACAAAAGGTACATCTCCCTTTAGTTTTCATTCTTTAATAGCATTTTCCAAACGTGCTCACTAGAACATTTATTACCCAAGATTGTTATATTGTAATAAAAAAGCATTTTTTCTTATTTTCATCATGTTTATGCTTTTTTGGTTTAGTTTACAGTCCTGAAAATCTTTTGTTTAATTTTACAATGGCACATAGCTGCATGGAGTTTGTAAAGGGAGTTTTACTGTTGGACTGCAATAAAACAGCACATGGTAATAATGCTTTATAAAACCTTTAAACACAATCTCCACATAATCCACATATCTTTTATATCGGAAAAGCATATCTGTGAAATTCAATACTGGCTGATACGATCTGTGTTCGGATGATATTGTGCAATCCTTGTGATGGTTAAGATATTTGTTGAAGAAATACTTTCCCAGTGCAAGTTTTCCCTCTCAGGGAAACCCTTACTTAAGGATTTTATGCAAATGAGAATACATTTGTTCATTATGTTGTTTTTTGTGATTGACAGGCCACTTAAATCCAAAAAGACAAAGATGCAGCTTTTGTGTCTATATGAAATTTACAACAAAACAAGAGAGTGGAAAAGGCTTGAGGACTATAATTTAGAGTATACAGTAGTATTATTTAACAGCCAAAGGAAAAGACGCCCTTAAACATGAGAGTCAGGGGAATGGATTAACAATGGAAAGACACAGGTGACCACTCTTGCGAGAAACCCACTTAAGAATCTTTTCTCGAGTGTTTGTCACATTTGTCGTGTTTACAGTGTTCTAAAGAGTCCCGCAGGGATTCGCTTTCAATGGGACTTCAAGTGAGGTCAACATTTATTTATAGTTGATTTTGAATGAATGCTCCACAATTACAATCTATTACTCATAACATTGTTAATTGTAAAGGTGCATAAACTAGAGAGTGATCTTATTATGTTCATGTTTGTCTTTACATAACAAAATCCAAATGTTATCATGCCTATAAAATCAGATCTTTGGCAAACTCATTATTCTCATAATGGCTGTAACTAACGCTTTCATCTGCAGGTAAACAGAGCCATTCCAGAAGAAACACAATGCCATGTACTCTTGTCACACATCTTGTTGTGATTATTACGACAGATTGCTGACTGATGTCAATGCTGATTTCAGGAGGTTTATAGCCCAGTCCGGAAATCACAGCGTCATCACAGGAATCTGAACCAATCAGCATCAAAGTTCAGCATATTTCATTTGCTACAAAACAAACAGAAACTTCCAGTTGCATCCTGCGGAACATAGAGTTCCGACTGAGAAATGCTCCATCTCTCTTTGCGATGATTCATATATTTCTATGAAGAAAAGAGAGGTTTTCATTCCCTGTGACACTCTCATCCCCTTTCTTCCATAAAACACCGCTATTAGATTTCAATTCCGGCCTTTTTCTTCAGAACCCTTGACTCCTCTCTTCCTCAGAAGGAGATCTGTGGGGAGAAAGCTGCCATTTTGAGTGACAAGTCCAGATAATGAACGTGACAAGTGCTATCTGTGTATATCTATTCACTTTAATGTGGTGGAAATGAAGTCCATTGGACCACGCGATGTGAAACTTGTGACTTGTTGGAGGACTGTTTGGCCATTCAGATTTGTCATGCATGTAGAGGTTACAGTAGGACTTAGTCAATGGATCTAATGTGACAGCTTGTCCAACCAACAAAGACAATGTACTCCACATCTTCAGAGCCCAAATTCAATGTTTTTCAATGGTCAGATCTTTACACAAAAAAAAAACGTTTTAATTTTTTTCCTGCTTACAATGTCTTGTGTATTATCCAATCTGTGTATAAAAAGTCTAAAAAGCTTATCGCTGAGTTACAGTGATGGGACAGTAAAGTAAATCATTATTGTCACTGACTCATTAGAATTTGAACTTTAAAACATATTTATGATCTACCACTTAAAAAAGAAGAGATGGGTAATGCCTATAATATTTTAAATGTGTACTGCATACAGAAAAAAATCATTTCATAGTATTTTAATTTAAATTTAAGTCTTGATTTGCAAAAATATCCATAGAGTACATGCAAAATAGTACACATATGACCATTAATTTCACGTTAAGAAACATCAAAATCATAGAAACTTGCCTTTCTTTAATATTAAGAATGGATTACATTACACTCCCCCAGAAAAAGAAGCTTACTTGATGTTCATGTTTGTAAGTATTCTCATAAGTAAAGCTCAAGTATATATTAGCACAAGAATGTACTTTATTAAGTGTTCTTATATCAATGTTACAGTAGTGTACTTGTTAGTATACTGATAGCGCTGGGACTAAATTGGCTAATATTCTAGTTTATAAAGTATACTTTTCTTTTTTAAGGTTAAAATGAGTGTATGGCACACTTTAATAAACGTATTTTTCAGTCTTAATCTTTATAATAAAGTTTCTAAACACATGTGGAAAATGTCATTAGAAAATAAACAAATGTAATGATTGTGTACACACTCTTCCAAAACACTCTCTTTTGTTGATTTGCTGTATTAGTTTTCCATTCAGAATTGGCTCCAGACAGAAACAGCATTATTAGCTAACAATTATATTTTGTGACCATGCACGCAGCTTCTTTGATACAACAGCTTCAGTAATAGCCATCATATAAGGTTCGATTATAACAGAAGCGCACGTTAGAAGAATCTGACAGGAAAATTATAGCTTGAACTTGAAATCATTGCTATCATTATTGTCATTATCAGGGCTGTCATTATTTTCACCGATCTTGCATGACAAATGTCCTGAGGGTTATTTGAGCACAGCATAAAGGTTTTTAGACCTGAGGCAAAAGCATTTTTAGGCCCTTATCTCTCAACAAATAACCTTTTGTGAAACATAAATACTCTTTATTGAGCCATTCTGACAAAAAAAAATCTTTAATGACATAAGTGGCACCTTATTATTTTTATCCAGGATCAGTCATAGTGGAACTCACGTCCAACACGTCAGCAACCCTTAGAATAAACTTCCTGTTTGTACAGATCTATGTTTCATCCACTAGGCCTTTAAACAAGACGTTAAACATTACTTCTTTAAAGATGTAGATGTTGTTCATGTTCAAAAGTCACTGTTCATCTCTGATCCCTTTGGAGTGTATTTGGAGCAGAGTTTACAGAATAAAAAAGTTATATGATATTTAAGGAGCTGAATGAATAAAGTGTTTGATGGCAGGGAAGATACTTCATCTGCATAGAGTCTGCATGGCAAAACTCGTGATAGTGAAGTAACAGAAAGGTTAGTTCCGCTTGCACGAGTGAAATTTACATGCCGTGGCAATGAAATAAATGAGCAACTGGCACAGATTCAATTAATAATCATTCATTCTGTAGATGCAGTGAAAGAAGCCATTAAAGTAACTGTTCTCCATGTCATTTAATTCATAAAATGTCAATGATATTTGCTCAGGGTTAAAGGGAAGTTAAATAGCTCATAAAGTACATATTCAACGGATGCTTTTGCAACGGACATTTATCTTCACAGTGGCATTAATTCATGTTTAAGCACAGTAAACTTTAACCCCAACAGTATTTGGTGTCATGGTTGTAGTTCATTTTTTTATTTGCATTCTCTGGAGGGTGGGCAGAAGGAAGCCGTGTGCCCTTAATCGCGACATATGCAAAGTTACATAAAGAAGGATTTATGACCTCCAGGTTAGTTGGTACATTTCTTGATGCGTGGTTAAAACTACTATAGTTAGATTTGGACGAGGATTTGTTTTAACATAACCTTTAGTTTTGGTCAGTCTTATGACTGCATTTTAAGCATCCAGAGTAAAGTTAAACATCTCCTGTACAAAAGGTTCACATTGAGTCTTGCAGTTGAGACGGGTTGCTGTTCTTCGTGGTCTCCTTGCGTATATGTCTGATGATGTCATGGTCTGCAGGTGAGTTTACAGTTTGTAGATTGATGGTCACTTCTATAATCTTAAGAACTGGATTATGTAAGAGAGATGTGGATTCTTCAAACGCTTTATCTCTTCTGCCATTCAGATCTCGGAATAGGTTGTCCTATTTAATGCTTTTTTGTGTGGTAAATTCTCAGTTTATAACAGTGAAACAATGATCATTTCATCCACAAGGGGGCAATCAGACAATTAGGATGAGCCCTTCCAAAAAAAGATGGCATAATGACTTTGAAAAGAATGGGTTGTGCGTCAGTATTTTACAGCTGCTCTGATTGGACAGACGCCTCACAATTCATTAAATGAGATGATTCTGAAGAACTAATAAAGAATGAATCTAGAGCTCAGACAGAGTCATGCGTCTCTCAGCTCAAGACCACACATAACGGCCGCTTTAATCCCTCATGATTTCCTAAAGCCCAGAGCTTGAATGAAGGCCGAGTCTGTCATCGGTTTAACTCTCACTGACACTTCTATAAAGTATGACTTTCCCTTTAATTCAACTTATCAAACTCAACTCTATGATGTTAAAACTCAGGGTGTTTTATTTGTTTCTGAAATATTGTCACATCCATTATTTCAATTACTTCCTTTACTTACATGTCACACATTGTTTTCAAGACAAAGAGCCAAGGATCTCTATGCCTGATTCTTAGCAGACATCTCAGCAATGTCACAAGTTAAGCTTGGATCTGCCAGGTCAATATTGTGAATGTATCATCAAATGTATCCACATTATTATTATTATTATTATTATTATTATTATTATTATTATTATTATTATTATTATTATTATTATTATTATTATTATCATCATCATTATTATTATCATCATCATTATTATTATTATTATTATTATTATTATTATTATTATTATTATTATTATTATTATTATTATTATTATTATTATTATTATTATTATTATCATCATTATTATTATTATTATTATTATTATTATTATATTAGTTTACCCAAACTATCAACATTCATTTACTCTTTGTGTATTTTGACAAGTGTTATTTGTTTTTATTTCTCTGTAGCATTTTTAAGAGAAACATCTAGGTCCTTGATGCGAAAATGACACATGATTGAAAACGGCATTACATTTCCTTATATGCTCATCTGATGCTCACATGTAAAATGTGTAATATACAGGAGAGATTCAGATGTTATTCATGTACACATGGCATGCTACCAACAAATGCCAAATCTTTACTGATCATTTTAGAGGCATCAATTCTAAGCAACGGCTTAAGTTGGCTCATTACACAAAGCTATTGTGTCTCTTTAAAAGAGTTGTAACATTACTTCAGTGATATATATGGAATACATTTATTTGTTAGTCCTTTCAGAATCAATATAAATTCCAGTCCAGTTTTGTTGTACAAAATATCTGTTGTGTTTCAGTTCTACTCCTTTGTGTGTTTTACCCAAACAGTTTGAAAAAAATAATAAATAGCAAATGATAAAGCCTTCCTTTCTGAAATAAATGTTCTTCGAATCAGTCAATACCAATTTCCAATGGTTTAAATACCAGTAATGAATGAATGAATCAATCAATCATCAATATGTTTAGCATCTAGTAAGTTGATTTCTAGTTAGTAGATATAATCAAAGCAAAGCCATTTCAGGGATAGTTCGTGAAATCTTGTGATTTCATACCTGTATGGACATAAAATATATTTTAAAGACTGCTGGTAACCGGAAATGTTGGTCCCTATTCACTTCTTCTGTGACCACTTCACCACTTCATTACTGGTGGTTTTCTATCCCCAACATTCTTTGAAATATTTCTGTGTGTTTTGCAGAAGCAAGAGCATCATACAGGTTTGAAATGTCAAGAGGTTCGCTTCAAACATGCTCAACTCTATTCAGCCTGTGTTTCCAACCATTAGACCTCAGCAAAAACATCTCTTTTATTCCCTTCTGTCTAGCTTTCTATCCGTTCTCACATTGTTATATAGTAGAGATGAATAACATTGTGATATTTTAGGGATGAGTAATACTGCAGCAGGTAACAAATAGATTTGGCGTGTGTGTCTTGTGCTGAAACAGCAACACAAGTTTTATCCAAGGCAACATTGACTTGGACTCTGGGGAACTTATGCATGCATATCAACCACAATCCATTGTTTTTCTCTCTTTGCATCTGCTGTTTACGGTGTTCGGCATCTGTTGTTCTTATGTGTTGAACCTGAATGTTCAATGTTATAAAAGCTGCATTCACCTCATGTTAAAACGAATTACTCTTGACTGTGTAAACAGTTCCTCATGAATAAAGTCATCATTTTACCACCACAATCATTTTCCTAGTCGCTTATGACAAAGAATGGATCAAAATGTTCTGTCCCTGTGGATTTATTGATGGATGTTGAGCGAAGGTTTACAGACAATGTTTGAACCAGGAGGTAAAAGATTTGAACTTTTTGAAAAGCAGCTGAACCAAAGAAAGCTTGTCATTGGTTAATGTCAGTCAGATGTTCTCAGCAGTCATTGAAATAACTCATTAAAAAGATGATGTTGTACTGATTGTTTTTGAAACACTGTATGCATGTGTAAACTATCAAATGTACCTTTGCGTTTGTTTATCACAGAGACAACAGATTTATCATCACCCGGGTAAAACAGGGCTGCGAGGAAGCTGATAAAGCGAACCAGATTTTCAAGTGTGCTTTGAACACTTAATCGCAGGGGATTCAATTAATGTTAAAAACGGTCCGCTCTCTGAATTCATTTCCATGGAAGGTCAGGAGAAAGCGTTTTAAGGATATTATATGTCATTGTATGCCTTTAGAATACAATTTAATGTATGAAACTAGAGAAGCAGGATAACTCTTTACTAATGTTTAATTCCGTACAGAAACAACACATGGATGTAAAATTTAAAAATAGAATAAGCTCACCATAATCTGCTGGGGGGAATGGTATTAAAGCAAAGAAAATATCACACAGAATTAAACATTCTAGTCAACCAAACAACCTGTTTAACACGGTACATCACATAATCCAGATGTGTGTACAAAATAGATCAAATATCACACATTTCCTTGATAATTTGTCGCATGTTAACGTGTTCAGCGTCTGACAAAGCTGCATCTGCACAAGCTTTTTATGGTTTTCCACAGTGTTTAAGTACCTTGTTTAGCAAGCAAAAATACAGATTTGGAAAACCTGAGCATGAGTAATTCTAGACTAGACAAATATCTCTTTAAAATAACAAAAATACTATGGCATCTTTTTTTGGCATTAACTGATGGTTCCAAAAATACTGCTGTGTGCACGTTTCACTGAGTCGAGGATCTACGCTGTGAGCATTCAAACGCATTTTGAGTGAACATTACAATGTGCAAATGTGGCAGATGATTGTGGCTCACCGGTGCGAGTGACTTTTTGCACCCAGTCAAATAAAACCTCTGAAAAAAGCTTCCTGACCAAGTGTGAAAATGAGGCTTCAATAGTTTGAGGTGTTCAGCTTTTAAAACCACTCCTCAATCACCGCTTCCAGCGCCATTCTTTTGCGCTGGCTGGTTCTTACACAATGCAGTTCCAAAGGAAAGTGAGGCTTTTGGCTAAAGTCCATCTGTGACGCTTCCACATACACAACCAGCATTGAAAAAAATCCTTGACATGCTTTGTATTTCTTTGGTCTTACCAAGCACACATAGAGAAAAAACACTTTCAAAGATGCTACTTTGTTTGTCAAAGTAAGATTACAATAGAGCAGTGATAATGTCTTTTGTATTTGAATGTTTAGAAGGAAACCTTTATGAGGGGTCAGCCCAAAAGAATTGGATAATCGCCACCCCGGAGAGTACCCGTGAGTGCTTTCTGCCCAGTGGATAGAACTTTAGATTTCCCTCTGTATGGTTTTCACATTGTTTCAACAAAATCTAATAGGTTTTTATCCCAAAAACAAAACCTTGAATGAGAGAGTACAACATTATTCAAAAGGATCCTCAACAGTTCATTCTTTTATCAGCTTTCCAACGATCCTAATTCGATGTTTCTACGGCTTTTGTGCCCATTTCGCTGAATCATCATTCCTATTTAATCTAGTGTTGTATTCTTGTCTAGTGGGAGCGATTTCATACACCCTAGTAAGTTTTCTTGCCAATTTCAAACCCAAGAGCTGCGTCCTTGACCACCGCAAGTGTTCCTCTATGGCACGCACCTCGAGTTCATTAAATACTTCATTAGCCGTTGCAGCTGGACAGGGAGACGGTTGCTGTTGATGGCCCACACAGGAAAGGCACCTGGTTAATATCTCGAGAGACACAGCGGGCCACCACAATTAATAAAGTCAGATCTTTCTAAGCACATCTCGCAAGCAGGGCCCGGGTCTTAATAATGTGCCCATGTGGCACAGAGATAACCTCTTTTCTCACCCACACTTAATTTTCAATCAAAGTTCCGTCAGAAGTCATTTCCGGTCACAGTTAACTGCATTCATTACTTTCATGTGAATTAAAGGAGGTAATGGGAACATTTATCAGATTGGAGGGACCTGCAGAAGTAAGGTTTACCCCAAATGTGCTTGTTGAAATGTAAGTATTCATTAAAATTCTGCGTGGTTATAATAATTGTCTTCCAAAACAATATCAGATGTGGTTTACATGAAAATATTTTCACCAAAGCATTGGTGGCAAAAACAAAACATTTTTTAGCATTGGGCATAAGACAATTTCTGATACATTAGACAAAAAGTCTAACTGTGATTTGCAAAACAAAGCCGTGTTTTCACAGTGGCCGGTTCTATTTGATGGTGCAGAGGGCCAAACTGAACATAGTCCTCCTTGAAGCACAACAGGGATGTTAAAACAAGACAAACAGATAGGATAGATAATATGGCATACTTAGAGAATGGAAACAGATAGATCTTATTTTTGTAAACAAATGGTGAATAAATAAGGACTAAATGTTACCAGTGCCCGTTTCCTTTCTATTTCTTTTAAACAATGATTGAATGGTTTGCATCCCTGTTAAGGCAAACTCATTCAAGGTTCAAAAACACCAACAAAAGCCAACATTTGAAATTCAACATTGAAGCAACATTGAATCACTTTTTGACACGCATGCACTTATATTTTGTTAAATAATAACCTAAGCCCTTATTCGTCAGCTGGTTTCATGCAGAGCTTTTTGAAGCTTTGATGAAACTTGGACCATAAATCCATTGGTCTCCATTGAAGTCCATTACTTTGAGAAACCCCTGGAATGAAACATTTTTCTATTCACTTGAAGCTCATAGATCATGGGGATGCATTTCATTTTTCACCTTTACATCCACTAGCACTTTAATACTTAAAAAATTCCATGGTTAAGCACTTTGCAGACTATTTGTTCGTAGTGGCACAAAGCAGAAGGCTCTGTATTCTTTCCAAAAGCAGTGCACAGTTTGAAATCTCTATATATATTTTATTTTGTGACAAAAGTTATAATCCCGTCAATCTCAAATGGAGACATTTCTATTTCCAAAAGTGTTCTCTTAAAATTTCTACTTTGCAATAGAAAGCGTTAGGAATTGAAACATTTTAGGGTAGAGCGGTAGCACTGTAGACTAGCCTCAGTAAACAGAACGTTTTTTTGTGTAGAAAACAGAGGCGCAGCTGAGCAATGGCTTCCCGCTGAATTAATGAGGCCTTCAGTCGGAGAGGAAGCGGAGCTATGGGCAAAAGGAAAGGGCCTATGTCTCTCTGGGAATCCTATTCAATAACTGTTATTGCATACACACAGTTCTCCCGCCAACACCATCATTATTCTAGAGGAAATGGTAGAATCTTGTGGGTATATTCAGGCTTTTGTGCACTGGTGCCAGCCCTCGGCCCTCATACGGTTTCTCTCTTATCCGCCTCTGACACCACAATGTACTTGTAAATGTGTGTCGGTAGTTTGAACATGGCGGTTTCAAATGAAGATGCTTGTCCAGACTAAAAGCCTTTCTCAGCTGTCTCTCAGCTCAAGGAGGGTATCAATGTGAAGTATCTCTACAGCCCACACAGTGATGTTTGTGTGTTCACCATTTCCCTAAATTACCGTTAACCTAGCAGTTCAAAGTCTATATACAAATGCCAAATCATCCTCATTTGATATAAACAACCGTGGTAGAAATCAATACCCTAAAACATGCATGTAATTTTCAAGTCATCATTTCTTTTTCTCCGGCATTTCATTTCCTCGGCTTTGTTTGCTCTCTCCGGGAATTCGTTCGTGGCAAACAGCTGTGAAGACAGAGCGCAAATAGCCAATCAGAGAGCGATGGTGTGGAATGCCTGATTAAAACCCAGCATAGGAGAGAGGATATCTCATGCACATCCTGTGGAGGAATCCCACATCTCAGTTTTTATAGGACTACGACTGACATCACACTTCCTGTGGTTATTGAAATGAGAAAGGTAAATGCATGTTACTGATTTTCATTTGAAAGTAAAATTGGATTTTTTTTAGCTATTTTCAGCTCTTGACCCCAAACACACATTAAAGAGTGACATCTGAGTCAAAGGAGACAAGTCTGCCACATCTGATGCAACACAAACACAGTTCCAGGCCTCTTTGAAACAGTATGATCATTGTTCTACATGCTCTTTGATTTTGTTTCTGTCAAAGGAAAAGAATGGCACTTTCTCTCCTATGAAATGCTGTGTTGCTTAATATTCCCACTCACTAGGGAATATACATCTGGTTTCGTTGTGAGAAGAGGCTTCTTGGACATTTATCATTACACATAATATTACATTTTTGACACATGACATTTTCAAACATGATCCTTTGAAAGTGACAAGTATGATGCAATGCTTGTGAAATAAAAAGCAAAACACTGAATGTAGGGCAAACACACTGGCATCTCCGTAGCCTTTATCCTTAAGGAGGTGTGATGTTCAGCAGCACTACTGAACTGATTTTGCTTCAGGACAAAGATGGTGCAGGAAGTGGACATTAAATGTTCACATTAGAACCGTAAATCAAACACCGTAAAGTCATTTAACAGCAATGTGAAAGACTGACAGCATGAGAATATATCTGAAAACTATATTAAAAACAATGGTGTCACATAAACAAATAATTAACTTTCCTACATGTAACAAAAATTCCTTCGTCTATGAAATACAAAGTGAATATATACATACAGAATATATACTGTATGTTAGTGTTCTTACAGAATAACCTGACTAGGTTAGGGCCTCTGCTTTGCAGATATTGCAACACTTTCGCACAAACCTCAAAGTGCATTATGACAAGGTTCCCCATCAGTCACACCAAGTTCAGTCCTTCACCAAATTATCGCCTTCACCGAAGCATTTGACACAGATACATAACAGTGATAAAAAACTAGCTTGCACTGGCAGCTTCTCCAAAGGCTCCTGCCACACTTTTCTGTTGTTTTGTCTTTTTCTGACGACTGGTGTCAAAAAAAGGATAGATCACATGTTGAGAAATCTCTGGAGACGCTTTGAGCATTTGTTGTTCCTCCTTTACATAACTACCTGCATCCTAATTGCTTGACGCTTGCACAGGATGAAAGCCTCATTATAATCGCTGCAGTCGCCGCTTCGGCTGTGATGAAAAGTTAGACGTGAAAGGTTTTCGGGGGTGGCGAATGGGGGCAGATCACATATGGGCGAATCCAAAGATTGTGCTGGAGCACAGAAATTCACAGACGAATAATGATGGGAAACCTCATCGAACCCGCGACATCAGATTATACAAGCAATAAGAATGGAACGCCAAGTAACATCACGGCAGGAGTGGGTGTTTTTGGGGAATGGACTTTCTGGGTTTGGCATAGGAAAGCTAGGGCACTAAAGGGCCTTCTTGATTTCCCAAGCAGCGATGAGTTTATGATGTAGTTGTCAGGATTTGGAGTTGTCTGGAGCCTCCTTCAGCTTGGGGCAAACAGCCATCTCATCGGGACTCAGTGCCTGCCTTTGAGGGAATAGTAGACAATGTGCACATTGAAACACACAGGGATCTTTTTTAGCTAATCCTGCCTGAGCGGCCTGCCGAGAGTCCAATCAATGGAGCTTTTATTAGTCGGCCATGATACATGCCAGAACTTTGCTACTCTAGTAACTACCACACAGGAATCTACAGCCCCGGGAATTTATACAAGCCGTGTGAAGATGACCTTAAATTCTCTTGCAAATAAACTTCCCATTTGTGTTCGGGACTAATGTTCTGTGGGCATCACAATACAGTACCAGTTTAAATGGCCATGGTCACACTCTGTTGTGCGGGGACACATTTAAGAAAAGGAATAAATCCCTCTTGATACACACACGCGCACCCATGCGCACGCACACACACACACACGCAATGAAGAACGACGTACACACACACACACAGACACACACACAGACACACACACACACACACATACACACACACACACACACACACACACACACACACACACACACACACACACACACACACTTTTGTTCTTATATAGCCCATGGCTTGAATAACAGGCCGGAATATGTATGGAGGATTGCGAAATGAAAGATCTTACCTGGATAATGGGGGGATTTTTGGATGGTACTCATTTCCCTTTTTTAATGAAAAACTCCATCACCTCTATCACACATGCTTTGACTTTTAAAAAGGAATTCAAATCTATTTTTAATCCTTAGAAATCCTGAAGATGAGGACAGCAATTGATTCCCAGAAATCCATTCCAGACAAGTGTTGGTGTAACAACAAACAGAGTTTTTAACCCTCAAAAAACATGACTTATAAGGTCAGAGAGTTAAGCATCATACAAAAGCTTTTCATGAAAAATACTCTTGCCCCATTTTAAATGAAATATTTCTAGCGGTGCAGTTAAACTGTGTAAAAGTGTTTCCCAATGTGACAGTGATTTATATGGTTTGGCAAACAGGGGCATTCATTTTCTAAAATGTGACACATTTCTTTAAGGCATCAGAAATTTTTTTTTTGAAAGCAAGCAATCCTGGGGACCGGATTTCTTTAAAAGCAGAGCCTGTTACTTCATGGCTATTAAAGAGAAAAGGCCTCATCTAACTCATTGACAACGGGAAAGAATTAGTAATCAGTTATATGAGCTCAGTGAAGTGAACACAACAGTAGAGTCAATGACTGACACATTGAACAGATGAGGAGACTGAATTGGAAATGAAAAAGTCTTTTGGAACAGTCTCATATGCTGTTTTGGAACACTGAGTGGCATTTAAAAGTCAACTGAACATAATAGAAGGAATGATCAGGGATTATAATTTCATTTTAGTATCATGCCAAATGTCAGCAAATGATGATATCTATAGCATTTATTACAACCGATAGTTGATTCTTTTCACGTTCTCAAGGAAAACTATCTTTGATTAAGAAAAAAAGTAAATCAAACCTTCGACTGAGAATTGACAGATTAGTGTAAGCAGCCATTTCATTCAAGTTCACATTTCACATGTATAGGTTTATTGTTTAGCAGGTTTTAGACGTGTCAAGTCAATTTATACTTACAAATTCTTCATTTTTTCAGAGATTCGCAGTACATTAAGTATATGTTATTTTTATAAGTGTGTTCTCTGTATATCAAAGCCTGACCATTGCACTAGTAATTAACAGGAACATTATAGGAACATTAATAACATAATAACATTAATAATGCATTGAATTGCTTACTATCAGAAAATGCAAACTGGACCGTCATCGCATGAACAGGTTTGTCTGTCTTTATCCATGTTGACTTGATTTTGAAAATGATTCTGTGCTCCTAGATTGATGTTGATAAAATAAAAACCATTATTATTCACGTTAAGAGAAATCTACCAAGGGGGGTAGGCACATTCACATTCATAATTTGTTTAATTTGTAACTATTAATATAAGTTAAATAAACAAATAACAAGATTAACAAGAATAAAAACATGCTAAAACTATATGGATAATTTTTTGTTCATCTTAGTTCATACAACCTTTTGCAAAGTGTGACCAAGGGCACTATAACTATGATTTTGCAGCTGATCAGAAGGAAGATAAGAATGGTCTCTTAAACCCAGTCTTAAACTTTAATATAATCTTGAAATTCCATTGGCTAATCTGAAATCCAGAAGTATTGGAACATATCCTATCGCTAACCAAACCCATAACTTTTTCTTAATATTAGGAGACCAACAATGATACAGAAGCCTGTGAATCTTAATTTTGTATGACTAGTAATTTCTTTCTTAAATCTATTGTTGACCCAGAAACATATTTCACCGAAAATAATTCAATAGGCTACCTAACGCATTTTTACCCAACGCATAACACCTTTGGAGGACAGTTTGTTGGCACTTTTTATTACTGTAGAGATACATATCAGATACGTATCATTTCACTAACAATTGCTTAAATGTCATAAGACATTTACATCTGGCAATGTTCAAACAAACATGTTTCACTGTTGAATTAATCAATGCTACACAAGTCTATTTTTCAACAAAAAACATCTTAACGTATGCATGCCAAACCTAATACACACTCGTAATATTAATATTCTCCAATGTGTGATATTGTATCTGCCTCTATTCCTTTCCACAACCAGCCTTTCTTTTTTTCTCTCTAGCTTTGCATCTTTGATTTTGCGGTGACAGCTGTAGATTAATTACAACCTGCCAGCAGTTACTTAAAAATTAATCTTCAGAACCTTCTTGAAGGATGACAACTTGTTAAATTATGCAGAACAACATTCGAAGACTCTCTTGAACTCTTCGTGAATGTTGCTTACTGAAAAACATGCGGGGAAGAGGAGATGCCTGTTGGGGGTAAATAATAAAAAGCAACTAACCATAAAATTGTACCAGAAAAGGATAACACAATAAAGAAGCTTGTGTGGGAGAGGGGGTAGTCATATCTTTTTTATGTTGATGTCCAACTTTCTGTTTCCCAGTCACTATGGTGGATCTAGCCTTTAACTCTTAATATTTTTGTGTTATTTATGGTTAAACTGAATTAGGCACAACGACATAGAGAGGATTGAGAATAACAAGATCCTCTTAAAACACGAATACAGTATAAGTTACGAAAAAGTGAAGGTGGCATAATTCTCAGATATGGTGACCTATACCCGAAGTGTGACCTCTGCATTTAACCCATCCAGTGACACACACACACACACACACACACACACACACACACACGCACGCACACATGCACGCACGCACGCACGCACGCACACACACACACACGCACGCACGCACGCACGCACACACACACACACACACACACACACACACAGACACACACACACACAGGGCAGCTATCACTGCAGCAGGGACAAGATAAAGAGCAAGAAATGCAAGAAATGCATAATCAATTTCAATGAAACTGACAAAAGTATGTTTGTCTTTTTATGTTGTGCATTACTGTTTGTCAAAAGCATGAGCCCATTTATTTAAGTACAACTCCCTGCTGATTCATAATATAACACATTTTAATGTTTCAATGTATTTAAGGTACATTTTGTTATTTTACTTAATGTTTTTTCGCTTAATTTTAACTGACAATACATACCATTAAATCCGATTAAACATAAAATATTAATTACCATAACATATAAACCTAACAACAGCAGCAGACTTAAAAGTTAAGTTTGGGTTTTAAAATGAGTCGAATAATTGTCACCTTTGTATTTATTTTGTATTTAATAAAAGCTCTTATTTGTTTGCTTTTCTTTTACTCACTATGTCAGAAGAATAAATATTGAGTAAAGAATTATAAAAAGTCAAATAAACAGTGTGCTCGCTCGTACAGATAAGACTTCCCTTCAAAGTCATTCTATGCAAAATTTCACTGTTTCAAGTTAATTAAAGTGACAAAACATACAGTAGCAATCTTAAAAGAGTCACATTGCAAAAGATTGCCACTTAACTTACAGCACTCAGAAAAATTGCATGGTATGAAAAGGCCAAAAATGTGTTAAAATGTTTAGTGTCATCGCAGAAGACCGTAATAAAGAAATAGCTGGGCCCTGCGGCTTCTTAGTCTACAACAAAAAGAAAATGAGCACCTCCTTCAATACCTTCTCAGATTATCATTCAGACCCGAGTCAGATCAAATCCACTGGAGCATCTGCCATCCCCTCCAGCACATCTGATCTGCTACCGATCAACTGATTTTCCACATTTTACCTCTGCTCTGTGCTCTTTACTGGCATCTGTTGCATTTTATTTCACAACAGCACTACAGTGATATTTTACATTAAATCCAAACGAATTCCAAACCATACGACACATCAGAAGGTTTTTAGTTTGCGGTGTATGGGTAAATCTTGCCATTTAAGGGCCTAGCTGAGCAAAGCTATAAATCTCTTTATTTTGCTTTGCAGCACAAGTTTCCAGTGTTGCTATTATTGCTAGTTCATCTGGTGTTAATGAATTTGCGCCCACACTACTCCTGCTCACAAGCAATGGGCGAAATCTACGGAGTTCTTAAACTACAAATCCCATGAGCCCATGCACCTTGATTCCTTCTCCACCTGACTCCCATTATCGGGCTATTTAACACTGCCAGTGATTCTGTATCTTTGTAACTTCTTGTTTTGCCCTGATTGAAATACCTGAGCGGCATTGTGGATTATTCTGGACTGTCTTGTTTTTGCTGAACGCTTGGACCCGTTTATTGGAACTGACATCTTGCTGCCTGTCTTGACCCTTGCCTGTTTACATTCATTATTGTAAGTAAGCTGAATATGGATCCATTTACATTTACATTTAGTCATTTAGCAGACGCTTTTATCCAAAGCGACTTACAATAGTCGAGGAGACAATGAAGCGGTAAATAGCCGATACAACAATAGGTGAACAAGTGCTACAACAATGTTACCAAGTTACACAGAGAAAGAAGTTACAAAAGATTTTTTTTTTTTTTTTGATAGAGTGAGTAGTTAGTAAAGTAGTGAGTTAGTGAGTTAGGTGTAGCCGGAAAAGATGAGTTTTTAGGAGTTTTTTGAAGATAGAGACCGAGTCTGACAAGCGTGAAGCCAGAGGCAGATCGTTCCACCATCGATAATGGAAGCTTTATTTAACATTCATGCAAGTCGTATACATTCATAACTAGTGTGTAACTGTGCACCAACCCTGAACCTACATCTAACCCATGTAAGGTATTTACAGTTACAAGAATGAATAGTTTGTACTATACACACTGTACCCCTACTACTGCCATTACTTACAGCTTATTCAGAGCGTAAATGCAATAAATGCAATACAAATATTGGAACAACTGGTCCCAGTTTTTACTCTCTTACTAATATTGTGGGGAAACCAGTACCAACATGCACACTCATCAATTACTCTGATTCAGAAACTATGGATAAACGCTTTTAAGATCAATGTTATTTAACTGTACGGTGAATTCCACCAAGTAAAGGCAGAAGTTAAATATCAATCGTCACAAGTTATTGAGGTCATTTCTTAAAGATTTTTTGATCCAAACAGTGTCATTGCATTATAGATAATTTAGCATATTCATAAATGCACTTTAGAGTCACGTCATTATGGAGAAATTTGAATGAGTTTGGTAGTAATACAGTACTGGTTCTGTCCCCAGCACAGACCTATGAACACATGCTGTCCAATCTTGTGACAGATTCTACACATGATGAATATTTGGCCCATCTAAAGAAGAGGATTTGATGGAGCAACTACAAGATCAAAAGCATTAACGGTGCCAAAAAATCCAATTAGTGGCAAATGTATGCCATTTGATAATCTCCGATTCCCATTGAGACAATGATAAAACAGACTTTTAAGGTCTTTTTCTTGTTCATGCCTAAAGAGACTGCTGGGACAATCTGAAAAAACTTTTCACTTGGTAAAGTATGTTTTACTGAACATAAATTAGAAAACAAAAGATATAGAAAAACTGATCCTATGTATTGTATGAGGATAATTTGTGGTGTTTTATTTTTACCAAAATATCTAAAAGGTCTTGAAGATTTAACCTCTAAATAAGCACAGCATTATATAAATCACAGAAACAAGGTCCAAACAAAAATGTTGAGTACTTTTACTTTCAAATGTCACAAAATATGGATTATATTTTTTGGATAAGAAAATTACATTTGTTTATATAAAACTGTTTTCAAGCAAAAATATTGAAATGTTTTCTATGTTTAAACTCTCATTTCTAAAGATAATTCTTGAAAACTTTTAAATAAGAAATAATAAAAAACCTATGTGAAATAATAATTGGGGGGGGTATTTAGGTAGAAAATATTATTTGGTGATGAACCTTTTTCCAGTTAAATGTACTGGAATACTTTATTATTATTTAGTATTAAGTAGTTTGATAAACACCGCGGCAGCCCTCATCGCATGGGGACCGAAGAGAGTAAAGAGCAGCGACTTTACCTGCTGGAATCCACCGAGCAGGGACACCGACAGGGCACTTGAGTATTACACTTTCATTTCAACTTTCTACATTGATTTGAACATAGCTCTTATCAAGCTGTTGTGTAGCTCTTTTCTTTTATATGTATTGTGTTTGTTCGTTTTTTCTTTACACTTATTTAACTTTTTTCTTAACAATGTGCCTCTCAATTCCTACCGTCACTAACAATCGTAAAGCTTCTCGGTTGCATCGTAGGATACGTAACACCAATAACCTGCATAGTGTTGCTACTTCTATATCACACTCACTTACTGTTCCCATCGGTTTATGGATCTGCCAATCAGCTGATAACAAAGCCGACTTTATTCCTGTCATAGCTAATCACTCTGGTCTCTCTGCTCTAGCACTAACTGAAACTTGGATCAAACTGAAGGACAGTGCAATGCCAACTGCCCTCTCTCACAACCACATTTTCTCCCACAGCCCCCGCACATCTGGTAGATCTGGGGGAAACGGCCTGCTCTTCCCAAACGAATGAAGGTTCAAACAGATTGCACCCTCGTGTGACAACAACGCCTTCAATCACATGTAGTATCTATCACTCTCCCTTTTCAAATATTTTTTGTATTCATGTATCGCCTCCAGGTCAACTTGGACAGTTCTTGGAAGAATTTGATATGCTCCTCTCATATTTTCCGGAAGATGGAACCCCTCTCGGGGTACTTTGAAGATCATTGGCTGCTGACTTCGAAGACCTGGTCGCATCATTTGACCTCAAGCGACTTTCCATATCAGCAACCCACAAGTCTGGTAACCAACTTGATCTTATATACAAAACTACTTTTCTACTCGTCGCAGTCAGGTTACCCAGCTGCATACATCCGATCATTTCATTATCATGTGTGATCTTGATCTGACTACACCAGACACGTCTCTGCCTTCCTAACTTGTAACTTACCGACATAACCTCCGCACGCTCTATCCTACCACCCTGTCATCTGCTGTCTCCTCTAGGCTCCCTACTCCTGACCAGTTTGCTTCACTAAACACTAATAGCGCCGTGGACTCCCTTTGCTTCACACTTACTTCCTGTTCCCGACCGTCCGCGCCATCCCCTCTGCTCCATGGCTTTCTGATGTTGGCTCTTCTCTGCCAACCTGCTCCTCCTCCCTCCTCTGACCTGATAGCTGACGACTTTGCGTCTTTCTTTGTGAAAAAAAATGCAGCCATCAGCAGTCAGTTCTCCACTCTGCCTTCGCTGGACCATGCTCTGGCTCCCGAGACCGTATCCTTCCTCTCCTTCTCTCTGCTAACCGAGGACAAAGTTGAAAAAAACCATCACCTCTAGCCATCTGACGACCTGCTTGCTGGATCCTTTCCCCACCCATCTCCTTCAGGTATCCGTCTCTCCGGCTATAACCAACATCATCAACTACCAACTGCACTTAGCGTTCCACCCTGAAGGCCAGACAGTATTGAAAACTGAACTTCTTGTCATCCCTGCTGACCTGAAGATCCGCCACAACCTTTCTTTACGACTAGGACAGTCCATCATAGAACCCTTATGACAACCAGAAATTAACGAGTAATAATTAACCAACTCGCTTTCAAGGATCATGTTGCGAGTACTATCCGGCCCTCAGGAAGATAAGGCCTTTCCACTCTGAGCATGCTGCACTAATACTAGTGCAGGCCCTAGTTCTGTCTAAGCTGGATTACTGCATCGCTATTCTCGCTGGACTGCCGACTTCCACCACCAAACCTCTGCAAATGATTCAGAATGTGGCTGCAAGAGTGATCTTCAAGGAACCTCAAAGAGCACACCTAACATCTCTCTTCATCAGGTTACACTGGGTCTCTAAAACTACTCGCATCGAGTTGAAATCTCTAATCATCGCCTACAAAACCAGCACAGGTATAGCACCCCCCTACCTTTATTCACTGATACAGACGTATGTGCCTGCCAGATCCCTTCGCTCAGGGAATGATCGACGTCTGGTGGTACCGACACAAAGTTAAGAAATCGCTCTCACACACCTTCTCTGGGTCAGTTCCACGATTGTGGAACGATCTACCCGTCACAACACGTATGGCAGAATCTTCATAAACCGCCTCAAAACCCATCTTTTCCGGCTTCACCTAACCCACAAATAAACCTGCTGCTAATAAACCTTTAACAATCTCACTATTCTTAAAAAAAAACGTTTTCCTTGGTATGTATGTTGTATTATTCTTGCTAGGCGGGCATCAATTTAGCTTACGATTGCTTTGTTATTGCCTGTTTTATTTGCTTCTTTTGTAAACCTCATTTGTAAGTCACTTTGGATAAAAGTTAAAAGTTTAAATGTATTTATTATTATTAATATTATTATATATGTTGCTGTTATAATTATTATTATTTGTGTTAATATTATACATTAACAAGAAAATTGCCTAGGAGATTTAAGCTTCATATGAAAGAATAAACAATTTTTTTGTGAAAACTTTCCCTTTCTCCCGTAAAATTATCAAAACAGTATTATTTTATTTTGTTGGTTTATTTAATTGTAGGTAATTAGCAAATTTCATATTTTTTTAGCATTGCAATTTTTATCATTTCAATTTGAGCAAAACAATATTTTGCAATGAGTCATTAAACAGTGTGATATTTAAAGAACTATAATAATAAATATGAGATAATTTATAGATATTAATTTAGATCTTAGTTTGTAGTGTAAAGAAAGCTCATTTCTAGAAATGTGTCTTTCAAATCCCAATGCATTAATGATCATCCTGCAGATCACCTTTGCAGTTAAAATTCTTCTCAATAACAGGGCATTAATATCCTCTGTCACAGGCCGCATTGAAGCATTAGGGATGCGATCATTTTACATCCAGCTCTTGAGACACAGTAGGGATTGTCGTTGTTGCACGTCGCTGTTGCACTGCGTCTTAAACTCGCTATGCACAACATGTCCTCTTTTACTGCATCCGTCAGTGTCCTGACAAAGACTCTTCAGTGGGCGTTTCATTACAGATAACAGCGGTGGCACGTAAAAGTGCCAGAGTTAACTGTTTACTACATCATACGCTCAGCATCGCAATGCTTAACCCTGGAACACAAAAGAATTCAGAGGATAACAGAACCTTCACTGAACTATTGAAGATTGCAAAAACTACGAGATTAATATTTATACAGGAGTTACGATAAGATTATAAAATTTAATGTTTTAGGGTTATTATAAGCGCTTATAGCACACATCCTTATAAGTCACAATATAGCTCATAAGATAAACTGCATTGGTTTTATCCAAGTTTCATGTATAAAGTATTTTTTATAAACCAGATCGCTTCTGGTTTTATTTTTGGCACATATTTGCATGGTTGCAAGTGTCAGAGACTGAGTAATGTCTCTTCTAGTTATATGATCTCAGAATGTTTGACCACATTATGTTAGCTGAACTGAAACACAATTTATTATGTTTCTATAACTACAGCACTGGAAATTATACAGTGAGTCTTCATCTCATGTGTACTTAATTTAAAACGTTAATCAAAATGATTGTACATTTAACTTTCATAAACTGTAAGGACACCTCGTTTTCTAAAGATGGGTATGTTTTCAGCTGAAATAAGCCTTGCATCATGTTCTACAGGGAAAGACGAATCGTAATATTTTTGAATGCCTGTTTCAGTTTGTTTTACTTTGATGTGTTGAATGTCCTTCTGTGTCTGAATGACTTTGCTGTGTCCGCTTGAATTAATTTTTTTGTGGTTTATCGTGTAGCCCTTAGTGTCTGTTTGGTCCTTTGTTCCACCTGTTTAATTCTTCACTCTATCACTCTCAGGTTCCTGTCAATTACATTTAAATTTATATTTTGGCATTTTGCACATGCTTTTGTCCAAAGCGACTTACAAAGTAATACAAAGTAATACGGAAACAATGTAAATAGTAATGATAATAATAAAAAATACCACGTTACACAAGGTAAGACAAAACCTTCAAGGAGAAAACGAAAAAAAGAAAGAATGAAAGCTAGAAGGAAAGAGAGAGGTAGCAATAGAGTGAAAGAGAAAGAGAGAGAGAGTTGGTAAGGAAAGAAATTAGAGAGATTTCTGGTAGACAAAAATTTGTTTTTGGTGTTTTTTTTTAAAGATAAAAACTTGAGGCTGCCATACGTGTTTTAATGGGCGGATCATCCAAACATTGAGGAATCGATTCCGAGAAGGTAGGACAGAGTGGATCACACGTTAGTGAAGCTCAGGAATCTGAAGAGCTTATACCTTTGAATCAGTGAGTTGAGAGGGCTTCAGAATGACTGATCCCAGCAATTTCATGTAGATAGAGAATTGCAACAGGTCTAAGCACTGAGCCCTGAGGTACACCAGTGCAAAGATGTTGCTATTTTGAAAATTAACCTCACAACGAAACCCTGAAGGATCCACCTGGGAGATATGACTAGAACCATTGGAGCACCATGTCGGAGGCAGCCATTGCCTTGAGAGTTGAAAGGAGAATGTAGTTGTCACCCGTGTCAAAAGGAAACCTGCAGTAGGAAGATAACCAATGATTTAGATTCTACCCTTGAGTTAAGAGCTTTTCTGTGGTTTAGTGGTTAAAGCATGGTGCTAGCAACACAGGAGACACGAGTTTGATCCAAGGGAATGCACATACTCTGAATCAAATGTAATGTGTTAATGCAGTGTAAGTCACTTTGGATAGAAGTCTGCCCAATGCATAAATGTACATTTAAGAGATACATTTTTGATGTGGGTGAGAGCAGGGACGACAGATGGAGAGACAGCTCGAAGAAGATGGGTGGAAATGGGGTCTTGCATGCAGACAGTTGGGTGGCAAGAGGATTCTTGCCATGTCCTAGTAAGATTATTGCCACTTTCTTTCAGCAGACCTAATCCTGGATCTGTGTTACCAGAAGACATCAGATAGCCACAGAGACCATGGTAAGCATGGGCTGGTATAGATACAAGCAGGCACACTTCGACAAAGCAGGATGTGGAACAAATAGAGTCCTCAGCACTGTAAATGTTTAGTTGAGCAAGTTTTTAATCTATTTAATGTGCCTACAGGATAAACTTAAGATAGTTGTTTGTTTCTTTTCTCCTCTTTAAAAGCATTTCGAAATGCACTTTTTTTTAAAAGATTGTTCTCTAAAAGTTTTTTTTAATAGTTCATATTTTATAGCATGTATTCTTACATTTCATTTCACTTGGAATTAAAATCATGACAATACATGTGTTGCTCTACATGTTCTTCTAGAACAACAGGAATATTGAAACTAATTCATGTTGTCTGCACAGTTCCATCGTGAAAGTTTCGGCAAATACATAAGGGAATCGCAGAGAGAGTGATTCTCCCATAATGCACAACTGAGATGTTTTCGACATCTCTGTTGCAGCCTGTCTGCTTCTCAGTGGCAAACGTGTCTTACATGTGATGGTCTCACAGCCACATTCCCTGTGATTAAAGTGTCTGTCACTTTAAGTCCTACATTCAGAAGAGCAACATCAACAGCACTGGGCTACATCTGCTTGAGAAAAGTGCGTGAGAATTTATTTTGCAATTGATAGGTACACATGACATCGCATTTCGTGTAGGGAACAATCTCTGTATATACAACGACTTATGACTTCAGGTTAAAACAAATGAAAAATGTATTTTGAGGAGGACATAAGAGTTAAGGTGGTTTAAATATGTCAGAGGGGTTGTATCCTAAAGGTTGAACAATTTGTGATGGAAAAATACCAAAAATGGGCATTAGAGAACACATATTGAAACACATTTGAATAAATGCTATTCATGCCAATAAAAGCACAATAAAACCTTGCTATATGTTTAAATATTGTTCTTTTCCTTAAATAGAATTGAATGAAACTATTCACCTCAGCTTTATCGAGTATGTGTAGATCCATGAATATACCGTTAGCTCCACTTACACTGAAACACACTCTGCAGTTTAGGAAACTGAAAGTACAAATATGACAAAGCAGTGTATCTTCACGCTCTGACCGTTTACAGGTTTATCACGTCATTAAGCCCAAGGTTACAAACCACAGTTTAAACCTGTCTTTGGTAAACTTTAGTTTTATAACTTAAGTGCTGTGAAATTCACCTCAAAGGTTTAAAGTGGGCTCAGTCGTGGTCTGGTGGATAGAGAGTTGGACTTGTAAGCAGAAGGTTGTGGGTTTGAATACCAGGTTCAGCAGACAATAACTGAAGTGTCCTTGAGTAAGACATCTTACCTCTGTCTACTCCACTGTGATGAGTGACTACTGTGTAATACTGTGCCACCAAAGTCACTTTGGATAAAATTGTCAGCTAAATTTATATTTTTAATTGTAATTTTAAAGTAAAACTGCACAGGGTTGTCTTGAAACGTATTAAAATATCCACATTCACATTTAAAAAAAAATACCACTATTTGTTGAATACTGTATTTATTTCAGGAAAAAGTATATATTCCTCCACAATAATGAAAGCATTATGTATCACATGGCCCAAGATTATCTTATTTAGTAAAATAAATATTGAAACTAGCTGAACACTATCAATTGCTTATTTTCAAATATGCATTTCTGATTTTTAGAATAACAATTGATTTTTGTTATGCTGCAATGGTTTGTAACTCTTAAAAGAATGTGATAAAGGATACTGTATACCCGATGTGTGGAGATCAGTCAATTTATCCATATGAACCCTTACATGTCACCCTCCCTTCTGTTCTTAGGGAATCCAGAAAGCCAACTTACTGCACAATGCTTTCACAGATTATGGCTTGAAATAGATTTTATGACTTTTCAACATGTTGAATATAAGTTAACATTTTAAAGAAACAGGACAAGAGGCTGTCTTATATGATGCAAAGCATAAACTATTGAAGAAACATTTATATAATTCTAAAACCGTTTTAAATACAGGAGATTCTGCTGAATTGTGTTTAAAACTTTGATAAAGTCAATAAATATAAAAAATGATCCTTTTTACTTTGTGTTACTGTATTACAGTAGTCCACTGACCGTTCATGTCTGAACATTTACCCTGGACAACCCTTCCCATAATCCCTTGTATCTGCAAGCCATCTTTATATCTGCACATGTATCACATTATTGAACTCGTTTATTCTCATCCCACTGTTAACTGTCAGGTGTAATTGTTTTAGATATCGATACTAGATATAAAGCTAATTGATGCTTAAAATCGACTGAGCCCATATGTTGACATGAATCTAAAAGTCAAATGGTATATGTTTATCTACTCAGTTGAGTGTTTTTATGTCAGGTTGTTAATAAGGTATCTGGAGATTTTGACAAACTACAGATTGATTTCTGTTTTAAAATTCTTTGAAAATGATTCATTTAAATTGCAAAATTATTAACGATAGTCATGATAGCGAAATCTTTTTGCAACATAAAATGATGTTACAAAGCCTTGTTTGACCAAATCATGTGTATTGGCCAGTTTACCTGTGACATATGGGAATCCCTCAGCGGAATGATGTAGGACACTAATGAATTAGTTTGATATTGGGGAAAAAAACATCATAAAGCAAAACAGATGCGACATATGCGAAAAACATCTTACAGTGTTGGTTTACCAGCGAGATCTGTTACTGTTTGTGAAACGCACTCCTGGTTGTGCATTACGGTTTGTAACTCGCATGTGTCCATCTGCAACATATTTGCATGTGTACTGTACCCACAAATTTAATAATTCAATTTCAAAGGCTAATAAACTGAGACCATATTTTAGTTAATCCATGAAAATGTTTTTAGTTTAAAAGAATTTCTTCGACTTGAAATTACTCTTGAGTTGTTTCAAATGTGAAAATACAAAGGTAGTTAAGTTTTGAAGTTTTATCGGAGTTCTTCATTTGACCGTGGAATACATCGCACCCAGAGTTTAGATGCTGTGCGTGGTGTTAAAATAAGCTTACCAAATGCAAAATGAGGATTGTGTGTATTTAAGGAAAAGCTTTGCTCAATATCGCCCACCCTTGACCCGGCTGGCACACAAACAAGAAACAGTAGAATAGAGCATCAGACTATGCCACAGGGCTAAATTTTCATTGGCAAGTTTTTCTTCAAAATGTAAAGCATTGCGCTTCAACAGTTATACTGGTGGATTCCGCAGCTCATGAGGTTAATTCTGGTAAGATTGTAGTAGATATGTCTGATTAACCAATTGTTAGAGAAAAATCACCCTTTTCTGAAGCGAAGTCCAGTACAAGAACACCACGGATACCAATCCCCTACGAAGACCTCGTCTGTGACGATCATCAGGATACGACCCCAGCACACAGATGTGTCTTCTTCATTCTGCTGCAGTCTGGACTTGAACTGCTGGACTCGTCTGGTCAGAGGAGAACTGGTCCCCCAACTGAGTCTGGTTTCTCCCAAGGTTTTCCATTCTGTCCCCGTTGGAGTTTTGGTTCCTTGCCCGCTGTCGCCTCTGGCTTGCTTAGTTGGGGTCACCTCATTTACAACGATATCGTTGATTTGATTGAATTTAAACACAGACATTTTTTAAACTGAGCAGAGATAATGTCCCCGAATTCAATAATGTATTGCCTTTTAACATTTAGCATTATGACACACTGTTACTAATTATTGTTGTTAAGCTGCTTTGATGCAATGTATTTTGTCTTAAGCGCTATAGAAATAAAGGTGACATTGACATTGACATCTGACTATAGTATATACAGAAATGTATGTTAAAATGGATTAAAAACTATAAATTTAAGAATCATCTTATGTGTAATTATATTGATTGAGCTGTATTTTTTTTCTCATTCTCTAATAACACAGTGTCCGGATGTGGTCCTGTAGATTCAGATGGGCAGCGAACAACCTTTTCTCCATTTCGATCTGCAGGAGAATCCATCTTCAGGACCTGTAATGTAAGATTGCGTTGTTTAAATCTCTTGAAGTATTTAGTTTCTCACAATAACAGAAGACAGATGGTTTCTGATGGAGCAGGGCTCGTGATAAATTTCAGCACAAGGGTTTCTCCTGGAATGTACACTGATGCTCATGCTCTTCTGCGCTCTCTGATTGGTGCATGGGTGGGATGTTACAAAAGAACGGCCAAAATATATCCTGTAACTTTATGACGGTGTTAGGTTTGAAATTTGAAGGAACCTTTCAGAAGTTGTGCTGGGGGAATGTTTTGAGCACAGAAATACCACATCATAAATCTAACTCAGCTTTAATAAATTGATCATGTCGAACATGACAACTCAAAATGTTTAATAGTCTAAAGCAACAGTTTGATGCTTCACCGGAACTGAACTAAACTGAACTAAAACTTTTAGGGTTTTTCCTCCTAAACTAACTGGGAAACAGCTGCTTGTGAGACAAAGATTCATCAATGAAAATTATCCAAATGAGACTAAAAAAAAGACGCCTGGCCATGGTAGCAGTCAGTATTTACTGTATGATTCCAGTATGATTTTTGATCACTGGAAAAGTGCTACATGACGTAACTGTTCCATTAAAAAAATGCATAACATGAACCATGTAAAGTAGATTACCTTATGTTTCATAATTTACCAACAAGTGTCATGGGTATCAAATTTCAAGTTCAAACAAGACATCAAGATGTTAAACTACAGAAAGTATGGACCTACAATCTTTCAGGCGCAGGGTAACTCTGTTTTAGATGTGAGGGATTCTCAATGGGAAGCCATCCCTTCTCAAAGATGGCCATTTTAGTTGAATACGTAAGACGTCACTAAAGTGATTTATTTCGAACTTAATAAATACGTTATGTGTTCAGATGACTTCTAGGACGTAAGATATACGATCGTTTCCATTATATTCATGTCTTTCCTTACACCTGGCGCAATGTGATACCTCACAAAATACAACACATTCTATTTTTATATGTTAATTCAACTCCTATGATGTCAAGATAATGAGGCCAAAATTTCAGACTATTTCTTTAATTTCATTAGTGCAAAAGTGGTACGTATCGGAAAACATAACATGCCTTAAGAAAATGACTGTTGTTTGAAGTTGGGGAAACGTTGAAAATTCTAAATGTTAATGTCGGTGAGCATAATTGTTCTTAAAAAAGCCATCAAAAAGCCGCTAAATGAGTGTGGACTAGTTTAATATGAAGTGTTTAGGCTATTTTTGGGGAATTCTGAGATTTGTCCCTTCCATCCAGCAAATATTGCTTAGAAATATCATGGCTACCCTGGACTTAAATTCGGTTGCTAGTCGACAAGGCTTTGTTGACAAGGATCAACTTAAGACTAGTTAAAATGTCCTCTCTTTCCCATGTCTTCTATCTTGGTGCTGATGTTTGGTTTAGCAGCATTATGTGATGGGGCAACCCAAAGTTCAATCCCAATGTATTTAACCTTTAGAGAGGAACATTGCTATAAAGCCAGGACACTAGAATGGGTGATTGTGTTCTTGTCATTACAAAAATGAATAATATTACAGTATGCAGGGCTCCCATACCATATGAACTAAAACCACTTTCTCACGAAATATACTAATTCAATGCGAGGATTGGTACTCTCCTGCCTAATTACAAGACCACCACCGGTTCAGCACCCACTTACCTTAACTCACTAATGCAAAGATATAGGCCCTCAAGATCTCTGCGCTCCGCAAATGAGCTGAGACTTGTGGTACCAGCTCAAAAGGGAAAGAAATCTCTCTCTCTCTCTGGTCTCTCTCTCTCTCTCTCTCTCTCGAACGTTCTCTGCTTCAGTTCCTCGATGGTGGAACGATCTGCCTCTGGCTTCACGCTTGTCAGACTCGGTCTCTATCTTCAAAAAACTTCTAAAAACTCATCTTTTCCGGCTACACCTAACTCACTAACTCACTTCTTTTCTAACCTACTCACTCTATCAAAAAAAAAAAAATTCATATATACTTTTTGTAACTTCTCTCTCTGTGTAACTTGGTAGCATTGTTGTAGCACTTGTTCATCTATTGTTGTATCGGCTATTTACCGCTTCATTGTCTCCTCGACTATTGTAAGTCGCTTTGGATAAAAGCGTCTGCTAAATGACTAAATGTAAATGTAAATGTAAATGTAATACATTTTCTGTACACATGTAGAATGTGTAAACGATGCATACTTTCTCAGATGAACCATCATTCAAATCTTCCAGAGACAGATTTAAACAGATCCTCTTTACAAATCTTCAGAAAAGGTTGTTTTGATGTTGCTGTACCCATGGGCCATTAAGTTTTTTCCACAATTCTTTCATGTCATGTAGAAAGTATTTTCACTGGAGTTTCTTTGGTGCATTTAGAGCCCAAAACACATTAACTCTTTTGGGCAGGCAATTTTGTTTTTGCCATTAGACTTCTGCTGCTTGTAAGACCACGTAAGACTATCATTTATATAACTGTCCTATATAGTCAGCATGCCTTTCTACAGGACATATCTTGACAATTTTATTGTAGGACAATATGACCCAGGGAAGAAGCCCTTTTTAGAAAAAAATCATGACACATGCTACCATCTGGAAAGAACATTTTCTTGGACTCCATGGTTTATGAAGAAGTTTACCAAGTAGAGTCTTTGTTGTCTAGATGATAAATGCCATCTAAAAGCTGAATTACTCCAATCTCAACTCACATATGCCAACCGAGCTACTGTCAACAAACACAGAGTTACTTTTTAAAGTACAAATGCCTTGTGTGATAAATATGTTGCTCGAGGAATGTCACAAAATCCTTGCATTATATTCAACCTTTTCGGTAAAAACAGTAAAATTATCAACCCAGCAGAAGGCTATATTAACATTCAGATTCCTGTGATACATTGGTGGTAGGCTTAAAAGTCCGATATGGTTTACAAAACAGTGCCATAGTTTAAATGGTCAAAACGGTGTTTCATTTGTAAAAATCTATCCTTGATGAACATTTTCACAAAACAAGCTGAATTATTGATGACTGCAGTTTTGGATACACTAATGATCTCTGGATATTTAGTCATTATTCATTACACATTTAGGGTTTATTTTCTATTTAGAATGTCACGTCAGACCATCAGCTTAACTCCTTTTTTCTTGAATTGTATATTTAAAAAGGGTATTTCTCAACATTCTGTCAGAAGCTACTGTTAAAACGTATACTATTTAAACACTACTAGCGAACATTTAAGGTAAGTATAGTTTTAATAAGTTTGTAAATGATTCAAATGGATTCTGGTGTGTTGCAGTTTAAAACTTCAAAGTATCCCAGCAAAGTGCATTGACTTCTCTATTCTATAAAATGTCTAAAATCTGCAAAAGGAAGGAAAATACTTAGGAGGAGAAGAACATGAATGATGTAAAACACCTGTTCAAATGCCCAATTTTCAACATTAAAGGGATCTGTAGAGAGACATTTGCTAGGCTCCTTTAATTAAAATAAATGTGATGTTAAATTCAATGGTTAAAATAGAACCTCTCATAAAAACCACTGCTACTTCTCCATAAGCCCAGAGAACACTTTTAGGATATTATCCAAGATTTTGTGAAAGAGTTCAGTGATTTGAAGTAAAAATGCAGACGGGAATTCACTATAAATGAATAGCTGCTTCTTGTAAGCTCCTTTTATTGGCACAGTCTGCTTTTGTTTTAATGCCCTGCTCTATCCGGTTAATGAATTATGCAAATCAGGTACACACCCACAAAATTATTGCCGCTGAAGGCATTTCTAAATGTCTGCGGATATCTGGAAGCCAGTACTAAACAAAACTGTACGTTAAGTTTCAGTTCTCTACACCCCTTTTATTCCCTGTAGAGGTGGTTCTTTTATTAGATAAGGGTTTAAATGGATCTCTCCATGTTTAGGGTGCAATTCAGTATTAGGTGTTTCTCTTAAAACTGCTTTGGAGAAATAAATATAAAATGAAGTGAGACAACTGTTTAAATACATTCATGATGAAATCGTGGAGCTGGGAAATAATGTAGGTGATATGTAAAATATTGATTTGGATTTTTCCCTTAAACATATTGGAATATTTAGTAAACAGGATATCAAGGGAAATGTTTCCTTTGCTTCCTTAATGTGGAAAGCTGTTTCTTGCGAATGCATAAAGTCACAGAAAAAACAATACAGTTCAATTAGTTTTGTGGATAAAAGAGACCAATGTCTGTTGGTACTTTTATTAATAGGACAGCTGTGTATTCACGTACAAATATTACATGTCTGATCAATGTGGATAATTTTATCCAGGGCATCATGAATGCCAGTCATCAGCCTGCATTGACACAGCTGTCTTTAAGTGGATACCTTTCTGAACCAACCACTTTGTTAAATCCGACCTCTGAACACTACTAGAGAAAAGAGACATAGGGGAATGTTTTTGATAATTACCGGCTTAGTTGTGAGGCAGTGTGAACAATTCAATGAGACAAAAACATAGATGGAACACTTTGTCAGAGCACACCACTAGTTGTTGGAGCAAATAGCTACTGTCAGGCAACAACAAATGCAATTTCTCATGATTCCTTTAGCTAAATTCTTCCCAGTGAACTACTATATATGTGTATATATATATATATACATGTGTGTGTGTGTGTGTATATATGCATGCATTAACCATCAGATTGTACAGCATACACAGTTTGAACAGAACGTTTTTACCCCAGGTTTGTTCTTTCTGTTCGATGCTCTTTAGCAGAAAAGGCCAGAAGGCCAATTATCTGTGTTTGCAATATGCCACACAGAATTTGAGCCACCCCGCTGATTTCACATGTAAAATGGTATCTGAAGTGTTCTTGTGACAGCTGAGAACTACACTTTACACAAAGAGCCTTTTATCCTGCTCGGCTAAACTTACCAATAATTCTACGCTGTCTGGGAGGCATGTGTTACAGAAAACACAATCCACTTCTATGATGTAGTGTGACCGCATCCAATTATCAGCCCACTGAGGTTGAAAGATGTGGGATAAGTTTGAATCTCCAAAATGTTCCCTGGAAAATCCCTGTTGCTAGGCCAGAATCAGCAGTAGGACAGTTCTTATTGCTGCTTTAGGGTTATGTACCAGGAGATCATGTAGCTACGGTATGTTCTCTCTTGTTCTCTCTTGTCCCAGTCGGTTCTTTCCAAATGGATCAGCACAGGGGTGAACAAAATAAATGCTGCACTTTCATTTAATAGAAACTTGCGTAATGTTTTTGCGTCCTGTATAATTTCCTATTTTAACAAAGTGGTCAGTGTTACAAAGTTTAATGACAGAAACATAATACTGTAATTTTACAGTGCTTTTACCAAATTTCCAAAAACTGTTCATATATGGTCAAAGTTGTGCAAATTTAATAGAGAACATGTCAATTTATGGTTTTATTGAAGGTATCTTATTGGCCCTCTAGCTGACAGAAAATACGGCATATTGTGATTTTTCGCTTCTTTTGAAATATGTTTAAAATAAAAATGACAGAAGTAGATCAACAGTATAGCACACATAAAGCATTAGGTGCGGATCACATCGAAACGCACTTTCTGCAGTTCCATGCAGCTCTAATGAAAGGATTCACCGCTGGGGCGGATCTGTACTGTTGCTTGAAGTGTCCAGACACTGCAATAATGAAGGAGAAACTTGTCGTGCGTTTATCAATCAAGGTCAGAGCAAAAACCCTTTGCTTGAGCAGTTTGAAGGTTGCCTAGCGACATAAAATGTAGTGTGCTGCTCTTTCCGAAAAGTCAACTAATGTAAATTACAGAAATAGACGTGTTACCATACATGTACAGCATTAATGTAAATTACAGAAATAGACTGTTACGATACATGTACAGCATTAATGTAAATTACAGATATAGACTGTTACGATACATGTACAGCATTAATGTAAATTACAGATATAGACTGTTACGATACATGTACAGCATTAATGTAAATTACAGAAATAGACTGTTACCATACATGTACAGCATTAATGTAAATTACAGATATAGACTGTTACGATACATGTACAGCATTAATGTAAATTACAGATATATACTGTTACGATACATGTACAGCATTAATGTAAATTACAGATATAGACTGTTACCATACATGTACAGCATTAATGTAAATTACAGAAATAGACTGTTACGATACATGTACAGCATTAATGTAAATTACAGAAATAGACTGTTACGATACATGTACAGCATTAATGTAAATTACAGATATAGACTGTTACGATACATGTACAGCATTAATGTAAATTACAGATATAGACTGTTACGATACATGTACAGCATTAATGTAAATTACAGATATAGACTGTTACGATACATGTACAGCATTAATGTAAATTACAGATATATACTGTTACGATACATGTACAGCATTAATGTAAATTACAGATATAGACTGTTACCATACATGTACAGCATTAATGTAAATTACAGAAATAGACTGTTACGATACATGTACAGCATTAATGTAAATTACAGAAATAGACTGTTACGATACATGTACAGCATTAATGTAAATTACAGATATAGACTGTTACGATACATGTACAGCATTAATGTAAATTACAGATATAGACTGTTACGATACATGTACAGCATTAATGTAAATTACAGATATAGACTGTTACCATACATGTACAGCATTAATGTAAATTACAGAAATAGACTGTTACCATACATGTACAGCATTAATGTAAATTACAGATATAGACTGTTACCATACATGTACAGCATTAATGTAAATTACAGATATAGACTGTTACGATACATGTACAGCATTAATGTAAATTACAGAAATAGACTGTTACCATACATGTACAGCATTAATGTAAATTACAGATATAGACTGTTACCATACATGTACAGCATTAATGTAAATTACAGATATAGACATGTTACCATACATGTACAGCATTAATGTAAATTACAGATATAGACTGTTACGATACATGTACAGCATTAATGTAAATTACAGAAATAGACATGTTACGATACATGTACAGCATTAATGTAAATTACAGATATAGACTGTTACCATACATGTACAGCATTAATGTAAATTACAGATATAGACATGTTACCATACATGTACAGCATTAATGTAAAGTACAGATATAGACTGTTATGATACATGTACAGCATTAATGTAAATTACAGAAATAGACATGTTACGATACATGTACAGCATTAATGTAAATTACAGATATAGACTGTTACCATACATGTACAGCATTAATGTAAATTACAGAAATAGACTGTTACCATACATGTACAGCATTAATGTAAATTACAGAAATAGACTGTTACCATACATGTACAGCATTAATGTAAATTACAGATATAGACTGTTACCATACATGTACAGCATTAATGTAAATTACAGAAATAGACTGTTACCATACATGTACAGCATTAATGTAAATTACAGAAATAGACTGTTACGATACATGTACAGCATTAATGTAAATTACAGAAATAGACTGTTACGATACATGTACAGCATTAATGTAAATTACAGATATAGACTGTTACCATACATGTACAGCATTAATGTAAATTACAGAAATAGACTGTTACCATACATGTACAGCATTAATGTAAATTACAGATATAGACTGTTCCCATACATGTACAGCATTAATGTAAATTACAGATATAGACTGTTACGATACATGTACAGCATTAATGTAAATTACAGAAATAGACTGTTACGATACATATACAGCATTAATGTAAATTACAGATATAGACTGTTACGATACATGTACAGCATTAATGTAAATTACAGAAATAGACTGTTACCATACATGTACAGCATTAATGTAAATTACAGAAATAGACTGTTACGATACATGTACAGCATTAATGTAAATTACAGAAATAGACATGTTACGATACATGTACAGCATTAATGTAAATTACAGAAATAGACATGTTACGATACATGTACAGCATTAATGTAAATTACAGAAATAGACTGTTACCATACATGTACAGCATTAATGTAAAGTACAGATATAGACTGTTACGATACATGTACAGCATTAATGTAAATTACAGAAATAGACATGTTACGATACATGTACAGCATTAATGTAAATTACAGAAATAGACTGTTACCATACATGTACAGCATTAATGTAAATTACAGAAATAGACTGTTACCATACATGTACAGCATTAATGTAAAGTACAGAAATAGACTGTTACGATACATGTACAGCATTAATGTAAATTACAGATATAGACTGTTACGATACATGTACAGCATTAATGTAAATTACAGAAATAGACTGTTACCATACATGTACAGCATTAATGTAAATTACAGAAATAGACTGTTACGATACATGTACAGCATTAATGTAAATTACAGATATAGACCGTTACGATACATGTACAGCATTAATGTAAATTACAGATATAGACTGTTATGATACATGTACAGCATTAATGTAAATTACAGAAATAGACTGTTACGATACATGTACAGCATTAATGTAAATTACAGAAATAGACTGTTACGATACATGTACAGCATTAATGTAAATTACAGAAATAGACTGTTACGATACATGTACAGCATTAATGTAAATTACAGATATAGACTGTTACGATACATGTACAGCATTAATGTAAATTACAGAAATAGACTGTTACCATACATGTACAGCATTAATGTAAATTACAGAAATAGACTGTTACGATACATGTACAGCATTAATGTAAATTACAGATATAGACTGTTACGATACATGTACAGCATTAATGTAAATTACAGAAATAGACTGTTACGATACATGTACAGCATTAATGTAAATTACAGAAATAGACTGTTACGATACATGTACAGCATTAATGTAAATTACAGAAATAGACTGTTACGATACATGTACAGCATTAATGTAAATTACAGATATAGACTGTTACCATACATGTACAGCATTAATGTAAATTACAGATATATACTGTTACCATACATATACAGCATTAATGTAAATTACAGAAATAGACTGTTACCATACATGTACAGCATTAATGTAAATTACAGATATAGACTGTTACGATACATGTACAGCATTAATGTAAATTACAGATATATACTGTTACGATACATGTACAGCATTAATGTAAATTACAGAAATAGACTGTTACGATACATATACAGCATTAATGTAAATTACAGAAATAGACTGTTACGATACATGTACAGCATTAATGTAAATTACAGATATAGACTGTTACGATACATGTACAGCATTAATGTAAATTACAGATATATACTGTTACGATACATGTACAGCATTAATGTAAATTACAGATATAGACTGTTACGATACATGTACAGCATTAATGTAAATTACAGATATAGACTGTTACGATACATGTACAGCATTAATGTAAATTACAGATATATACTGTTACGATACATGTACAGCATTAATGTAAATTACAGATATATACTGTTACGATACATGTACAGCATTAATGTAAATTACAGAAATAGACTGTTACGATACATGTACAGCATTAATGTAAATTACAGATATAGACTGTTACGATACATGTACAGCATTAATGTAAATTACAGAAATAGACTGTTACGATACATGTACAGCATTAATGTAAATTACAGATATAGACTGTTACGATACATGTACAGCATTAATGTAAATTACAGATATAGACTGTTACCATACATGTACAGCATTAATGTAAATTACAGATATAGACTGTTACCATACATGTACAGCATTAATGTAAATTACAGATATAGACTGTTACCATACATGTACAGCATTAATGTAAATTACAGATATAGACTGTTACCATACATGTACAGCATTAATGTAAATTACAGATATAGACTGTTACCATACATGTACAGCATTAATGTAAGTTACAGATATATACTGTTACCATACATGTACAGCATTAATGTAAATTACAGATATAGACTGTTACCATACATGTACAGCATTAATGTAAGTTACAGATATATACTGTTACCATACATGTACAGCATTAATGTAAGTTACAGATATATACTGTTACCATACATGTACAGCATTAATGTAAATTACAGAAATAGACTGTTACCATACATGTACAGCATTAATGTAAATTACAGATATAGACTGTTACCATACATGTACAGCATTAATGTAAATTACAGAAATAGACTGTTACCATACATGTACAGCATTAATGTAAATTACAGAAATAGACTGTTACCATACATGTACAGCATTAATGTAAATTACAGATATAGACTGTTACAATACATGTACAGCATTAATGTAAGTTACAGATATAGACTGTTACCATACATGTACAGCATTAATGTAAGTTACAGATATATACTGTTACCATACATGTACAGCATTAATGTAAATTACAGATATATACTGTTACCATACATGTACAGCATTAATGTAAATTACAGATATATACTGTTACCATACATGTACAGCATTAATGTAAATTACAGATATAGACTGTACAGCATTAATGTAAATTACAGATATAGACTGTTACGATACATGTACAGCATTAATGTAAATTACAGAAATAGACTGTTACCATACATGTACAGCATTAATGTAAATTACAGAAATAGACTGTTACCATACATGTACAGCATTAATGTAAATTACAGAAATAGACTGTTACCATACATGTACAGCATTAATGTAAATTACAGAAATAGACTGTTACCATACATGTACAGCATTAATGTAAATTACAGAAATAGACTGTTACCATACATGTACAGCATTAATGTAAATTACAGATATAGACTGTTACGATACATGTACAGCATTAATGTAAATTACAGATATAGACTGTTACGATACATGTACAGCATTAATGTAAATTACAGATATAGACTGTTACCATACATGTACAGCATTAATGTAAATTACAGAAATAGACTGTTACCATACATGTACAGCATTAATGTAAATTACAGAAATAGACATGTTACGATACATGTACAGCATTAATGTAAATTACAGAAATAGACTGTTACGATACATGTACAGCATTAATGTAAATTACAGAAATAGACATGTTACGATACATGTGCAGCATTAATGTAAATTACAGAAATAGACTGTTACGATACATGTACAGCATTAATGTAAATTACAGATATAGACTGTTACGATACATGTACAGCATTAATGTAAATTACAGAAATAGACGTGTTACCATACATGTACAGCATTAATGTAAATTACAAAAATAGACTGTTACGATACATGTACAGCATTAATGTAAATTACAGAAATAGACTGTTACCATACATGTACAGCATTAATGTAAATTACAGAAATAGACTGTTACCATACATGTACAGCATTAATGTAAATTACAGAAATAGACATGTTACGATACATGTACAGCATTAATGTAAATTACAGATATAGACTGTTACCATACATGTACAGCATTAATGTAAATTACAGAAATAGACTGTTACCATACATGTACAGCATTAATGTAAATTACAGATATAGACTGTTACGATACATGTACAGCATTAATGTAAATTACAGAAATAGACTGTTACCATACATGTACAGCATTAATGTAAATTACAGAAATAGACATGTTACGATACATGTACAGCATTAATGTAAATTACAGATATAGACTGTTACCATACATGTACAGCATTAATGTAAATTACAGATATAGACTGTTACCATACATGTACAGCATTAATGTAAATTACAGAAATAGACTGTTACCATACATGTACAGCATTAATGTAAATTACAGATATAGACTGTTACCATACATGTACAGCATTAATGTAAATTACAGATATAGACATGTTACCATACATGTACAGCATTAATGTAAATTACAGAAATAGACTGTTACCATACATGTACAGCATTAATGTAAATTACAGAAATAGACTGTTACCATACATGTACAGCATTAATGTAAATTACAGAAATAGACTGTTACCATACATGTACAGCATTAATGTAAATTACAGAAATAGACTGTTACCATACATGTACAGCATTAATGTAAATTACAGAAATAGACTGTTACCATACATGTACAGCATTAATGTAAATTACAGAAATAGACTGTTACCATACATGTACAGCATTAATGTAAATTACAGAAATAGACTGTTACCATACATGTACAGCATTAATGTAAATTACAGAAATAGACTGTTACGATACATGTACAGCATTAATGTAAATTACAGATATAGACTGTTACCATACATGTACAGCATTAATGTAAATTACAGATATAGACTGTTACCATACATGTACAGCATTAATGTAAATTACAGAAATAGACTGTTACCATACATGTACAGCATTAATGTAAATTACAGATATAGACTGTTACGATACATGTACAGCATTAATGTAAATTACAGAAATAGACTGTTACCATACATGTACAGCATTAATGTAAATTACAGATATAGACATGTTACCATACATGTACAGCATAAATGTAAATTACAGATATAGACTGTTACGATACATGTACAGCATAAATGTAAATTACAGAAATAGACTGTTACGATACATGTACAGCATTAATGTAAATTACAGAAATAGACTGTTACGATACATGTACAGCATAAATGTAAATTACAGAAATAGACTGTTACGATACATGTACAGCATAAATGTAAATTACAGATATAGACTGTTATGATACATGTACAGCATTAATGTAAATTACAGAAATAGACTGTTACCATACATGTACAGCATTAATGTAAATTACAGATATAGACTGTTACGATACATGTACAGCATTAATGTAAATTACAGAAATAGACTGTTACCATACATGTACAGCATAAATGTAAATTACAGATATAGACTGTTATGATACATGTACAGCATTAATGTAAATTACAGAAATAGACTGTTACCATACATGTACAGCATTAATGTAAATTACAGAAATAGACTGTTACGATACATGTACAGCATTAATGTAAATTACAGAAATAGACTGTTACCATACATGTACAGCATTAATGTAAATTACAGAAATAGACTGTTACCATACATGTACAGCATTAATGTAAATTACAGAAATAGACTGTTACCATACATGTACAGCATTAATGTAAATTACAGAAATAGACTGTTACGATACATGTACAGCATTAATGTAAATTACAGATATAGACTGTTACGATACATGTACAGCATTAATGTAAATTACAGATATAGACAGTTACGATACATGTACAGCATTAATGTAAATTACAGATATAGACAGTTACGATACATGTACAGCATTAATGTAAATTACAGATATAGACTGTTACGATACATGTACAGCATTAATGTAAATTACAGAAATAGACTGTTACCATACATGTACAGCATTAATGTAAATTACAGAAATAGACTGTTACCATACATGTACAGCATTAATGTAAATTACAGAAATAGACTGTTACCATACATGTACAGCATTAATGTAAATTACAGATATAGACTGTTACGATACATGTACAGCATTAATGTAAATTACAGAAATAGACTGTTACCATACATGTACAGCATTAATGTAAATTACAGAAATAGACTGTTACCATACATGTACAGCATTAATGTAAATTACAGAAATAGACTGTTACCATACATGTACAGCATTAATGTAAATTACAGAAATAGACTGTTACCATACATGTACAGCATTAATGTAAATTACAGATATAGACTGTTACGATACATGTACAGCATTAATGTAAATTACAGAAATAGACTGTTACCATACATGTACAGCATTAATGTAAATTACAGATATAGACTGTTACGATACATGTACAGCATTAATGTAAATTACAGAAATAGACTGTTACCATACATGTACACCATTAATGTAAATTACAGATATAGACTGTTACCATACATGTACAGCATTAATGTAAATTACAGATATAGACTGTTACGATACATGTACAGCATTAATGCAAATTACAGAAATAGACTGTTACCATACATATACAGCATTAATGTAAATTACAGATATAGACTGTTACCATACATGTACAGCATTAATGCAAATTACAGAAATAGACTGTTACCATACATATACAGCATTAATGTAAATTACAGATATAGACTGTTACCATACATGTACAGCATTAATGTAAATTACAGAAATAGACTGTTACGATACATGTACAGCATTAATGTAAATTACAGATATAGACTGTTACGATACATGTACAGCATTAATGTAAATTACAGATATAGACTGTTACGATACATGTACAGCATTAATGTAAATTACAGAAATAGACTGGTTCGATACATGTACAGCATTAATGTAAATTACAGATATAGACTGTTACGATACATGTACAGCATTAATGTAAATTACAGATATAGACTGTTACGATACATGTACAGCATTAATGTAAATTACAGAAATAGACTGTTACCATACATGTACAGCATTAATGCAAATTACAGAAATAGACTGGTATGATACATGTACAGCATTAATGTAAATTACAGAAATAGACTGTTACCATACATGTACAGCATTAATGTAAATTACAGAAATAGACTGTTACCATACATGTACAGCATTAATGTAAATTACAGATATAGACTGTTACGATACATGTACAGCATTAATGTAAATTACAGAAATAGACTGTTACCATACATGTACAGCATTAATGCAAATTACAGAAATAGACTGTTACCATACATGTACAGCATTAATGTAAATTACAGATATAGACTGTTACGATACATGTACAGCATTAATGTAAATTACAGAAATAGACTGTTACGATACATGTACAGCATTAATGTAAATTACAGAAATAGACTGGTATGATACATGTACAGCATTAATGTAAATTACAGATATAGACTGTTACGATACATGTACAGCATTAATGTAAATTACAGAAATAGACATGTTACGATACATGTACAGCATTAATGTAAATTACAGATATATACTGTTACGATACATGTACAGCATTAATGTAAATTACAGAAATAGACTGTTACCATACATGTACAGCATTAATGTAAATTACAGAAATAGACTGTTACCATACATGTACAGCATTAATGTAAATTACAGAAATAGACTGTTACCATACATGTACAGCATTAATGTAAATTACAGAAATAGACTGTTACCATACATGTACAGCATTAATGTAAATTACAGAAATAGACTGTTACCATACATGTACAGCATTAATGTAAATTACAGAAATAGACTGTTACCATACATGTACAGCATTAATGTAAATTACAGAAATAGACTGTTACCATACATGTACAGCATTAATGTAAATTACAGATATAGACTGTTACCATACATGTACAGCAGTAATGCAAATTACAGAAATAGACTGTTACGATACATGTACAGCATTAATGTAAATTACAGATATAGACTGTTACCATACATGTACAGCATTAATGTAAATTACAGATATAGACTGTTACCATACATGTACAGCATTAATGTAAATTACAGATATAGACTGTTACCATACATGTACAGCATTAATGTAAAGTACAGAAATAGACTGTTACGATACATGTACAGCATTAATGTAAATTACAGATATATACTGGTACCATACATGTACAGCATTAATGTAAATTACAGATATATACTGTTACGATACATGTACAGCATTAATGTAAATTACAGATATAGACTGTTACCATACATGTACAGCATTAATGTAAATTACAGATATAGACTGTTACGATACATGTACAGCATTAATGTAAATTACAGATATAGAAAAAAGAAAAAAAGAAAACAAATGATTTAACACAAGATAATTCATGTTTTTGTGTGCCTGTATTTGTGCTATATATTTTTTACGGTCTCTGACCAATCAATTAAGAACCACTGTTATGAACTAGAATATAGCGTTTTAAAAGAACTGAGTAAAATTGAAATCTGCCGAAATAGTCTGCCTTTATTCTAGCACATTTGGAGTCAAATCCATTTGGCATTGCTTTAGTTAACATAGTTAAACTCTCTGGCTTGGTTCATTTATTGCATTGTGGGCAGTGCTATCTGGGTTCCCTTCAGCCCTCTCAGCTTAGATTGATGACAAGAGAATGTTAGTGCACTCACTTTAAAACTAATCACCAGCTGCCAATCTTACACAGGAGCCTGAAGCCCCCAGTGGCCCGCGGCAGTAAATAACACATTCTGTCTCACTCCCACCTCTTGTCCCATGGCCAATTTAATTCTTCCACTGTCTCTTCTGTTTGCTTTGCATTCACTTGTGTAAAAAGTCTCAGTCCCCCCCCCTCTCTCTCTCTCTCTCTCTCTCTCTCTCTGTGGCTCTTTCTGATTATAGAGCACCATGGGATGATTTAGGTGAATCAGATGCAGCAAGGAAACAACATGAGCTGTGGCTTCTGGGTTTCAAAATGAAAATATCAGAATTACTGGCTCCATATTACTTATTTATTAGTGGGGAAATAAACTCCACTTATTTCACTTTCTAAATTTTCTTTGTGGAAGTGAGGCATAAAAACAAGGATGCAGAACTAAGAAGCGCCCAAAACATTCAGGACAAAAGCGGTGCTCCAGGACGGGCCTGGAAACCCCCGCTCTTGGTCTAAGTACAGTATTAAAAACTACTACAGCACATTTAATGCCGTTGTTCTCTGCTGACAGTAAAAATGTGTTTTTAAAACAAGAATTTAAGCTTGATGCTGCAGTGGAGAAATAAAGCCTCATCTTGGAATTGAGATACAGATCCGTGGGCATCCGTAAATGTTTTTAAACTATTTTTGGTGATAAATAATTTTACACTTATGTTTAAAGATGACAGTCATAGAGGAGTTAGAAATGCATCTTATCTATTTGACAGAGGAGATCAGATTTTTATTTCCAGTTTTTTTACATGCACCCTTCCTGAGCCTCTGATGTGAGCAACAAAAGCAGACGCTGTAATTTATTTATAACTGTTTGGAACACAAAGCACCACAGTAGATGACAAAGGTCATGGAATATTCCTTCAAAGGACAGGCGCATTCACTCTATCATTTCATGTCTTTCAAATAGCCCACACTTCATTGTTACCCTACACCCCACAGAGCATATGGCAGAGCATATTTTAATGATGGTTTTGCTTGGAAATGTTCTTTGCCCTGTATCTAAAAGAATTTCTTAACACCGTAGTTTAAAGAGTATACACCTAATTCTGTGTTTCCAGAGGAATTTGTTATTTAACACATGCACATTTATATGATTTTCTATATTTGTCCTTACTTCATTTGCAGTCTAAGCAACACATTAGTGTTGTACAAACCACACAGTGGGTGTCTTATCCATTCGTCACAGTTTAGTCATGATACAATTATAAGGAATCACAATGGACTAAATTGTAACCTACAGTGTGCACTGCATTGTGCAACACATCATGAGGACGTTTAAGTTACCCGACCTGAAGAAATAAATTCATTGCTACGGAAGGCTGATGTTGTGCTCCAGTTAAACTACCTGTGGCTAAAATGAGTAAGAGACAAATAGTGCCGTCTCAGATCAAGGAGCTAAGAAAGGTCTTGTGATGGCAACATTCTTCACAAAGGCAACATCCAGCCAACACAAAACCCTGCAGTTGGCAGTTTGGTTGCTTTTATGGAGAAAAGGGCGTTTGTGGCAAAATGACAACAGCATCACACCCAGGAACAAGCCTCGGCTCTCTCAAGCTCGTAAGATGGACCGGCTGATCCGTAGACTGGGAATGGCTGCCAAACACCACCAGAGGTTCTGGATAGCCTCCAAGATTTGGTTGCATTTGATCTACTGACCTTCAAGAAGCCCCGGGCAGGTGCATTTGCCAGCTGAGGCCCCAAATGGCAGCGCTTTATGGGGCACAGAGGCAAATGGCAGTTTCGATAAGACCCGCTTGGCACAGAGGCACAGAGATCCTCGCCACTAAATCAACGTAGGACAGCTTGTCAGTGAGTTTGTCAGATTGTCCCTGCCACATTACATTAACGGGGATCCCACCGGACTGGTGCATGTGAATAATTTATTGGAAACCTCTATCCGTTTTGTTGTGCCTATCTCATTGTGACATTTTACACATCTAGACGCGGTCAAAATGATCATTTAGGGACAACTGGGAGCCATTAAGACCGATATTAAGACTAATTAGGAATGCAAATATTGCTGAATGAAATACCCACATGCATTGAGAGACATGTTTGTTCATTAGTCTGGATGGTAGTTAACGTTCCAGGGAAGTCTCTTCAGATTTTTGCTTTGCGTGAGTAGCAAGATGGGTAATATTTAACTGACTTACCTACCTCATTATTGTTAACTAGAAATTAACTTTATAGACTTACAGACATTTTAAGAGATATTGCATGTTATAAACTTAGACAAACATAATTCATGTGACTCATCAACTAGGCTTTCAGTAACTGTATCACTACAAGTGAGGAGGCGACATCAATTGAATCCTGTTTCTTCTGTTAAGTGTCTCTGACGACACATCACTGATGAAACTGGATGACTACAATCCGAGGGATTACTGTGGTCTAAGACATCTGATTTTTTAAAGATGATGACTTGTCCTATCGTGAACCTTTGTAACTTCACAGATTATTTACAGGTACTAACAAACACACAAAATAAAAGGTAAAATAATGGTTTCAAATCTGAGGGTCTCTTTAGTGCCCGCCCTCATATATGTCAGTTGACTCTGATTGGTCTGATGTTTAGCGCATGTAGGAAACGTAATGCCATGTTCATACCCACGAGTAACCTGACGGACATTATGTTAGTGCGGAACATGTTGTCAACGACTCGAAAGTAACTGGATGGCTACAATCTATTCACTGTAGTCCAAGACATCTGATGTTTGATAGAAACGCTTGCTTGCTTTTATTGTGAACTTTTGGATTTGCAACTTCACGGAGTGTTTAAATTGACTTGCACACGAACAAACACACAAAGGAAATGAGAGCCAAGGGGCTTTTTAATATCCCATAGTGTTGGACATGTCTTCGAGTGTTTGAAGTTATTTAATGTGGAATCAATATAAAGATCTTTATGAACACAGAGTCATTCACATAAATGTATACTTACAACAACAAACACGACATTGCAGTTTTGAGGGGCAAGCATTAATTTATCAAAATGACTAAAATGGCATAGTTAAATGTCTCCAGTGCAGTTTGAGTAAAACTTGTTTCCCAAGACACATCCGTGCTCATATAGCTGCTAACAATAACTGATGAGAAACAGGTTAAAAAAGAAGAGAATGATTAACATATCAGAGGTTTTTTGATGTGGCTCAGATATCTGTGGAGAAGCAGCGACTGAACTCAGATAGACAGGCCAGAGATGTGATCTAAATCGCTGTCTAAAACAACTGCAGCAAGAAAAATAAAAGTCATTTCACTTTAACTTTCTCACATTTACCCAAAACAGATCACACATGATGAACTGAACAGAATGAAGTTTTACTTCAGTGCTGACTCGTTTATACTGGTTTGGCTAAATGTTAAAGCAACATGGCAAAGATGTCTAAAATTGTATTTCTATGACAAGTTTTGCTGTTCTGCAATTTATCAGGAATTGTGCATCGAGCAGATACTCTAGCACATTCAGTTCGAAGCTCTCCAAATTATTGCAATCTTATTTATTGACATGTAAAAACCTAATAAATACTTCCAAACATAGATATCTGAATTAGAAAAGTAATCCCCATTTTCCAAATCAAGTGACTTGACATTATTAGATTCTAAAGAAAAATACCCATTCTTCTCATGTGTGGCCTGTATAAGTTGAGAAGGGGACTCAACACAATCTGAGTCTGTGCACAGATGTGCTAAGGCTGTGACTAAAGCTTGAAGAAATAAGCTTTACCCAAATTATCTTCAAGTGCCCATCATATCCTAAACCTCATTTTACATTTCTGTCATGTTAGTACTTTACCAGTAAATGATCTGTGATTACACAAACAGAAATCAGTGACGACACGTTATGGAAAGAACTAGATTCACATGATGTATACTAGCTGTACACCATGTGACCAATCACAGTACACGGATATATGATGAGTAGGCCTTAAAGAATCTGGAACTAATATGGGTGCATTATATACAGGAGGAAAGAAGTGAAACAACAAGGTGTAAATAACACATCTAATATGTGTTTTTTGAAGATTGAATGCGTTTATGTAGAATTGAGAAATCAATACTACTAAAAAAAATTTAATTACTTTCCTTTGGGAAAAAAATATAAAATTCAATTAATTTTCTTAAAGAACAAGTCATCTAAATTACAAACTGCGTTAAATCAGTATTGTTCAATTTTCTTTAAGAAATTTGGTAGACACGCAGCAATGATAAATACAGTCTTCAGGATAAAGTCATTTTTTGGGTCCTTCCCAGATGACACTGACATCACAAGAATATGTGAAGGTCAATGCAAGGTTAACATCATCATAAAACTGATGCTCATTGATATGGCTGAATTTGGAGGCTGACTCTGGGTCAATGGGCTTCTTCAGATTTATCTCTAACCATAAAATCAGCTGTAAAGCAACAAACCATTAGCTTGCTGACATTCAGACACTTGAGTAATCACCTTCAGATGAACTGTAGATGCATCAGGGCGAATATGAGCTCTGAGTGCGCTGATTTCAGCCCAAGACAAATGCTTCATGATATCGGTCATCAACACTTAAGTGTTTCTGACCCAATAGGGGTTTATTTAAATCTACACACTGATTTAGTCTTCTTTATTAAACAAAGTCCACATTCACACAATAACTGTTAGCTCAACTGATCAGACATGGAAAAAATGCCACAGGTTAATTTATTAGATAAATGTTTGTAATCCAATCTCTGATGTCTCCTTGTCCGCTCCTGGACACAAGTAAAACATACTAGACGATTAGGAAACCCAAGTATAAACTCAAGAGTCTAAACTCAAAGATACACTAATGTTGTAGAACATTTCAAACTAAATAAACAAATCAGAAACTGCCAAGTGTGTGGTAGAACTTCTAAGCCTGTGGAAAAGAAAGGCATTTACAAACCCACTGGACATTTTCTACATAGCCAGCAGCATTCCCCAGGCACTCTGATTTCCATTACCCACAAACAGCATCGCCGAGTGGATTATGTCAGGTCCTAAAACTGTCAGAATCTGTCAACTCTCTCTCTCTCTCTCTCAGCACCTCAGAACATCTGCACTACAGTGGGGTCACATCAGTTCAGGCCTCGGCTCATTCTGCAGGTAACCTCGAATGATCATCTGAGGATCAATAGCTGCAGATGGACCTGCTATCCCATCATGCTTTGTTTTTCACATGCAGGCGTCTACCTCGCTCAACTCATGGACCGGGCAGATGAAAGCACAGTCAATCACATAGCTACCACTGTGGTATTTCAAAACAGGTTAAAAATCTTATTTAATAACATGTATTACATTTACATTTAGTCATTTAGTATTAATGCAAAGCTTCACAACAAATGCAACTGGTTTTAGTTTATTTCCTTTTGTATCATTTTATTAGCTTTAATTATGTTTTAATTTGAGTTATTTTATACACAGAACAATTAGATTTGCATTTTTGCATTTGTCTGCCATTGATATAGTTGTAGACATATTATATAGTAATTACACATTACATGTATACAGTGTGTTTACAACCCCTAAGATCAAACTCATAACTTTAAAATTATTAGTCCCAAGCTCTAACCACTGAGCTAATTATTATATTTTTGTTTTATATTTTACTATACAAATGTAGCATTTTATAGTTTAGATGTAGTTTTGTTTATTATTGTGCTTTGCTTTAAACCTTGCTTTATTTCTGAAACAAGAGGAAATATGTAAAAAAAAGTTTATTTTTACTTTTAATTCTAGAGATAATTTTTCAACAAACATAAGTTAATTTAAATAAATGAATATTGATTGGTCATCTAGTGTCAGTTGTTTTGGAATGATGTGGGGGTATACATTCTGAAATGTTACATTTTTTTCATGGGACCATCAAATGTTCCCCTGGGTTGTAAATGTCATGTGTAGAATCCCTCTGAAGCTGCAGGACACCATAAGCACATACACAGGAACGTATGGAATAGACAGCAGTCCAAAGGTAAAAACAAGGTAATTTAAAGCTTCAAAGAACTTTCTGAAAGGCCAGAAGCACAGGTCATGCAAAATTTTACTTCATGATATTGTGAGTCATCGATTTAGATTTCTAGAAAAGCAAATAATAGACCGAATTAAATACAAAATAACATTGTCTTCATGGTTTGAAATGCAAAATGGTCACTTCTAAAGAAAAATATACATCTTAATTAGCAGCCGATGTTTCCTGAATAATTCTGGTCTGTAAACTTAAGCATGGATAAGGCCACACTTTTCTCTGGCCTGGAAGATAAAGTTAAAATCATTAACTAAGAGTCAATAAAGGAAGAGCAAGAACATTCCGTGCAACTTCTTCTTCCACAGTAAACCAGCTCTATCCTAAGCAAAGCACATCCTCAACAACGGAACAACATGTCATTATCTCAAGCCACAGACTTCAAGTGGCTTCTTGCCCATCTCTTGTCATAGAGATGAATGCAATCCAAAGGCTTGATATTTTGTGACAACCACTGATTGTAAACCAGATCAAGGGGGCGTGGATGATGGATTTCGGTCTGATGCATGTGGAGGGACGACGGCCCTTGTAGAAGCTCTGAATAAATCCAGCTTAAAGAGAAGCAGGTCTCCAGCCATGAGATAATCCTCTAGGGACACAACAGGTGGAAGACTGCTCAGTTTCTTCTGGCCTGAGGGAGCAGAGCGGTGATAATCCATCCAAACTATCTTTAAAGAAGGCTGCAAACCTGAGATAATCATCTTGTTCATTACTGTCTTCATACATACAGTATGTCTCTGATGCTGGCTTCAGTGTTGTGTATGACAGTCCAAATACGTTTGATAAAACTACTATTTTCAATAATGATGAATTTCATTTGACACGATACTTTTACTTAAAACCATTCACACTGTTATACAATACTGAATTTATTAGATTAAGCCTATGGGGCATGGATAAAGTAGACCACTGGTATAAATGGTACATACACACTGATCACACTTTTGAAGTTTAGCCACAAGTCTTAAATATAATTCATGTTACCATGAGACTGGTGTGATGCAATCACCAGCTGACCTCAATATTTGATGTTCTTTAATATTGAAGTTCTCTATTTCCCGTTATAACCATGTAAACTAGAAATAAACTGTTTATACAGCACCAAACCTGCTTACAGGCATTACTTTAATAATGCAACATCTAGTTCATATGCCCAGATCAGTTCCTTAATATGAAAATTATGATCAATCAAAATCAACATTTACATTTTACACAAGAAACCGAGATAGAAGGAGTTTTGCAAAACATATGGTGCATATTTCCACATTTAAACACCCAATAAACTTCCATAGTATGTGTATACTACAAATACTGTCGAAGTCACAATAGTTTCCATGTCTCAACTGCTGCTTATTGAAACAATACCGCAAAGAAAAGTAAAACGAACATTTCCTCTGGTTAGGCTTTAGCTAAAACTTGAAAGGTTACAATCCTCTACAAAAGTATTAATAATAAAGTGCTGTTCATCATTAATCTCCAGGGTTACTTCCATCTGTTGGAAAACTTCTCTTAATGACGGAAGAGCTACATATAATTCTAATGAATGAGGCAGTCTGTCTATATCTCTTACATTTATTCCTAAAACATTCTCAAAAGATCAAGCACAACCCTACTACAGAGATAAAGATCTAATCATTATTCTTATTAGAGTTTATGAAGAGATTTCCAACTAGGTTATGGTTCCATTTGGTTCAGCTTCATTTCACATCTCCATATTTTTAGGTTGTCAAAATGTCCATCTTCGGTCCTTTTTTTCCTCTCCTCTGCAATTATAAAAGAAAAATGAAGGTGTTGACACTTATCTGAGACCTCTACAAGGATTGAGCAATGAACTTTTCCTCTGGGATCTTCTTAGAGATTGTTTTTCAGTTAAAAGAGGCTCTTTTCTCTGTCAGCATGACAATGCCCCTGTGCAAACAGTGAGCTCCATATAGACACGGTTCACCGATTCTAGTGTGGAAGAACTTGACAGGTCTTTACAAAGCCTGGACCCCAATGAACACCTTTGGGATGAATGATGACCCCACCTGACTTCACTGATGCCTGGATGAGAGAACATCCCTGCAACCCTGTGTGGTTAATTCAACTAAATGCATACAGACGTCACACTAATCTTATGGATTGCACATGCACACTATCAGTTTTGGATTCTTAGAGCGATTGATTTACTTTAGGAGATATCACATTACTAATATTAGTGTGATATCGGAGAAATCCTTTGGCAGTTTAATGGATCGTATCTTTCCTCAGAGTCTGGTTTTCGACTATACATGCTGTCCATCGGGTGCTTCTCTAAGGCAGCTCCCAAATATAAACCTGTTAAGTCATTTAAAGATCTGAGATATATTTCTAATCGGATTTACATTTTAAAAAACGCTTATTAATATTTCCAGGATATACAAATACTGGAACATTTGGTATATTTTATAAAAACTTCTTTTTGAAGAATAAGCTCATGGCACTATAAAAGTTTTAAGAATACAGTAGAAATGAAATTAACACTTCTATCTCTTGGTTTAAATGGGTCTTTACCCCTCAGTGTTCAATGCTAAATCTATTGATGAATGCATGCTTTTGTGTAGCACTTGGCTTCAAAATATGAGCAATCAAATGAACAAAACATTCCACCGGTAATCACATTTATATGCTTTTAACCGTAACAACACTGAAACCAAAACGATGTCCGTTTACATTGTCATTGTAAATTGTCAAAGTCTTTTTTCACTTTAGTACAGTCGTGGCCTGTAGCCAAATTCATTTTGAACAAATGCTCAGCGATGCTTGCCAGTAATTCACCAAAAGAGCCAAATTTCAAGACATGATCATTTAGATTCAATTGACCGGTATATGTTCAGAGACTTCTTCACATCTCTGCAAACTGGCTGGAGCCTCTCCTGTGTACATGTACGGTTCGTGTGAGCGGTAACTATTTTATATTTGATTTAGGGTTCAAACAAGGTGTCCATGTTTTATTTATTTTTCATCGAACAAGCTTGTACTTTCTGATGAGAACGTGAGCAATGCAGTAAGTGTATGTTTAACTGAATGGTATATGCTATGCTTGTGAGTTTCCCTGTTTCCATAGTGCAACTAAACCTGTCAAAGAGTTTCTGCATACAACACAGCATGATGAATGGATTGTCTGGAGAAAGAAACGTACATTTTACTACCCTTCGCTTTGCCCCCATAAACATCCAGTATGGTATGACCATTCATCCATATCCCTCCCCCCAAGAAATTGGATTTAATTCACTGCATAGAAACGAGACGTTCCTGTATTTTAAAGGGCGCTTTCAAGTGGATCCCTTCTTTCAAGGACAGAGTCTTTTAAAGGAGAAAGACTTTTCACTCAGCAGTGTGGGAAACCAGACGGACCATTGATTCCAGAACCTCATTACACACTACATGGCTCAGGTCTTCTGAGTAACAGGCCACCTCAATTCAAATAAACTTGCATGCTCCTCAAAATGTCTTATTGTAGTGCTGAAGAAACATCTCAACTCTGTTACTTACTCAACGTATCTCTCAATGTATGTGGATGGTGAGACGAAAGATTTTCCTCTTGTGGTGCAATGTCTCATTCTGCACTGCCGTGAGCTATGCAAATAATATCCTAACAGTCCAGCCAGAGGTTAATGGAAGTTGCAGTTTTTGGAATGAGCTCACGAGGTAGCAGCTTCATTTAACCATAAAGAGGGTTAGAGGGTAGCATACTTCTCAGATGGTTTAATGTGGCTCTCAGTATCCCCAGCGTGAAGAGCGAGCAGACGGGGTCGCAGAATGAGCTCTTTTGGCAACAATTCAGAGCACACACCAGTCAATAACTCGAGCGCTTGCAAGGGCATTGCCGACTAAAAACATAACGTCAATATCAACTAAGTTTTAAATGGAGGCCAGAGTCACAATATATCAGGTTAGCATTCAAGTGCTTTGATTTTAAGATAATACGATGTTATGGCATTTCAGTTTCACTTCATAATTCAAAACAGAACAAAATGATCTGAGAAGATTTCTGGGTTTTATTAAGAAATAAGCACCTCAGTTGCACTCATAAATAACAGGGAAGTCTCTTTTAAACTGGCGTGGTTTTTAAATTAGCCTATTTTTCAGGTTGGAGCAAACCAATAACATAATGTCCAATAAATTTGAGGCTGGAAGAATGTTTAACCGCTTTGCTACACCTTTCATCGAGGATATATTCCATTGCAACTATGATTAAGTCACTCTAAAAGCCTATTTATGTAAAGAACAAAACTCTGGTCATCCTTACAAAATACAACCCATATAACAGTACATATTTTATCAAATTTATGTAATATTAGACATGATAAACAGATGCAAATAAAAAGGCAATAAAGAAAAGACTGTTAAACTTTCCAGACAATACAAATTATTTTATTTTAATAAAACTAAAAGCCATCATATAATATTATTTCGCTTATTCTCGCTTGGTGCTTTGATCTTTGTATAACTCCTAGTTCTGTAAAAATTGTATCCTCCTATAACCTGTTACGATGCTTAGGTTTTGGAATAAGGTGAATATTCACATCAGGCCTTGTTTATATCTGAAATTAAGATGTATCGGATTAAACGTGAACAAACGAGCCACATGCTTGTGATCTGTCTCTTTTTTCCACTTTTAAGCACTTTTATGTCTTTCGGGTGTAAATCTTGTCTGGATAGTGAGTGTTTCTGCATGATGTCTGAAGGCTTGTGATCGATCCGCCGAAACACATTTAAACACCACGTGTAAGCAGCCCCTTATAAAGAAGTGTAAAGAGTTATAAAATATGAAAATGCGTAGGTAAAGAAACCCTCAGATGCTATCCATACCCAAATTCATGTGCAACATCACCAAAACTTGAAGAAACTATGGATCTAATTAGGCCGGTGTTATATGCAAGTTAAGCTTTGGCTTTTTAGGCCCTGGATATCTTAAAGTGTTGCAAACAACTTTATTAATTTTGATTTAGATTTTTTATAATGCAGGTGCTCATCTATAAATCATCTATAATCTCAGGCTCACATTAAGAATAGTATTTCTATTCTTTAAGGATTCTTCTTAATTGCCTCATTAATTCAAGCCAAGCACACTAAGGTACGAGAGCTTTCAAAGCTCATTAAAAGAGTGTCAGAATAAACATCAAACTCTCATCACAAAGCCCGGCAGTCAGCATTTTAAAGCCCATCGTTTTTATAGCAATATTTCATGGATTTACAACATGGTTTCTTGTTGTCAGATCAAATAATATGTGTTCATCACAGGAGATCCTTGTTCTGATATGAGTGGGTGGACAAGGGTGAACATTGCATTTTAAACAAGAATTTCAAAAGAAAATTGGTTCAACATCCACGAACAGCTTTAAGAAAAATCAAAGTCCCCGTCAACTGTTTTTAGATGAACTTAACATGTTTATTCTGAGAAGAGAAAGTGAATTGTGTGCTTGCCCCAGGTTATACATGGTTCAATAATGAATGGCTTTTCCTTTTTTCTTGATTTCAAAATGAGAAAAGGATGTCTACTAAGATTTGTCCATGAACCTGAACAGATTTTATCGTTTACTGGGGATTATCTGAGAAATCGGGGTATTACTTTGATTTCCAGAGTATGCGCTTAAATGTTCAATGTGATCGTTGTATTTCTTAGGGATAACGATTATGATGCACAGACCAACACAAGCAAGTGTTGTAAAATCACATAAATGTACACTGTTAAAGAATCCCATAAAAATGTGTATTCTATCTGCTGGGACACAAAAAACAGTCAAATCACATCTTGCATTCATAAAATGATACATTGTATATGAATTTCTTGTAAATATTTCTGTAATTTACAGTAAGGTGTTATATAAACAATTTCTGGGAAAATCTTGTAAAAATGGTTATTTACAGGTAGATCGAGTAAAGGGGTTTCTTTACTCTTCCGTCTTTACAGTATTTGAAGAATATGTGAAAACATGGTGAAAAAATGACATTATACTTGACAAATCTTTAACATTTAACAGTACCGTGTACATTCTTAACATGCATAACCATATTGTGAATATACACTTTTTTGTATAACAATTTAATAGCACTGATAATTTTTGTTTCTTAAAAATAGTCTGTTTTTACTTAAGCTAACAGGAAGAGCAAAAACATAATATTTCATCCACTAAGCTCCGGTTGTAATGCTTCAGATGTTCTTCGAAATAGAACAGAACACAACTCCGAAACCATGACAAATACTTGTTCTGACCTTTGATGTATTTTCACTTTTGTCTGCATAGCCACAAGCAGTGCGCTGGTTCTGCTCTCCGTGATGAATGAGAAACTCTTTGGTGCTTTTCATTAAATGGCTTTGACTGGCCTGTCATTATCACTGAGGCACAGAGAGCAGGACCCTCCCGGGGTAACCTATGCTGCTTCAGTGACTTCACTTTAAAATTAATAAGACAATCCACACTAGAAAGCCGCTCGGTCTTGCCATCAGGGCTGACCATTACTGGCCCATTCTAAAGCAGGTGCTACAAAGTATTGAGAGGTCTTTACTCTCTATGCCTTATGTTTTATGTGTACACATCTGTAGGAATCTGATCATACTGTGGGGGTGACATTTTTAAATTCCATCATTTTTTAAGAGAGTTCTCAAGTGCCACAAAATTATTTTTTAAATTATATTTTTCTAACATTTCTGCTCCAAAAAAGAAAATCATTGTTGTTTTTATTGTTTAAATTATTGTTTTAATAGTGTTAAATTTGCAAATGACTTCAACTTCAGTAGGGTTAGGTCAATGACATTTGGAAGTGTGAGCCGGCTGTAGAGAAGACATTCTTTACGACCCTGAATGTGCTTTCATCAGAAAACACACATATGTTTAACAATCTGAAGTCTTAACATCCAAAATCTATCATTTTTTATTGTTATAGCCCAGGAGAAAAGATAGAGTTCACTGAACACATGTTGATTTTTCTTGACACATTGACCTATAATAGGGCATACAGTCTCAATAAAAACATGCGGTTTATTGAGACTGATTCGACATGTTGTAGTAAATAAAAGAAAAGCAGAGGTCAATTTAGGATAGCTGTTGTAAATTATTTCGTTATAAACTTTACCATCTAAAAATTTCACCCAAAATAACACAACACTGTTATAAATAACTCCCATCAAGCTGATCTAAATGAATATTTATTTATTTTGCTTAACACACAAAATAGATATTTTTTATTATGTCAACTGTGGCACCATTGACTACCATGGTATAACAATATTTTTTTTGTTCTGTTTAACACAAAAGAAGATGCTAATTAGAGTTTAAGAAATCAAACCAACATGAGCCACCTTCGACTACAGTTATTATTTAATAATGTTTTAATGGTTATATTTACAAAACAATAAATGAATAGATATAACTACTAGGCCTTTATCATTTCATATCTTTCAAATATGAAAGGATAAAAAATGAAAGTGAACACATGATATAAAGCAATTTTTATAAGACAAATAATTCATTTTCAAGTGTGGAAAAGTCACAGGAAGTAACATTTCATGGATCACCCATTACAAAACCAAAATCAAT
>JAWHQN010000195.1:147500-167500 GCA_033220385.1 Triplophysa yarkandensis | reverse complement strand
ATTACATGTTACAGATAAATACATATTCAATGTTTTCTTCAGTTACAGAAACACAACAGATGGATCAGAGTCATTCAGAGGGAAGCGCATGGATTCTGTTTTCCAGGTAGGATGTTCAGATTTGACAGATGTTCAGAAACTTTCACAGAATTGAAATAGCACATGATGTAGATGAAGCAGTGACGGTTCTACATTGAAGAACACCCTGAAGGAAACTCCTTTGGGAAAACAAAGCCAGATAACATCTTACTCTCCTCTGTGAACCAGCTGAGTCTGAATCCCGTCAGTCAGATGTGAGGACAGTTATGAGGATCGGTGACAGAGTCTCATCCTCACCAGTGGGGTTCAGTGAGGGTTCAGCTCCAGGCATTTCTATAAGACAGAATATTGAGACATTACTCAAAACACATAGCAGTTAAACAACACATAATATGTAGTGGTCACAGGGAAATTAAATTATATGTATTGGGCAAAAACAATTGGATCTTATACTTTAATCATTTTATTTTCCAACCAAAATGTGTATATTAATCTTACTTTCATGGAGGAACCTTTAGCTCTTTGGTTTCTCTTCATGACACACGTTTAGTTATGACTTGTAAAACTATAATTTGAAAATTCTGTTGGTTATTTACAGGGTCTAACATTAACCCAACTGATGGAAATGATAACTGAACTTTTAACAGTTTTATTATATAGCACAATATTAGAAATTAGATCCCGTGATTGAGTTTAAAACCAAATTATTGTTGTATAAGCATAGCAAACATCATAGCTAAAAGTTGAATAAAGAGTTATACCCAACGCCAATGAACAGTAATTCTTTATTCATGATATGGATGCTGTGATCATAAAGAGAGAGAATATAGTCCCATACATTTATCTTTTTCTTGTTTCTCCTCTATTCAATTCAATTCAGTTCATTTTTATTGTCACATCACCACGGCACATGTGTCCTGGTGAGTGAAATTCTTCGGAGCTTGCTCCAAAAACAACGCAGTACAGGTAACATGTAAGATGTAACATATAGAGAGTGTGCAATCCCCTTCTTCTTTTCTTCAAGCCTAAATTAACCTTGATGACAGCATAATTGTTTTTTATTGCATATTTTTATTTACTGGAACTATAGGCCTATATTTATAATATTCTGAATGAAATATGTGTTATTTGGAAGAAAGTCGAGGTTTGACTTCCTTAAGCCCTTTCATTCTATTAGAGTATTGTTCAAGTGTGGATCCCCCGTCCACCGTTAATTTTCTTGTGATCAGAAGTTAAGTGATTGTGAGCTCTGGTGTAGATGACAGGACTTCATCTGATATAAAACCTAAAGGAAGAGTTCAGACCAACACATCACATATATTATGTGACAATATCACTTTATTTAACCCTCCATTTACCCACAGTAAGAGATATTTCTATATCTGATCACAATCAAAGTTTAAAAAAACATCTCTGTAGGTTCATACAATTCAAGGGAAGAGTTCTTAAGATATTGATTCATATAAGGATAATAAGGATCAGAGGTCGCGTTAACCGAATTATTTCCGTCATTGACGGATTAAACTGAGGGAGATCTATTGTAATTTATAATCGATGGCGATTGTCCTTATTATTTATCTATTGTCTTGTATTGTCTCCTCGCTGTCAGCGCTACGTACAGTTGTGATAGTAAATAGTTGTGATATTGTTAATAGAGGTGAATAAAGAGGAAGTAATGCAGAGTTTTTGAGCACTACAGAACACAGAGGGGTGCAGCTGTACCCCTGGTGCAGAAGGATCACGTGCTGCAGGATCGAGAAATCCCACATTAACAGAATCCTACAAACTTCTGATCACTTCCTTACGAGAAATGTTTCCTGACTACAGAACATTATCTGAATTGTTGTATTTTTAAATATGGTTGGGTTTAAATTCCCTCCACTGTCATTGAGAAAAAAACAAATGAAATTGTCGAAAGAATAAATTTAATGGACTTTTGGTTAATTTGTCAAATAAATAAAGGAATAATTTAGTCTATATGCTCGTCGCGCAAGTGCAGGATTAAAAAATGAATGAAAAAAGCGATTCGAAAATATGCAAATTAAATGACCGACAAAAATAGATTATGACAGAATTTGATCAATCCCTCTCTCTCAAAATGACGGACAGCTAAAAAGTCTAACACGACCTCTGATAAGGATATAACACAGTAAGAACACTTCATAAATACACAAAATTTGAACTAAACATAAATATATTCAATAATATTACATTCACTGAAGCTGGACCATTTACAGTTTTATGATTAGATTAGATTCAACTTTATTGTCGCTGCGCATTTAAGTTACAAGATAACAAAATGCAGTTAACATCTAACCAGAAGTGAAATAAGCAGTAAGTACTGAATATATAGAATAGATAGAATTGAATAGATAAGTATTATGAGCATAATTTACAGATTTTAAATACTAAGGATGATATACAGATAGGTGTACTGTGACAGTACTATACAGATGGATTATGTAAAAGTGTATATACACTAGAGACAGATGATATGAACATAATTTACACTATTGCAATGGATCGTAAAGTGCAAAGAATAATTCGGTTTGCAAATGGATTTTCCAGTATTTCTGAATGAACAGACAGTAGTGCAAGTAATAACTAGTATACTGATTTTGATGGTTGTAAATAAATAAGTAATAAGTCAGGTGTAGTGTTGAAGAGGGGGGAGGAGTCTGTGTTTGTGGTGGGGGGGATGTTGAGGGGTGTCAGAGGGCAGAGTTCAGTAAGAAGACAGCTGTAGGGAAAAAACTGTCCCTTAATCTTGTGGTGCTTGTCCTGATGCTCCTGAAGTGCCTTCCGTAGGACAGGAGGAAAAGCATTCTGTGGTCAGGGTGAGAGAAGTCCTTGAGGATGCTGCGAGCTCGACATAGACAGCGTTTCCCAACGGTGTCCTCAATAGCAGGAAGTCTTGTCCCTGTGATGTGTTTTCACCACCCTCTGCAGTGCTTTGCGGTCCACGACTGAGCAGTTTCCATGCCAGGCTATGAACTACTGGTCAGGATGCTCTGGATCGCACACCTGTAGAAGTTCACCAGGATGGCTGTAGACAGCTGGTTCTTCTTCAGTGTCCTGATGAATAAGAGGCGCTAGTGAGTCTTCTTGACCAGGCTGGAAGTGTTTGTTTTTCAGGACAGGTCCTACGAGATGGAATTTGAAGCTAGAGACTCCCAAGAACTTGAAGCTGGAGACACGCTCAACAGTCATCCCGTAAATGTGGATGGGGTTATGCGTGCTTCCTTTCTTCTTCCTGAAGTCCACAATGAGCTCCTTTGTCTTGGTGTGGCCACGTGCTGTACCTCTTCCCTGTTGGCAGTCTCATCGTTGTCACTGTTGAGGCAAATCACCAAAGTGTCGTCTGCAAACTAAATGATGAAGTTAGATCCATGTACAGGCTTGGACATGTCGCTAAAAGCACATCATAATGATGGGAGTGAGTGTTACGGCGAAAGTCATTCAGGCACTTTGGGGAGGAGTATTTCTGGACTGGTACAATGAATGTGGACTTAAAACATGTTGGTACAGTTGCTTGGGTGATGGACAGATTGAGAATTACCGTGAAGACCCCTGCAAGCTGCTCTGAACATGTCCTAAGCACACGTCCAGGAATGCCATCTAGGCCAGCAGCCTTGCTTGCATTGATCCTGCTCAATGCAGTGTGCACATCTGTGGAGGTGAGTTTGAGAGGTTGGTGGTCTGCTGCGGGTGGGATTTTGGTGGCCGTCTCCTTGCTTTTGCTGTTGAAGCGAGCATAAAAGTAATTAAGCTTGTTAAGGAAGGATATGTCCATGACCGTTGTATTGGAGTTGCTTGACTTGTTGTCGCTGGTGATCTGAATGCCCTGCCACATGTGTCAGGGGATCAGAGTTGGAAAAGTGTTCCACTACCTTCAGATTGTAGCAGTACTTAGACTTCTTAATGCCCTTTTCAGGTTAGCCCTGGATTTATTGTAGTTCTGAGAGTCATCTGACCTGAAGCAAGTGTTGTGGGCTTCCAGCAGAAGTCGCACTTCCTTGTTAATCCATGGTTTCTGATAAGGGTATGTTGTTATTTGTTTTTCTGTTTTTGTTGTTTCTGTTACATTATCAATGGTGTTGTTGAGGTAATCCAGTACTGAGGAGGTATATATATCAATGTCCGTATGAGAGCCGTCGGCAGCCTGTGAAGCAAACATTATCCAATCAGTGTGTTGAAATCTTTCCTAAAGAAAAGAGTCTGCTTCACTTGGCTAAACATTGATTGTCCTCAATGATGGCTTCACAGGGTTGATCAGGGGTAAATGCGATGCCTGTGATGTGTTCGCGCCGCCATCTTGATCAGGGCATATTTTTAAAGTATAAACACAATATCAGCAAACAGTGTTAACAAAATAAAATATTGTTTGAACTTCAAACTTAAAAGTTTAATAAACCTGAAAAAATAAAACCATAATACACAAATATATGTTCATTGTCATGTCATACCTGTGTGTTCTGTGTTCCCTGTGAGTCACATGGCACGGTTTTTGGCATGCCATGTGTTCTCTCGTCTCTTCCCCTGACCCGCCACCTTGTCCTCCCATCTATCTAGTTTCTTTTGGTATGTACGGGTATGTGTGTGCCTGTGCTTCTGTTGTGAATTCATTTGAACATTTACCAGAAGAACACTTTCTGCACTTGAATTAAAGTATCTGTGTTTGAACAATGATTTCAGGTGCTTGAACATAAAATCGTCTCTATGATGAAGAAAGAGCTGAAGAACTTCAAGAGTCTACTGAACTCAGATTATCCAGAATACTCTGAAAGAGAAGAGGAAGAGGATGAGGATCAGATAAGAGTCAGAGAGGAGCTTCTGAAGATCACACTGCATGTCCTGAAGAAGATGAAGCAGACAGACCTCGCTGACAAACTACAGTACAGTAAGAGACAAGTCATGAACTCATTCCTGTCAATCACCTTCATTTACTCTCATTTCACATCTCTCAGACATTCACATCCATTTCTTTCCCTTTTCACAACAGAACTCGCACCTTCATGTGTGAAAAATCACAAATCCAGACTAAAGCAGAAATTCCAGAGACTGAATGAAGGAATATCATGTCAAGGACACTCAACACTTGTGAATGACATCTACACAGAGCTCTACATCACAGAGGGAGGGGGTGAAGAGATCAATAATGAACATGAGGTGAGACAGATTGAGACAACATCCAGAAGATCTGAGACACACGAGACACCGATCAAATGCAATGACATCTTTAAAGCCTTACCTGGACAAGACAAACACATCAGGACTGTGCTGACTAAAGGAGTCGCTGGAATTGGAAAAACAGTCTCTGTGCAGAAGTTCATTCTGGACTGGACTGAAGGAAAAGCAAATCAGGATCTTCACTTCATATTTCCACTTCCTTTCAGAGAGCTGAATCTGATGAAGAACACAAATATCAGTCTGATGAATCTTCTTCATCACTTCTTCACAGATACAACACGACTGACATCGAGAGAATTTGACGTCTACAAAGTTGCATTTATCTTTGATGGTCTGGATGAGTGTCGTCTTCCTCTTGATTTCTCCAACAATCCGAGTTTGTTTGATGTGACAGAAACAGCTTCAGTGGATGTGCTGCTGACAAACCTCATGAAGGGGAATCTGCTTCCTTCTGCTCTGATCTGGATCACCTCTCGACCAGCAGCAGCCAATCAGATTCCTCCTGAGTTTGTCCACCAGCTCACAGATGTACGAGGCTTCAATGACCCTCAGAAGGACGAGTATTTCAGCAAGAGAATCAAAGATCCCAGTTTGGCCTCTAGAATCATCAGACACATGAAATCATCCAGGAGTCTGTACATCATGTGTCACATCCCAGTCTTCTGCTGGATTTCAGCTGCTGTTCTAGAGAAAATGTTGAGTGAAGCAGAGAGTCAAGAACAAATCCCAAAGACTCTCACTCAAATGTTCACACACTTCCTGATGTTTCACATCAAAGTGAAGAGTCAGAAGTATGATGGGAAATTCGAGTTAGATTTTCAGCAATCTAGAAAGAGTCTTGTGTCACTGGGACGTTTGGCATTTCAACAGCTGGAGAAAGGGAACCTGATCTTCTATGAGGACGATCTGAGAGAGTGTGACATTGATGTCAGAGAAGCGTCGCTGTACTCAGGAGTTTTTACTCAGATCTTTAGACAGGAGTTTGGTCTGAACCTTGGGAAGGTCTACAGCTTTGTGCATCTGAGCGTTCAGGAGTTTCTCGCTGCTTTATTTGTGTTTCTCACATTCTCTCCACAAACATCATCAGGATCATCAACTATGAGTGATTTACTGAAGAGTGAAGTGGATAAGGCTTTACAGAGTAAGAACGGACATCTGGACCTTTACCTGCGATTCCTTCTGGGTCTCTCCCTGGAGTCCAATCAGACAATCTTACGAGATCTTCTCACACAGACAGGAAGAAGCTCTGACAGCACACAGCAAACAGTTACAGAGTATATTAAGATGAAGATCAGAGAGAATCCTTCTCCAGAGAAATCCATCAATCTGTTCCACTGTCTGAATGAACTCAATGATCATTCTCTAGTCAATGAGATCCAGACATACCTGAACAGAGAAGATTACAGATGTCTCTCTGGTGTCAGTCTGTCTTCTGCTCAGTGGTCGGCTCTGGTGTTTGTGTTACTGAACTCTGAACAAAATCTGGATGAGTTTATACTGGAGAAATATAATCCATCAGATGAATGTCTTCTAAAACTGCTGCCAGTTGTCAAAGCGTCCAGAAAAGCTGAGTGAGTAATTTAATCCTCAAACTAAATCATGCAAATGAGTGAACAAAAGTTTGTGTGTTAGATGTATTACACTGTGTTTTGCTATGTTTCAGTAAGTTTGTATAGTTTGTGTTAAGGGTTCAGTGTTGTCATGACAGCAGACATCACCCTGTTCCCTTTCTGTCGGTCACTCGACTTTGTTTTGAAAACAACAGTATGTGGTTGGAACTTGGGAACCTATCATCTCTGAACTTGAATTTGAGAGGCCAATGAAATTGCATGCAATCCCCCTTCCTGTACATACGAGTATAAAAGGACACTCCAAACGAGTATGGAGTGCTCATTCATAACCTTTTGTTCTTGGAACTTTGTTGAATGGGGATATCCAGAATTCGACTTCTGAGCGAACACATACCTGATGGAGTTACGATGCGGTGCAGCGGACTGTCCCTCTACAGGGATTTCCCCTTAGCATTTCAGCAGGAGCCAGAGACTTCTCTAAAAGAGCAGAATTCTGTACAGTGTGGTGCCCCTTCATGGCCGACCGCTGTACCCTGGGTTGCGGCAGACTCGTCTGATGTCGCCTCGAAGAGATTGGCAACTCCATCCCCGGACGGTGCAGGTCATATGAGAGTACTTTGGACTGGCACAGGATTTACAACCTCAGGGTGAAGCCAGTGTCAGGTCGCTCAGTGCACTCATTTTTGCTTATCTGCTTCCCTTTGGGTGAGTACAGGCACCCTATCCATTACTAAGCACCTCCCTGGTAACGGGCCGGGCGGAGCAGCCCTGTCTACCAAGATGGACAACAGAGAGTTCCCTTCTTCAAGTGAACCAAATTCTTCAAGCTAGTTCTCCATGCTTCGTGACTCCCCCTTCAGGGTTGGTCCCACATGATTTTCCTCACCCATGATTCCCCCCACCAGACGAATCTGGGACCTTCCTCTCCTGTGGTGCTCCCCAACAGGGTAGCTAACACACTGGATTTTTCTGGAGAGTTCGGCACAGCGTAGAGAGACAGGGTTTCCGCAGGGTCATAAAAAGTCATAAATTTAACAATAAGAATTTAAGGCCATTAAAAGTCATAAAAACATCCGGATTTTCCAAACTAGGTCATAAAAAACATATCAATTGATATTCTCGTCCATTAATTTGTTCTTCCATCAAAATGAGCTCGCGGCGGCAGTGGCATTGATTTGTGTCGCCTGTTGTAGTTCTGTATGAGGGATCTGGGCTGTATCACACTGATATCACAGCGTTAAATACAGCAGCAATACAGAACGTCAATACTTTCACCTGTTTAAATTTGCTGCTTCAATGCACTTAGGGGGATTTTAAATATATTATCATTTTGTAGTATATTTTTAATGAGGTTGAATTAGGTTAAAACTGATAGTGATAGTGGAAACTCAATAGAACACAGACACGCGAAAAGAAAAGTTCGGCTAATGTCAATCCTTGAACAAAATTTACCGAGCTGCGGCAGCATGCAGACTTGTCGGAAGGATTTCATATAGACCCGCATTAACTCTGAACATAATGTATCATACTGATTCACTGCTTAGTATAATGGAAATCATCCTGGCTATCACAATGAGAAAATGTACCTTTAACGATCTGTGGCTCGAAGACGGTGCGTTTAGTGGCTGGCTCAAGCCAGTCGCTAACAATAGATATCAAGCCTATTGCTCTCTGTTGAAGAAGACATTGGAGCTGTCTATTTTAGACTTGAAATCACATGCAAAGTCGGAAAAGCATATCGTTGCTGTAAAAGGCCTGCAGCGGGTGCGGGTGATCTAACGTTACTTGGTCCAAATACAGCGCGGGATTCTGTTTCTGTCGCATACAGTGGTTTCGGAACAACCGAAAAGGTTGAGGAGGAGATCACCATTAAGGGAGACGAACTGAGAAAAATGTATACAGACACTGACTGACTGACTGACTTGTTATTTTGCTAAGTAATGCCATAAAATAATTGTTAATTCACAATGTTACTTTACAATGTTACAATTGTTAAGTGTTCTTGATACTCAAGAAAAAGAAGGCGAAGGCTTCAGTTTCTTAATCTTAAGTAAGAAATAATAGAACAACTCTTTAAATAATAAAACTTGTTACTTTCAATAAAAGCCAATAATAAAGACTTTTGAAAGGAATTTTAATGACTGAAGTTATTTAACGTAATTCGTGTTGGTCATAAATTCAAATCATACTGTTCATAAAAAGGTCTTAAAAAGTCATAAAAAAGTAAAAAATGACTGATTAAACCCTGCAGAAACCCTGGAGAGACCGTCAGAAAGGGAACGTCTTGGTTAGTAGTGTAATCCCGGTTCCATGATGGAGTGAACAAGACGTTGTGTCTTTTAGTGCCATACCGCTGTGCCGACCATACTCATGTTTCTCATTACAAAAGGTGATGAATGAGCATGCCATCTTCCCATTTTTACACGCATGTAGGGGGCAGGGCATGGCAGGCAAATTTCATTCACCAATTTCATTGACCTGAATATCTCATTCCCCTCATCCGGGACCTGGGAATACACAACCAAGACGTTTCTGTGTGTCAGAAGGATGTCGAGAGCTGTTGGCCGTTGCTCTGACATCTGTTCATAGGTTTAAGACAGAAGCTTGTGTGTGATCCAGAGCAGAAGTATAAATATTAGATGAAACAAACACTTCTTTATGGATGTATACAGTAATAGTACAGGATGAGTTTAAGGTCAAAGTGTTTTAGAAAGAAATGATTTAAGATGATAATAAAAGCAGAGAGTTTCAGTCTGATCTTCTGTTGAGAGTTCCAGAAGAGAACTGTGACTGTATGAGTGTTAAAGTCAAACTTGCCCATCTGAATCAACTCATCTCATGTTTTTCATCTTCATTCACACCAGCTGATCCTCATTCTTCATTTCTTTACACTTGTTTTCTTTCTCTCTGACTGTGAGTGACACTAAAAGTTGTAGTTTAACACACTGTTCTCTTGTTCTTTCTCTCTCAGACTGATGAGATGTTATCTGACAGAGAAAAGTTGTTCAGCACTGGTCTCAGTTCTCACATCAAACTCCTCAAGTCTGACAGAACTGAACCTGAGTAACAATAATCTTCAGGATTCAGGAGTGAAGCTGATCTCTGATGGACTGAAGAATCCAAACTGTAAACTCAAGACATTAAAGTAAGAGAAACTATCATCATATTATTACATCATTACACGAACACACACACACACACACACACACACACACACACACACACACACACACACACACACACATCTAATTTTCCGGTCGAAAACGTTTTCTGTTCATCAGGATCATATAGTAAATCATATGGCATAGACTGTAAATGCCTAAAGTACACAATATAACAAAATCTGCACAACAGAATACAGTATGAAAAGTATTTGTACTATAATTTAGTGAGCAGTAAAGACATATCTTCTCTATTCGTCTTGTTGTTTTCTTTTCTGCATCAGAATTTATTTTGGATTGGGGAGAATAGGACACAATATAATGCAGTATAGAATATTATTATCAGATCATATTAAACATAAACAACAGTGTTAAACACATGTGTGCCCCCAATAAAAACTTAACGTTTAGATCCCATACAATTACAGAAAAAGTGACAAAAGTGTTGGAAAAACTTCCTGTAAAATCTTTTTTAAGAAAGATGACACAATATTCTTCAGAATCAGAATGAGCTTTATTGTCAGGTGTGATTACACACACAAGACATTTGTGTCAGTGACAGAAGCTTTAAGAACACAGACGATGTATAGTGACAAGACAAGTAACATATGTAACTAAAGATTAAAAAAATGTCAAATAAAACACAATGTTAGAAATGTCATGTGACAAAAGAGCTGTGGATGAGATTAAAAATGTACAGATGTATTTTACATATAAACATTATAAAGTGTTATATTAAAATAGTATAAGGAAAGTATTGTCCAGTAAGGAAACATGTAACTGTTAAATGTGATGAAGATGGCCTGAAGAAAGAAACTTTTCTTGTGTCTGGATGTTTTTGTGTTCTGTAGCGCCGACCGGACGGCAGCGGATCTAAAAGAAGTGTGAGGCGTCTGGAGTGAATATTTTCTGTACATCCGTCTATAAATTAGCTTACACAACCGAAACATGATTTTACATTGACATTAACAGTTGTTTGGAGTTGGTGTCATGTTTCAATATGTGGTTCTTTTAGATAATGAAAATTCTAAAGCATAATTTGCTTGACCCTTCATAACTTTACTAAACATCATAAACTGTGTGTTAGTTTGTGACCCGATCACCCCAAATACACAACATAGTGAATCTATCTGATCTTCAGTATAAAGATGGTTGTGATCATGTTCTGGAAAGACTTTAACCCGTCTATCTCTCAGATCTTCTAATTTAAGCACATTAGAAAAGTTTTAATTGACTGAATTGCGTGTTAAAACCATATGAATTGTGTTAATGGTATATTCACAACAGATGGATGTTGTGCTTTTTGAGTTTAGAGTTTTACAAATGTGACTAGAGATTGGACTAAAGGACGTTAAGAATTGAAAATATCAGTAGTTTGTGTTTTTGTCTCCTGTTGGAAATCTTTGTTTTATATGTTTTGTAGTTTTCTTTTGTCTTGTCTCCATCATGGGTTTTTCGTTTTAATATTAATGTTCAAACTCAGAAATGCATTTTTTACAAACATTTCTTTAAAGAACATGACAGTTAATAGAAACATATAATTAAATGTAATAAAATAAAAGATTACGTTGTGGTTTAAATTCTTATTGATGCCAAAAAGATAAATATTCTCAGGTTTAAAAGAATAAAGTCTTCACATCGTTTCAGTTATTTCTTTATTTATATTATTTTTCATTCTTCATTTCTTTACACTTGTTTTCTTTCTCTCTGACTGTGAGTGACACTAAAAGTTGTAGTTTAACACACTGTTCTCTTGTTCTTTCTCTCTCAGTCTGAGTAACTGTAATCTGACAGAGAAAAGTTGTTCAGCACTGCTCTCAGTTCTCACATCAAACTCCTCAAGTCTGACAGAACTGAACCTGAGTAACAATCATCTTCAGGATTCAGGAGTGAAGCTGATCTCTGATGGACTGAAGAATCCAAACTGTAAACTCAAGACATTAAAGTAAGAGAAACTATCATCATATTATTACATCATTACACGAACATGAACACACACGCACGCACACACACACACACACACACACACACACACACACACACACACACACACACACACACACACACACACACACACACACACACACACACACACACACACACACACACACACACACACACACACACACACACACACACACACACACGCACGCACACACACACACACACACACACACATCCAATTTTCCGGTCAAAAACGTTTTCTGTTTATCAGGATCATATAGTAAATCATATGGCATAGACTGTAAATGCCTAAAGTACACAATATAACAAAATCTGCATAACAGAATACAGTATGAAAAGTATTTGTACTATAATTTAGTGAGCAGTAAAGACATATCTTCTCTATTCGTCTTGTTGTTTTCTTTTCTGCATGAGAATTTATTTTGGATTGGGGAGAATAGGACACAATATAATGCAGTATAGAATATTATTATCAGATCATATAATACATAAACAACAGTGTTAAACACATGTGTGCCACCAATAAAAACTTAACGTTTAGATCCCATACAATTACAGAAAAAGTGACAAAAGTGTTGGAAAAACTTCCTGTAAAATCTTTTTTAAGAAAGATGACACAATATTCTTCAGAATCAGAATGAGCTTTATTGTCAGGTGTGATTACACACACAAGACATTTGTGTCAGTGACAGAAGCTTTAAGAACACAGACGATGTATAGTGACAAGACAAGTAACATATGTAACTAAAGATTAAAAGATGTCAAATAAAACACAATGTTAGAAATGTCATGTGACAAAAGAGCTGTGGATGAGATTTAAAATGTACAGATGTATTTTACATATAAACATTATAAAGTGTTATATTAAAATAGTATAAGGAAAGTATTGTCCAGTAAGGAAACATGTAACTGTTAAATGTGATGAAGATGGCCTGAAGAAAGAAACTTTTCTTGTGTCTGGATGTTTTTGTGTTCTGTAGCGCCGACCGGACGGCAGTGGTTCTAAAAGAAGTGTGAGGCGTCTGGAGTGAATATTTTCTGTACATCCGTCTATAAATTAGCTTACACAACCGAAACATGATTTTACATTGACATTAACAGTTGTTTGGAGTTGGTGTCATGTTTCAATATGTGGTTCTTTTAGATAATGAAAATTCTAAAGCATAATTTGCTTGACCCTTCATAACTTTACTAAACATCATAAACTGTGTGTTAGTTTGTGACCCGATCACCCCAAATACACAACATAGTGAATCTATCTGATCTTCAGTATAAAGATGGTTGTGATCATGTTCTGGAAAGACTTTAACCCGTCTATCTCTCAGATCTTCTCATTTAAGCACATTAGAAAAGTTTTAATTGACTGAATTGCGTGTTAAAACCATATGAATTGTGTTAATGTTATATTCACAACAGATGGATGTTGTGCTTTTTGAGTTTAGAGTTTTACAAATGTGACTAGAGATTGGACTAAAGGACGTTAAGAATTGAAAATATCAGTAGTTTGTGTTTTTGTCTCCTGTTGGAAATCTTTGTTTTATATGTTTTGTAGTTTTCTTTTGTCTTGTCTCCATCATGGGTTTTTCGTTTTAATATTAATGTTCAAACTCAGTAATGCATTTTTTACAAACATTTCTTTAAAGAACATGACAGTTAATAGAAACATATAATTAAATGTAATAAAATAAAAGATTACGTTGTGGTTTAAATTCTTATTGATGCCAAAAAGATAAATATTCTCAGGTTTAAAAGAATAAAGTCTTCACATCGTTTCAGTTATTTCTTTATTTATATTATTTTTCATTCTTCATTTCTTTACACTTGTTTTCTTTCTCTCTGACTGTGAGTGACACTAAAAGCTGTAGTTTAACACACTGTTCTCTTGTTCTTTCTCTCTCAGTCTGAGTAACTGTAATCTGACAGAGAAAAGTTGTTCAGCACTGGTCTCAGTTCTCACATCAAACTCCTCAAGTCTGACAGAACTGAACCTGAGTTACAATAATCTTCAGGATTCAGGAGTGAAGCTGATCTCTGATGGACTGAAGAATTCAAACTGTAAACTCAAGACATTAAAGTAAGAGAAACTATCATCATATTATTACATCATTACACGAACACACACACACACACACACACACGCACGCACGCACGCACGCACGCACGCACGCACGCACGCACGCACGCACACACACACATCTAATTTTCCGGTCAAAAACGTTTTCTGTTCATCAGGATCATATAGTAAATCATATGGCATAGACTGTAAATGCCTAAAGTACACAATATAACAAAATCTGCACAACAGAATACAGTATGAAAAGTATTTGTACTATAATTTAGTGAGCAGTAAAGACATATCTTCTCTATTCGTCTTGTTGTTTTCTTTTCTGCATGAGAATTTATTTTGGATTGGGGAGAATAGGACACAATATAATGCAGTATAGAATATTATTATCAGATCATATTATACATAAACAACAGTGTTAAACACATGTGTGCCACCAATAAAAACTTAACGTTTAGATCCCATACAATTACAGAAAAAGTGACAAAAGTGTTGGAAAAACTTCCTGTAAAATCTTTTTTAAGAAAGATGACACAATATTCTTCAGAATCAGAATGAGCTTTATTGTCAGGTGTGATTACACACACAAGAAATTTGTGTCAGTGACAGAAGCTTTAAGAACACAGACGATGTATAGTGACAAGACAAGTAACATATGTAACTAAAGATTAAAAGATGTCAAATAAAACACAATGTTAGAAATGTCATGTGACAAAAGAGCTGTGGATGAGATTAAAAATGTACAGATGTATTTTACATATAAACATTATAAAGTGTTATATTAAAATAGTATAAGGAAAGTATTGTCCAGTAAGGAAACATGTTACTGTTAAATGTGATGAAGATGGCCTGAAGAAAGAAACTTTTCTTGTGTCTGGATGTTTTTGTGTTCTGTAGCGCCGACCGGACGGCAGCGGTTCTAAAAGAAGTGTGAGGCGTCTGGAGTGAATATTTTCTGTATCTGTCTATAAATTAGCTTACACAACCAAAACATGATTTTACATTTACAGAAACAGTTGTTTGGAGTTGGTGTCATGTTTCAATATGTGGTTCTTTTAGATAATGAAAATTCTAAAGCATAATTTGCTTGACCCTTCATAACTTTACTAAACATCATAAACTGTGTGTTAGTTTGTGACCCGATCACCCCAAATACAGAACATATTCAACATAGTGAATCTATCTGATCTTCAGTATATCTTCCATCATGCGTTTTTGTTTTTATTCTTAATGTTCTAACAATTTTTACAAATATTTCTTTAAAGAAACATGACAGTTCATAGAAATTTTTGTCAAAAAGACAATTATTCTCAGGTTCAAAAGAATGAAGTCCTTCAGAAATTTTCTAAGTCCACTCTGGAGGTCGTGGCAAAGCGTAAGCGAAAGTGTTTCACATTTTTTCAGTTATTTCTTTATTTATATTATTTTAATTCTTCATTTCTTTACACTTGTTTTCTTTATCTCTGACTGTGAGTGACACTAAAAGCTGTAGTTTAACACAATGTTCTCTTGTTATTTCTCTCTCAGATTCTGGAGCTGTAATCTGACAGAGAAAAGTTGTTCAGCACTGGTCTCAGTTCTCACATCAAACTCCTCAAGTCTGACAGAACTGAACCTGAGTTACAATAATCTTCAGGATTCAGGAGTGAAGCTGATCTCTGATGGACTGAAGAATCCAAACTGTAAACTCAAGACATTACAGTAAGAAAATCCCTAAAGTAATAAGATTAATGTGTTTGTAGATAAAGTTCATGAGAATCATGTTTATATAATGTTCATTATAGTAAAAAGATGAGTGTCTGTTCAGAATCCATTAAACTGTTGCTTTGAATCATTATATTATATCTCAGATGGTTTATTTATGACTGTATATGTTCTAATAATCATCATTAATAATAATCACACACATGTCATTATAATTCATGACTTTATTTGCTGTAAGTGTCAAGAGTTTTTCTTCTCTCTTCAGTTTGTTTGGATGCAGTTTTGGAGATGAAGGTTTTGTTGCTCTGGCTTCAGCTCTGAGATCAAACACAAACTCACATCTGACAGAACTGGATCTGAGATATAATAAAGCAGGAGATTCAGGAGTGAAACTGATCTCAGATCTGCTGAAGGATACAAACTGTAAACTACACAAACTACAGTGAGTTTATAATCATTCTTCATGATAACTTTAAACTCTTACATGAACACAAAATACATCCGCATACAACTTTTGCCTGCTTTTAAGTTAAGAAAGGGGGCGATATCATGTAGGTTTCTGGTCAGACGACTTTTGATTGTACAGAAAAACATTAAACCTTTTAAATCATTCTGACATGATGTCTGTTAATAATAACTGATGAGTCGATATTATTATCTGATCTTTCTCTTCAATGTTTTACAGTATTGAGTCTCAACAGAATGAATCATCTACAAGAACTACAACACCCAAAACAATTGACTGTATTCTGTCATAAACTACAAGATGTGTTTACTGTCTGCTACTGGACAAACAGCTGAACTCAACATGAGAAACATCTGTTAAACACACAAACATGTGTATGAATATCTGCATTAATGATGTTGTGTGTTGTGTGTTGTGTGTTTGTGTTTTGACAGTCAGATGATGTTTGTAGATGTGATTTTAGTTCTGTCAGTTTTATAAGCGTTCTAAATGAATTCTACTACAACGTAAAACTATTAAATGCATTAAAGAATCATCATCAACATCACAAAATAAACATTCAGTCTTTATTTAATCACATTCTTGTCAAACCTGTGTGATTTTATTCTGCAGAATACAAAAGAAGATATTTAGAAGAAAACGATTCCCTTAATGAATCTTTAACTGAGGGTTCACACATGTTTAGTAAAGAAGAATAAAGACTGAACAGAGTGAAAATGACAACAACAAAATCTGTTAAAGCTTACATAAGCGGTAATATTAATATTTGTAAGAAATAAATCAATAAACCTTAGAGCATTGAAAATGAACAGAAGGCAAAGAACTTTATCAGAGTAATATCAACACAAACATGATGAAAACACGTCAAAGCCCAGAAAGTTAAAGCAGTGATGTGTTTTTACCTTCAGAATGTTTGTGCGAGTGTTTGTGTCTTAATAATACTCCTCTTGTTTGATTAGATTCAGATAATAATTTACAAATATATGCACAAATAAATCAAAGTTTGCTGTCAAATAAATGGATTCTTATTTTGTCGTCATATCATCCATCAACTTTCTAAAATCAAAATTAAATGAGGAATAGCCTGAATCCCTAAAAATTCTAATTCTGCTTAAATGTCAGTCACTACAAATAAAACAAGTAAACGACTTTAAAGACAAGAAAACGTCTGGGTTACTTGCGTAAGGGAACGAGACGTTGTGTCGAGGACGACAGTATGGGGTTCGCTCTTGAGAACCAATTGACTCTGACTATATTAAAAAGGCCAATGGGAATTGGCGAATGAAATTTGCATGCCGGGCCCCGCCCCGGACATCCGGGTATAAAAGGGGAGCCGGCGTGCTCATTCATTACTTTTGTGCTGAGGAACGTGAGGATGACTCATGACCGTTTGAGGCATGAAGGACACAACGTCTCGTTCCCTCCATCAGGAAACCGGGGTTACGCAAGTAACCCAGACGTTCCCTTTCTGTCGGTCTCTCGATGTTGTGTCGAGGACGACAGTATGGGGTTCCTATATAATCACGCCACGGCGCCGTGCCGTGTCACGATCTCCAGCGGAGCTACCTTGACCGACTCTAGTGCGTCATAGGTGTGAGCTTCTACACGAGAGCGTAACCTACCAGTGGAGAAATGGTAAGACGTCCAGAGCTTTGAAAAAAGATAAGAGGTACTTTACCACCGGTCTCTTGGGGCGCTAGCCTTCTATCATCGCAGCGAGATAGCCGCCCGATCGCTAACTGCACCGGGAAACGCGGCCCCTTCAAAGAGGGAGTGCGTTACGGAGGCCACATCCTGCCGTAGGGAGGTTAACATGTGGAAATATGCCAATGGTCTCAACTGAAAAGGGGAGATGACTCATGGAGGTATAGTGTGCATTGCTTACCCTTGTGGGTAGCACCACGTGAGAGGAGGTCACGCATTCGCCTGAGTAGGAGAATCTTGGTGAAGGAATTACGTCGGCCGGGGCCACCCCTGATGGGGGAGCCACTACGTACGGAGCACCAGCTGGAAAAAGGGGTTTACCTAAAGGGACAACTGCACCGATGTTCCAGCCTGGTCAACAGGGCCGCTCCGCCCAGCCTGCGACCGTAAGGTGCTGAATGATGGATGGGTGACCTGTACTTCCTGCCAGGGAAGCAGAGAGGTCGAATAGGTACAGCACTTACCTAAAAAGGGAAGAAGGCACTTTCGCAGGCGTACGCCCGGTCGGCCGTTAGCTCTATCTGCGTAGGACCCGAGCTGATACCGGTTCCACCCTGAGGTTGTAGAACCTGCAAAGGTGTTGGGAGTAGCCCAACCCGCAGCTGTGCAGATGTCTGCCAGAGAGCCTCCCTGAGCCACTGCCCACGAGGAGGCAACGCCTCTGGTAGAGTGAGCTCTCACTGCAAGTGGGCAGGGTAGGTTCTGGCATCCAGCCATGGAGATGGCATCCACGATCCAGTGTGCCAGTCTCTGTTTGGAGACAGCCCTCCCTCTTTGCTGACCTCCATAACAAACAAACAGCTGCTCAGAGCGCCTGAAGCTCTGCGTGCGGTTTAGGTAGAGTCTTAATGCTCGTACCGGACACAACACGGATGGGGTTGGGTCTTCCTCCCCTGTGGGGAGCGCCTGCAGGTTCACTACCTGGTCTCGAAAAGTTGTGGTAGGAACTTTGGGCACGTAGCCGGGCCGGGGTCTTAGGGTGACGTGAGAGTGGTTCGGTCCGAACTGTAGGCACTCGTCGGACGTGGAGAGTGCCTGTAGGTCCCCTACCCTCTTGATAGAAGCGAGCGCTACTAGGAGTACTGTCTTCATCGTAAGCCGATGTAAGTCAGCCTCAACTAGAGGCTCGAAGGGGGACTCGGAAAGGCCCGCTAGGACCACATCGAGATCCCAAGAGGGTATGGAGGGGGGACACGGGGGATTAACCCGCCTCGCTCCCCTCAGGAACCTAGTGACCAGGCTATGCCGTCCGAGGGACTCACCTTCCACGAGCTCATGGTGTGCGGCTATCGAGGCAACATAGACCCTGAGCGTGGATGGTGAGAAATTGCTCTCGAGTTTCTCCTGGAGAAACGACAGCACTGTCCTGATCGCATATTGCGGCGTACAAGCGCCTCGTGGCAGGTGCTCTAGCCTGGACGATCGTCCCGGCAACCGCCGGGGGTAACTCGTTCAGGATCTCCTCATACTGTCCAGGGACCAGACATGCAGATTGCAGAGGTCTGGTTGTGGGTGCCACACCGTACCCTTCCCCTGAGACAGACGGATCTCCTGCAGGGGGAATTGGTCAGGGGGATCTATCGCTAGAGCGTCCCGCTCCGGCCACTTTGGAGATGGTATCTACAGGACTGGGCGTGATGGTGTTTCCTCCGCTGGGTGCCTCCCGTCATGATTGCCTCCCACGCTTCCTACGAGGTGGGTGCTAACGGGGGGGGGGGGCGTCGCTCTCCTCCGATTCGCCGTCCTCCGGGTCGCCGCCTGAGGGAGAGATACAACCGGAGGGGTCGGTTGGGAGGGGCGAGGCTGTCTGGGGGGCAGACTGAGCACTGAGCCTACGACGTGGGAGGTAATGCCTGATAGCCTCCGTCTGCCTCTGCACGGCGGAGAACTGCTGCGAGAAGTCCTCCACCGTGTCTCCAAACAGCCCACCTTGCGCAATAGGGGCATCGAGAAAGCAAACCTTCTCGACCTCCCGCATTTGCGCAAGGTTGAGCCAGAGGTGTCTCTCCTGGACCACCAAAGTGGACATCGTCCGACCCAGGGCACGCGCCGTAACCTTAGTGGCCCGAAGGGCCAGGTCCGTCGCAGTGCGCAGCTCCTGCAGAACTGCGGGGTTGGAACTTCCCTCGTCCAGC
>JAWHQN010000195.1:0-140000 GCA_033220385.1 Triplophysa yarkandensis | reverse complement strand
AGTGAATAATTCTGTAAAAATACGGAGAGATATTCGTGTGTATGTGAAGCTCCAGATGTTGACGTCTGTGCTATAAGAATCCTAAAACACATATTGTGATATTTCCATGTTAAGGTCGACATTCCATCAGTTTTGCCCGTCTGCTTTATGGGATGGTAGAACTTCTATCCAGTGCTAATGTTTTGTCAACGTATATCTCAGATCACCAGCACTTAAGGTTTAATCCCCTGCGGAACTCTTGGGTTCTGGTCTCGGCCCATCGGATGAAGCGTCCGTGGAAAGGCCAGGTGGAGAAACCTCCGGAGGAAGAAGTCCCACGACACGACCCGGACAACCCGCTCTGTCCTGGAAGTGTGCGAGCTAATGGAGAGGTGAGCGACTGGACTTCCTCTCTTCTTTCATCACGTTCTCCTGCCGTAGGAACCTCGGTGTGCAGAAGTGTGGCATGAAGAACTCCAAAACTAAAGGGGGACACGAACTTAATGCATGAACCTTGCTAAAGCCATCCGAGGTCATTTGATGTGCGTGTAGATCCATAGATCCCTGTATGTTAACTGATGTGTCTTGCAGGTAAATCCTCAGTATGACAGCACATTCGTGTTTGAGAACGATTTTCCTGCCCTCCAGCCGGACGCTCCGGATCCCGGTACGATGAACTCTCCTCAAATCCAGCACAGCTCTGAATTCAAGATCTGGTTTTACAGGTCATATAGATCTTGGGAAGCGCATAACTTTAGTTTTCGAAGTACAGATTAGGATCGCCTTCTTTTTAGAATAATAGTGAACTCATTAGAAACACGGAATATCATAACTAAGGATTATCAGACGACAAAATACAACAGATTTCAAGGATTTGACATATTTTACAAGTGTCAGCGACTTTTTTTTGTATTCTTGTGTGCAAATGTAAGCATGAGTAGACCTTTACACGTATACATTAACGTTTTGCAGGATTTGTAGGTCTGCAAAACTCGTTTTATTTTTTAAACGATGTTCTGATTACAGATATTTGTTCGTTAGGAATCATTCTTGCGTATATGGTTAAACCTGAAACGTTTGCTTTTGTGTTGTCAGAATAGCAGTTTCTTTGCATCGGTTGATAAAAACATTGCCCAAACGTGACGATTTCATTATTGAAATCATAATACATATACATGTTTTGTTCTAGGTTCAGATCATCACCCACTTTTCCGAAGCAAAGCAGCCAGAGGCGTCTGGTGAGAGCTTTCACTTGATCACGTGAATCTGTATATTATCTGTTTATTATACTAAGCCGAACTTTACGACTTATTAGTGCTTATTTATTTGAAACTTAAAGATTTAAACTTGCTCAAGCACTTGCAGAGCAGGATCAACAAATCATTGTGAAAAGCGGGGCTGCACATTTTAATGGCTATAAAAAAGAATGACAGTATGGCACATTCACTTAATCTCTGTTATTCTGGATCCTGGCCTCTCCAAAGCTGCGCTAATAAACTATTTCCCTGTATTTAATCCTGCTGTGCGTGGAAATCGATTGTGCTGCCGGAACGGGAACACCTCGGGAGCAGACAGGACAGAATTAAACGGTTATATGTTCTGAGTCGTGGTGATGGGTGAAACACTATTACACGTTTAGTCTGGTTAAGGCCTTTGCCGGCATTAAGAGTCCTTTTATAAAGTCATGTTTGGGTTAGTGTATGATGTGAACTAGAAAAGTAGTTAAAGGCCATTTCAGCGATTGCTGTCATAATGTGATTAAGTTGTATTCCAATCTCTTTCTGATGTAATAAAGCAACTCACAATTTTACATTTACATTTAGTCATTTAGCAGACGCTTTTATCCAAAGCGACTTACAATAGTCGAGGAGACAATGAAGCGGTAAATAGCCGATACAACAATAGGTGAACAAGTGCCACAACAATGCTACCAAGTTACACAGAGAGAGAAGTTACAATATATATATATGTATTTTTTATATTAACAAGCAATAATGCTCAATGTGTGTTACAGAGTATACAAATAACTGTCTTAATGTATACAGTTATAAATAAATCGATTCGTATCATAGTGAAGTGTTATCATATGGAAACAGTTTTAATCTTTTTGGCGTGATTTACTTAACCGATTATGGTCATAATGGAATTAATACATCAAATCAAAACTTTACTCGGTGTCTAAAATTTGGATTTGCCGGCGCCTGCATGGTTTTCAACAATGCAAAATAACATTAAAAAAAATAATTCAACCCTCACATTAGTTTATGTGTCTGCGGCAATAATGTATTATTTTAATATCGTTTTAACCCTGCTACAAATCCATTTTAATAAGTTTAAGAATTTTTGTTACCTAAACGTGAATATTTTATCACTATTCTAATCCTGTTTAAACGGTATGTTGGCTCAGTCTGAACATGTTAAACAACGATATGGTTGAAATATAAATTCAAAGTAAATTTTTTCATTAAAAAAGCCACAAATCCTTCCCTGAAAAGCCGCTGTTTTATGTGTTTTAATTTTCAAAGACAACATTTAACACGTGACATCAGTGACTCATTCACTTTCAGTAAACTAATAATAAAGATTCAAATCTGTTAAACAATAGTAAGATGTCTATTGATAACACTAGATGGGGCTGTCATCAAGAACATGAATGGGCAGACATAAAAAGGGCACCATTGGCACTTTGAACTAAACCTTCAAATGTCTTTTAAGAAAGACAGCAGACATTTATTATCTAGTAACCCCTTGTGACTTTCGGAAACTTTGGAAACTTCTTTGAATGCGCATCTAAGTGTGTCATCACCCAATTATCGGTGTAGCGGAGAGCCCGGACACACAGACCCGACTCTCTAATGCACCGGGATGCTTTTAAAGAAGTAAGAATAGGCACAAACAAGAAACGGCAGGCCCACATAAACCCCGAAAAAAGAGATATTTAAAAGTGTGCCGGCGCAGCTGTTGAGCTTTGATCAGGGCATGCACGGAAAGACATTTTTCCAAATATCTTCTTTTGTGTTCCTCTAAAGAAAAAGACACAGGGATTTTAAAAGTGTGAGATATCAAATAATTTGGCACATTCTTTTTATTTCATGTGACCCGTCCCTCTAACAGATTGATGGATGGATAACTGTTGACCCATTTGTTCTGTAATTGTTTGTTGTTCCAGCAAAGTCATGTGCTTCCACCCCTGGTCTGACATCACCCTTCCCCTCATGCAGCCCGCAGAGATCCGCAAAGTGATTGACAAGTGGGCCGAGCTGATCCAAGAGCTGGGAGCCACGTACACGTGGGTGCAGGCACGTACCTCCATACCCTCGCTTTCCCCGCGCTTACGACTTTACATTCACAAGGCAAACAGCTTGAGTTCTATTGCAGAAGAATGCATTAAGACATAACTCATCTTTAAAAATGAAGCGCTGGGACGTGTAGCAACTTAATGAAACATTTACACCATTTGTCGCCTGTAGACAGTTTCTCTCCAGAGCTAACAGAGACGTGGTTTGCGTAAGAGCGTTTAAAGAAGTCGGAGACAGGGATGCCGCTCGATCGGGCTCTGTCCCAGTCTTCCTCATCAGCGCTAATTGGATCAATTGGGAGATGCTTTACAGTCAGGCCGTCTCCGAGCTGATCAATGTCTTCCTACCGCCTCTCTGAAAACATTAAAGCACTTCAAAAGGATTCTGGGATACAGATGCAGTAAATGAAGATATGTCTGCAGAATATGGGTGTCATGGATAGCTTCTTAATTGGCTTTTTAACATTTTTTGCCTATAGGGGGGTTAAAGGTTTATCCGACACTTGTATCATGCCATTCATTTTCTTTCCCATTTATAACATTTCCAACGATTTTCTCAAATAGTCCTAATTTAGTTTTGCGGCTTTGGTTTCATTGGGGTGCATTTATGTTGTTGCATCTAAAACAGCGCGGAAAACATGAGCTTGAGGTCACTTGGCGTCTGCCGTTGCTAAGCAACCATTCGGAAGTTTTTCATCACCACATATGTGTGCTTTTGTGGCCAAACTTGAAATATAATCTAACAAGTTACAAGTATATCTTGTCTATAAGTTACATAATCCATGTTACAAATAAAATGAATTCACCATAAAACTATACAATTATTAAAAATAATTCTTTAAATAATTCAGTTAAATTAAATCATGTCTTCAATACAATCATTGCAGAAATAATATTAATATGAAATACTATACATTTAAATTAGTAAAATATAAATCGTAACATTTTCAGCGATAAACACCCACAGATTGTGACTGGGCATGTCTATGGGTTGATTTTAATGTATATCACTGAGCTTTATGTTTAATTTGTAAGAAAGTTCTTAATACCTAAGAAAAAAAATGAACATACAAAATACGTGTTTCAACCATCTTAGAGAATTTTAACAAGCAACTTCACTTTCTATATCCGTATATAATTTTTTGTTTAGGTTGCGTTACTTTATCCTAAAGTTGGACCTTGGCTTCAATGCCGATCCAGAGCAATATAACAACACATGACAACTACTGTATGGGCATACATTCTCCATGTACAAAATGTGTTTTCAATATCTCTAAATGTAAAATAAAACTCGGGAAAAATGACCAGTTATTCTTTGTTAATTCCTCGTCTCCCTCTCGCCGTAGTTGTGTGGCATTAAATAAGGGCAAACGCACCCGTAGGCATCATTTCCATCACAGAACATCTCGGTGCATTCCACTGCCTTTCTTGCGCTCTGTCCCGCTAGAGAGTATTAGTTACCGCCTCCTGATAAGACCCGCGGTTATCTCCTCTCTGTTAAACACATCAGCGCTTGTGCGATTTACAGACCCTGAAGAGCGGTGACTTTAGCCAAGTCAATATTTCTCAAGTATTCAGGGACGGATCCTCCTCCAATCCTTTTATATCATCCTTGAGGGAGATGCCAGGAAGTCTTAAAACTCCTTCAACAGGATGTTACCTTCTTCACCACACTGTGTGTCCTGATGTCTATAACCGAGCATGCGTCGTGTCTGCACCTGACTGCCGGAAGCGAGTTTGAGACTGTTTTGTATGCCTGGTTCTGTTATGTCCGCGACCCTTGACAGGACGTACGTTTCTGTTACAGATCTTTGAGAATAAAGGATCCACGATGGGCTGTTCAAACCCTCATCCTCACTGTCAGGTATGTCACCTTGTCTTGACGTCACAATTTCTTCCTCTGTCTTTTTCCTCACCCACCAATTAGTCATTGTTCCGGTCGACTCGCGGAGACAAAGCGACGCAGGTTTTTTTCTGGATTAAGACGCTGTTGACTTTGACCAGGCTCCTTTTGAAGAAGGGATAGGTCTTCAAGTGTCACCTTCAAAGTGAGCTGAAGACAAACCCAGTAGAATCCAATTACAGAACTCTAGAGACGTTCCAGGAAAAGACGCCTCGGTTACAATCTTCCCACCAGCAAATCACTCTCACATCAAAGCGTTGGAGTCGGGAGGGCTTGGGGATTTCGGTTTTCTAACGGAGGTTGCCAGATTGGCAGACTGGAGGAAATACACGCCGCTTTCTTTAGGTCGATAGCTTTCCAGTTGGACTTAGAGGAGCAAACAGCTTTTATTCCATGCATACATTTTAGTCTATCCGTCTCATCCTTGTTTCCTGTCGTGCCGTGACAGCGAGTCAATCCCAGTGAGTAGGCCGCACACCGAGCTCTCTCTCTCTATTCATTTATCTTTTGGTTTACAGTCACGGGGTCCACCAGGGGACAGTAGAGAACCTTGAGTTCCATTCATGTCAAGCTCTTTTTAAAGGGACTGTCAATAAGCTATTTTTCTCTTAAGTAATCTCTTGCTAATAAACCACACCTGAAGAACATTAAGTTTAATAGTTACATTATAGATTGATTCTTTATCACCATTTTTTACAGATTAAACCAACGTGAGGCCAGTGCTGATACATCCTTGACTTGATAACAATATGATTTTGTGACACAAAGCTTTATATAGTTTATTTAAAGATAGAGTGTTGTTTCATCTATAACAGAGTAATATGTCATCTTTGTTATAGGATTTTGGTGTTGATGCAATCAGGAAGAACAGGATTTACTAGACCAATGGTAAAATGGTCCATCACTGAAATGATTTACAGAAAGAAACAGATCCACTGGTGTGGTTGTGCGTCTGTCATCGTGTAAGAGCAGATTTGCAAGTGCTACTTAACCCGAATATGTAATTTTTTACGTTATCTCAAACCTGTGTGGCTTTTTATGTGCAGAAAGCAAAAGAGAGGGTCGCAGAATTGTCATTTCTGGGCAAACAAATGTTTAAGAGTTTTAAAAACCCGGAATAATAAGTATATATAATAATAACGATGATGCTCCAAAAACTTTGAAAGTGCTTCGTTCTGAAAGCCAGAAACTCGCACTTTACCTTTGTTTTCGGCTGGAAATGACTCCACCTTTAGGATACTGTTTACCCAGGTGAACCTTTTTCCCTTTCCATACACGAATAGATCCTTGAGCACCTCCCATCATACTGTTTCCCTGGCAACAGCTAATCTACGCATCATGGCATGACATCGGATCCACCCGCGCCCCAGTGTGTGCTGGACGCGATATCAATCATGATGCCCAAACATAAATCAACCTCCAGCATACACACTCGGAGGACTCTGAAAGAAGTCCGGTCAGATAGAATCTACTGTAAGCTATTCGTAAGTTCCTCCGATTTTATCAATGGCCGGGGTTAAATATGAGTAAGTACACCCACCGCTCCGTTTACGTGGGGCTTCATAGAGAGACCGGAGCTCTGTGTGGCTTAGGTCTCTGTCAGTTGGCAGAAGACACGTTTTACCCCGCATGCCCTGAGAGAGACGGATAAGCCGTGCGTATCCGTCAGCCTACCTTCACCGGGAGGTGCGTTGGATGAGAGTGTTTGCGGAGAGAAGCTGTCTGTGTTCATCTGTGTCTCCGTCTCTGAGTCTTCGTCTGTGTGTCTGTCCCACGCTTTCTCATATCATCCATAAGCACCCACCCCTGAGCAAACAGAAAACATCAGCGCACAAACACACTAGATCTGTTGAAACACTTATCGTGCTGCTTTTGTGTCAAATTGTACCTTCAGATTTTAGACGTCTGAGTGTTTTCACATCGTAATGTCGTTGTATTTGAGCTTTGGTAGATGGGTTTTGGACAATTTGGGCCAGAGTTTAAACTATTATCAGGATTTGTCAAGATTTTTATGATTTACTTATCATTCCACACGATGACAAATTCTGTGGGCGTACAACATTTTATATTCTTAACAAGATCAGGTCAAAGATAGAAATCTTAATACGTAAAATTAAACTTTAATGCTTGTTTTCTCACAATTCGATTTTCCGACTTTTGTCTGGTTTTAAGACGCATTGTCAACTTCATACTTTTCCAAATTTTAAGACTACAAGTATATGAATCAAAACTGCAGAGTACCGTTATTGTAATAGTTGCAAAAAGCATTATAAATAAATTATACAATGTTATTTTAGTATGTTCAAAGTTAAGCTGTATAGTTTTCAAATCTATTTAAAACATAAAATAGATTTTTCTCAGTAGAAAATATTTAAATAATTGATCGAAAATCCTGCATTTCATTTTATATAAATGTCAAAATTGTAAAACTTTCCTTTAAGCACAAAAGTAAAAAATACCACTCACATATACATATATAGGTTCCGTAATGCCCACGGGAACACGTGACGAGTTTATTGGATTGAACTTGAAAATCGTGTGACAGATATTCTATTTAAAACAAACATATTCATGACGGGAAGGTGAATTCTTTATTACGCCTTTTTCATTTTGAGCTGTTCTTCTAAATATTAAAGGGAACGTATAAATAAGTTATACTTTAGTGTAAAGAATATGACATTTCTTTTATTGTTGATGACAGACACTGCCATCGAACGATCACTTGTACATATTTCACGCGACACTTTTATTTGAAGTCCAGATCTCTGTCCGCTTCATGTATTCTCTGTTACGAAAGCAAGCTGGACATCCCATTGTTTAAATTCACCAACCATACCTTATCTAATGACCGCATCTCTCATGCAAAGAATCATTTTACCCGGCTATTTCAATTGCAACAGTGACTGTGACATGGCAATGATTGTATGTCAGTTGTCATATGTGCTTGACATAAAGTGTGCCGCTCGCCACCAGCTTTCCGTCGAGAAATAAAGAGTACGCCTGCGTCAGGAAACATCACCTGGACCATCTGTTCATACCAGGAACCGTAATGTTCTTTAAATCCCTTCTGGTTATTTATCTATTTGTGATGCGACGCTTTTTTAATACCTCCGATGTTATCGCTGCTTGGATATTTATCCGCTTTTAGTTGCCTTGTGTTGATAGATGCGTCATTCAGGAGACTGACGGAGCGCAGGCGTTTTATTTTCAGTGGGTTCGTAGGTGCGACCTCCGGGCGTGAGAGACGGGTGTGTGAAGACGTGCGATAAGATTCGTATTCGAAAGCGCTCCGGACGTCCCAAGCTTCATCACAGCTGACATTCAAACGAGTGGCTGGAATACTGGGAAGCCCTCCGACCAGTCGGACAAAGCTGGAGTTTAGTGCTGGAGAATTCCTCCTGCAAGGCCAGAATCATCTTTAAAACTCAAAGAGAGAGAGAGAGAGAGAGAGAGAGCGAGATGGGATTTATGATTCCGCTGCCACAAAGGATTCTTATTACGTTTTAGATATTTAATTGGAAATCTTTGGTATAGGAATTAAAAGAGCGTTTTTCTTTTTTATTGCTGTCTACAGGGACCTAATGTTTAATGCATAAGCACGCCGGCCTCATTTTCAATAGCTTTCGGTGCAAAGTGCTTACCTGTGTGAACTTTTCAAGCCTCAAAGGTTGCGCGGAGCTCAGAGGGAATAGCTCTGTCATTAAATACGCATAACTAAAGGCCTTCATGTGAATGATGTGAAGGCAATTATGAAAAAGCGGACCGAGAGAGGGCTTTTTTAAGTGGTCATCACTTCATCCTGGAGAATCTGTTGACTCGCTGTCGCTAAACACCCCGTGGGGTTCTAGACTGACAGCCACTCGCAATGCTCGGGCATCTGGAAGACCTTTTCGGTTTCAAAGAGGTTCGTTCGTGAAACGCAAGCAGAAGGGCTTTCTCTGGTGGCCGTTTGGGAAACCGTTCTGAAATTCCATAAGTGTCTTGTTGGTGAATATATTAAACGCTGTGAAAAAATAGTACAAAAGAAACAGTACAGTAAATATATGTTTTTAAAAAATCTTTTCAAAACATGATTTTTTTAGTTCAAATATGAAAATAATTGATTGAAAGTCCAACAATTAATTTCTCCAAAAATTACAAAGATTTTTTCATGGAAAATGAGTATTTACATATGCAAAAATTTAGACAGTATACTTACTTAATTTCAAATCAATGTATTCATTGTTCTGAGCATTAATAGTTTCAAATACCTAGTAAAGTATTTTGGGTCGCATACATTTCTAAAAGCCATAATGTTCACTGACAGTTCTTCATACAAAGCCTTGCGAAATTATTCAAACCCTCTCATTATATTTACAGTGTAGTTTTGGTGTTATATTCCTTTCTTTTTTTAATTTGAATGTTCAATCATTACAATAATCCTAATAATAATAATCCTAATACATTTCAACATTTTACAATAGTTATGTAAAATAATTATCCAGGTTAAAGAATTGTTTTCAAATGTTCTTTTATGTTGGATTATTATTTTTACATTTATATTTATTTAAAATGTATTAATATATTTATTAATAATTTATCTATTCACCAACCCATTTTCCCAGCTTAACATGTGGAATGGGTTAAACATTAGTATTCTCATTATTGGGAACAATAATTGTGATTTATATTTATTTTTCACAAACACAGCACTTAAACGAAATATAATTTTATTTATATACGATAATACCAAAACGAAATGCAGATTAATAATTAACTAAACTATAAACAAATAAATTGAATCCCTTTCCCTTGAAACTCCAAACGCTTGGTGATGTTACAATAATTCAAGTAGACTTAACCAGTGAAATATTCAACTGAATTTTGTGTTTGTGTTTGCACATATTCAGTTATGTGTTTAATGTCATACTTGTCATAAATGTCATAAATCTGAGTATTACATTACATTTACATTTAGGCATTTAGCAGACGCTTTTATCCAAAGCGACTTACAATAGTCGAGGAGACAATGAAGCTGTAAATAGCCGATACAACAATAGGTGAACAAGTGCTACAACAATGCTACCAAGTTACACAGAGAGAGAAGTTACAAAAAGTTTTTTTGTTTTTTTAGGTATTAAGGTATTAAGATTTATTACAAATATTTGTTCACGTTCAAAAGCTTCCGTGAGAAAAACTCACTTCCATTTAGTTTCTGCGCTGAATATAGTTTTGCTTTGAATTCCGCAAAAAAAGTGTTATAAAGTATTTTAATTAAGTAGATTCTATCAGGTTTATCATTTTTAGAGGAAATCATTACACAAAAACTCTGGGCAGCCCTGCTCAAGGAAATTATGTCGAAAAGGCCGTGGAAATAAATCCGCAGTATTAAGCCCTGAATTTAACCTTTTACACATTATGATATACACTGCTGTATCTTTAATGCTTTGAGCCTTATTCTCTGCTCGAGATTCTGGATATCGATTTATCAGATTGAAAGCATCATGCATAATAGCACATTTCAAAATCTAAACCTAGTTGTCCCTGCTAGAAATCCAAAAATGGGTCAAGTTTGGGTCTTCTAAGATGACAATGATTTGAAATCCAACATTAAAACAAAACGGGTCACTGAACACCAGGGTTAAAGCTTCATCATCGTCATGCTTTGGCTCATCTCTTGCTCACATTTTTTTGCAGGAAATGTTTTTTTAGTTATCTTTCAATAATTACTTCAGACCTTTGAATGTCGTGACTAGCCAATCAGAATCAAAGCATAATAACATTGTGGTTAATTATTCTAACATTACTCTTCGTGTTCATTTTGCTTGATTTAAAGCTGTACATTTTAGTGCATTGTGCATAAACTGTTGTTTATAAGTACAAATTTTATCAATGGTGAATTTGACAATAACAATAAAAATAAATGCTATAGAAGTATGGTTCACTTTGTAATAAATCAAACAATAGTGTAAAATATTATTTTGAGCACTTGTTTACCTGTATGTTCAACTTGTTCCGAGGCAATACCAACAGTCCACGATGGGCCTTCTTTATGAAACGCAAGAACAACAGATATAACTAGAGAATTTGTATCTGCTGTTTCCTTGAATTGGTTTTGCGAAGGATTTGCACAATTATTTGTGTTTTAGGAATATGGCCCGATGTAATCCATCGGGCAAATCCTTATTGGCGGCGAATTATCGGTGAACAGCAGGTGTGTCCTTCAATCCGTCGCACAAACTCCCAGATTACTTGTTGAGGAAACAAAGCTGTCGTATGATGATTCCTGTTTAGTATAATCTCTCTGGGTCTCTTTTATTCTCCTATCTTCATCTGCTTTTAATGCAGGCACATGCCACCAGGAGAAACCCAGATAAAAATTCAGCCTTTAAAACGATGAGCTGATTTGAGATGTGACCCGTGAGCGATGATCTGCTTTCCTCTCCAAATCCTTCATTTTTACAAATCCAAGCTCGGACAAGTCGGCGCATCGCCTGAGAAAGCAGAATAAACGCGGACAAACCAAGCGCCGCTCTGTTCCAGATGTTGGTGCAAATTGGGCAGATTCCGAAGGTGCTTAACAAACAAAACTCACATTTTTTTCAGGACGACAAAACCGTAATAAAGCAATATTGAAAGTAGTGTGTAAGGGATCTAATGAATTATTTCCCAGTTCACACAGAGCTCATTTTCACCTTTGATTATTATTTGCGACAGCCGGCAAACACACATTTGTCTCTTTATTATAACAACCGTTCCTTCGGGCCTTATGATGGATGATGCAAACCTATACAAAAGTCACCATTAGCCTGTCGTTGAATGACTGCGAGCTTTAACGTTTCTCAACAGTGTCTCATTCATCAGTAATGGTCAGCTCACAGGCAATATTCATACTGACATTTGGAGGCCACATATCATAACACATCTCCAAATGTTATTTATGAGGCTTGACCTTCACTGTGAAAAAAATACATTCGTTCCAAATGTTTCATTCCACTCGTTTACAACGCTGTCATCTGTTTTTCCCACAATGCGCTGTGAGTTTACGATGCAATTCAGCTTCGCTTTGAACGTATAAACGTAACGGACAGATCTATTTAAAAAGCCTTTTCGTTTTACAAGGACTCTAAATACAGCGCGAATGCAGTTGGACATGTTTCGAAAGTTTGTTAACTATGACCAATCAAACGTAATTTACTTTTTATTGGTTAGTAAATTTGGTCTCAGATGAGAGAATCTGTGCTTGACAGGTGTGTTGGCAGTTAAAGGAGCTGATGTCGCTGGGTTTCGCCTCTTGGGCTGGTTCTCCGGTTGATGTTTGCATTCAACATGCAAAGATGTTACGAAATTGTGACCTTGACATTTTACAATCGAAAGCGTCTTTTCATTTTCACTCATATTTACAAGATAATTGCCATATGGCCACAGCCGAGCCGTCATCGCAAATTACGTTTGGAACGGTTACTTACAAACAACTGAAGCATTCTCTCGCAGGAATCTGAATGCTGGTTGTTTTCAGGTATCTGCCGTATAACATAAAAGCTACACTTCCATATGATTTTAAACAGCCACCTAACACACCGTGGGTAAATGTGATACTAGGTAATGTTTTACTAAAAATCAAAACTGCCGTCTGTCAACCTCATGACTTCTTAGATGTATATGACTCTCTTCTTTAGCCAAAATATAGGAGTTACAAATCCAATTATGTGAGATTTCGAAGCTCCAGAAAGTGCGTCCATCCCTCCATCCATCAATACTCTGCTCCACACAACTCCATGTGGTTAATAAAGATCTTCGGAAGCAAATCAATGTGTTTGTTTACAAGAAATATCTATATACACAACATAACAAGTTTGAAAAATAGTAAATAGACTGTAAATATTTCTCTTAAACGCAATGGTTTGCTTCTTTATTACCCACAGAACCTCTAGAACTTCTAAAGTTCCCCTGATATTTGACACTTTTTCCTGAAACAAATCTCTACATGTTTTATTGAGGAATGTGCACGGACAAGTGTGATTAGCTCAGCAACTTTTTACTGAACTTTACAAAATTTAGCAACTTCCAGAACATGCCGTGACCTTTCTCCTTCAGAAGAGCATTGTATGTCTTTGTATACATGCTACGAAAAAGTTTATCCGTGCAAAATATAGATTTATCAGACACTGACATTAATCAATGGAATCTATTTAACACTATTATTTGTTTTGTCTGTTTTTGAAAATGAAACTTGTCGATTTAACTTCATCTCCAGAGTTTATTTCACACAATTTTAGGAAAACCATTGTCACTGAACAACACACACTGAATCTCAAACGTCTTTGCGGAAACCCCTCCAAAATAAGTCCCGTTTAAATCACAGGTTTCAAAATTATTGACATTACTTTAGTATATATTATATATATTACTTTAGCCATTTACGTAGACTGATAAACTGTAGTAAATAATAATATTTACTCAAGTAAGGTTTAAAAACACTCCATGGTGTAGGACTTTAACGCAGTTTGCTATAGTAAATAAACACTAGAGAAAAATACAATAATTTTAGGTTCATTTTTTATTAATAGGAATGTTTTTCTCACGTAATGACCTGCATTTTGCGAATATTATGGAGAATAGAATTTAACCACTGGTTGTGTGAGCGGTCTGAGGCTTCTCATGAAAAAGCGCGAGCGACGCGTTTACTCACAGATCCAACAGACAATGAAACGCTTCCAAAAGTAAAGAAACTTTCTCTTGACTTCATCTTGGGACGTTTGTGTGACGATGGTTTAAATTGCTCAAATCGACTGCCAAAATAATTCTTTCAGCAGTGAATAAAGACAAAAGTTCCGCGAATGTACTTTCAGGAAGATAGGGTTGAAATACGCTGTTGAAACGTCTCGGGAAACACTCTCTTAACACCCTTTAAAGGGATATACCGCACACGATGTCAGAACTCTATTTGGGCGGCGGTAGGATGTGCCATATCCGGGGTGTTTGGAAAGATTAATGTCCTGGAGTATCTCTTACGATCGCTTAATGTAAGTCATCCGTACAAGGTGAAGAAGTGTCAAGGCCAATAGTTGTGGAACATGATCGGATCGCTCACCGCGCACTCCAGTATGCTTCAGTAGGCCCATACTTTCTATTTGAATATGTTAAATAAAGGCCCGGTTTATGCGTAAAATGTATTTTATTACCGGGAGGATGGCGATTTGTCATTATTTGTGATTGTGGCGGGCCAGAAATGTTTTGCGTTTCGGAAAGCCGTCCTTGAGACTTTATGCATGGTAACAGAGACTTCTTTCCACTTTCTCGTGTCATTTACATCCCGTGGTATCTCTCCAGGTTTGGGCGAGCAATTTCCTTCCCAATGAACCGGCGCTGGCAGAGAGCTGTCAGAAAGACTTCCTGCTGAAGCATGGGGAGCCCATGTTAGTGCAGTACGCTCGAATGGAGGCGGAAGCACAGGTAATATATCCACGTGAAACACAATACATAGCATCTGTCAGCACACTAACTCCATATATATAACATAACAGGCTATAGATAACTCATAAAGGCGGTTTTGGCTCCAGTGTGAGAATACATTTGACGGTTCTCTATAAAGAATAATCCTACACATACTGCTTGCATTGTTTTCAGTTGGGAAAAGCGTTTATGTTATGTTATATTGTGATATAATTGATATTAACAATTCATTCAAGCACATGTGTTATATTGATCGTAATGAAAGGTAATGAAAGGTTATGTTGTAATGCGAAGGTTTTTGCTGGTCATCTTCGTTGCTTACCAGCTTTAGTTTAGTTTAAACAGGAGGTAAAGGTATAGGAATAGTTTTATTTGTTTGATTTTAATGAATCACACCTTCATTATATACGTTTATATGTAATAACACATGTTATTTACTCACACTTTTTTTGTAAATCACAAATGGTTGAGTTAATAATATTTCAATGAAAAAAAAGAGATGGTTGTACACACAATCTATATTCGTAAAGAAAAAATACTGAATGAACGCAAACAGGCAGGCATGATTTAATTGTAATAGTCAATGAAATACAAGGAAACACTTGTATTAGCTATTGATGACGACTTCTAAATCAATCTAGATGCAAATCTTGTCGAATTCATCCAATCACACGAGGACTTTGAGAGCTAAATAGCTTGATAAGGGACAAAAAGATTGCTTAAGACTTATAGTATAAATACCGGAGGGTCTTGATTTGTCATCATTTTTTTAACAATGTAACAACACAAATGTAGGGTTCTCTTTTGCAAGTTATCTTGAGTCCAAGCCGCGTCCACGCCACGTTGATCCTCACAAAGTTTATAAAACTGAACACTCTATCCGGTCATTCTGTGGGGTCGATGACGCCCCCTTGTAAACTGGGACGTGGCGTCGCCCTCCTCATCACGGTTTACAAGCGGGGCGTTGGTGTCATTGGCATAGTGTCCTGAATCCCTGCTTGGGATTCTCTCGTCACCTGGGCTCAGATTATTACAGCACGCCGGCCAAGTCTGCTGACGGCGTGTGGAATCAGCAGGGAAGAGCTGAGCGCACACGCTTGTTTCCTCGCATCGCGCTAGACAAGCATGAAAAAGCGTGAAAAATCTTTCATTAGCATAATGAGGGAGATGTAACATTGTTCAATGATATGTTATCACGTAAAAAAGGAGAAAAGATAAATGCTTTGAGTGCAGGCGGTGATTTTGGAAATATCATTTATAGTTGTATTTAATGAACGCGTGATGAAATGGGCTTGTTATGTTAAATCGTTTATATACAATCTGAATGATGTCAAAATCTGCTCAAGCTTCTTTCGGATAAAGGTCAAAGTATGCCGTCACCCCCATACGATTTAGGGGGTGTCTGTGTTAAGTTTGGGGCCCCAGGCATCTGGAGAGCCCCTCGCTGACCACAAGTAATGAACTGCAGCAGTGCTGCTTTGTTTACATGACATATTTCCAAAATGGTATGTGGGATTTACAATAAATCATGTAAATCAAATCTCTTGTTTTCTCCGCAGCCTCTTTTGAACTTTTCAAAGCAAAGTTCTCTCTGTGATTAATAAATCATACTTCATAGCTTGAATCATACCTCAAGGCCGCGAAAATGTTAAACCTGCCCCTAATCAAAAGTTCAGTGTTCTTTCCTTACACACCGGTTTGTGCAAAAGGTAGCAATTTTAAGCCAAATGTACCATTGAGCCCAGAGGATTCACTTTTAAACTGACATAATGCCACGTTCAGACTTCCGTTTCCCTATCTATTTCAATATACAAATGATTTAAAAAGCGCCGTGCATTCCGATGTTTCAGTCACTATTCTGTCATAAACAACATGTTTTGGTTGCTGTTGTATTCCGTCAGATATTTCCCAATGCACAGTCCGTCAGTCATGCATCATTCATTCTCCTTTTCCCCAATTCATTCTCCTTGCTTTTATCCGTAAACGTTGCACATTCTTTATGGGCTCTGGCTGTTTCAGAAATCCCTTCAAGATTGTGAAAACTGTTGTGCAATTTGAATTCCATTTTTGGTATAAAGACAAGAAATATATGTGTGTTTGTCATTTTACTGTATGTATTATATTATCTTATCTTATCTTATATTATCTTATCTTATCTTATCTTATCTTATCTTATCTTATCTTATCTTATATTATATTATATTATATTATATTATATTATATTATATTATGTTATATTATATTATATTATATTATACACTGCTGAAACTGAAAGTGAAACTAAGGCCGCACACACCAGTGCAGAGATTATTTCAGCATTAAATAAAGTGAATTGATTTAATCGGTTACATACATTATGACATCAGAACAGTCTTTTATAAACTGCAGTTTTATGGAGAAACCATTTTAAAATGGTTTAAAATAATAATTTTGCACATGGATTGAATTTACAGCATACAAAACATTACAAACTTCAAATTCACCATTGGGGTCTTTGAATTATTATTGACAATGACTGTACAGCAAAAATGAAATTGTATACTTTATTACTTAGCAATATACATATTTTTGTATAAAATAGGTTAAATTATTGTTTTTTTTGGATTTCAAATAATATTTGTTAAGAATATCTTATCTCTTTGCATGATATGGATTTAAAAGGTTACTTTGAGGATACCAGAATACACTGATTCGATACACCGATACACTGTATTACCATGGTTCAAAATGATGATTTTATTCCCCACGGAATAGGCGTAGTATTCAAAATCATCAAGAGATGAGGTTTGCATGGCCTGTGGTCCAAAAGCAAAGTCTCCAGGCGATTAAATTCATTATAGAAAACGATTTCGAGTCAATATCTGTGACAGCCAGATGCAAAAGCCCGAAGTCATTTCGTTCATGTTTAATAAATGCTGATCCGTCATGTTATTACATCCAGCACAGCCGCATTCCACTTTGGCTTCCTCTGCTGGGTAGGAAGTCTTACGTTGTCACGATCATATCGGAGGAAATGGCACTGACTCATCACATCTGCACCACAGGGCTTCCCTTCCTGACCTGGGATTTCCTATTATCAAGGAACGACTCGGGCTGACAGGGCCTCCATTTAGTCGCTCATGTCTGGGCAGTGGGGGGTCGGTCAAAATGTGCTGACCAGCTGGAGGCATACTGTTCCTGCACTCCAGTCTCATGTACTGAATCACTGACGCTCTGCAGCTCATCTTTTCAAAGCTTATGTATCGTTTTCAAATTGCCGAACATATAAATATGGTTTAGACATTCAATTACAGCAAATAAAATCGTGTCTGACTGGATCGTTTTCCCCTTGGGCTTGTAATAAGCTCTGCGGGAGACAACTTTTATAACATCACTCTGTAAGGCTGCATATGCCAAGGCGTTACATTACCAAAATAACATTTGGTTTCTTTCAATTGTGCTAAATTTGCTTCCGGTCAAAACATGTCACTGAGGCGCTACAACAGTCCCAATATGAACCACAAGGTCCAGATATGAATGGATTAGGTACTAATATGTCTTTTTTTGTACTTATATGACCCTTTGTGCAATTGTGTACTCTTTAAAAGGGTACTGCCCCAGTGACGAAAGGGTACATATTTCACCAAAAATAGGGTGGATGTGAGACTCATTTAGATGCTTAGAAGCGATTCTTGTTTGGAAGGGATTCTTGGTCGTTACTGGGCCGAGGAACCTGCAAAATCTGTGTTTTAATTTTCCTTTAAGGGTCTTAACCTGTCCACAAAGACACATGCTCAAGTAAAATGAGTTTTAAAAACAGATTTCAATACGAACAAGTCCGGATCCTCTACACCCTTGACTACTTTGAAGGTCTCTTGTGATTTGAATAATTCTATCGCAAGTAATAAGCGAATTCTTGATGCTGACTTTTCACGCTCTTCTCTTCAATGACTTCCCATTGGCATCGGAACGCCTTCGTTGTCGTTTGATCTCCGCTCAAATCTTCACCGTGGCTGTGTGAACTTTGGCTACACCGTCTGCCAGACCAGGATGAAGATGCTGAAAAGACAGCTAAAATTTGGAAGGCTGGTATTTGGCAACATATTCGGTTTCAGCTCTTGGCAAGCCCACAAGTCTGTTGAAAGATGTGGAACCATGCTAGGCAGGGCCAGTTTTCATTTAGGTTGCTGTGTTTCTGTTTCTAATGGACAGCGAGCACTTGAACCCATTTTGACAGGGCATGGGGAGTGGGTAGGACTGAAAGACGGGGTCATGCTGGGATTTTTTACTGTCTATTGTATCTCTATCAGCGTGGGATCCTCAAAAGGCTGTCACCAGTTATTAAGAAAGGGTCAATGAAACTGGCTATAAGTCCTGTGAATAGGCTTTCCTTATATGTTTGGATAGGAATGAAACGCTTGAGCTTAATTTGACTGATTTATAAAGAATTGGATAGCCTCGATGGAAAATAATGGGAAAGAATAAGCTGTTTAGTTGATGGTGAGGAAGCGTGTGTGAGAACATTTAATGTTCAAATAAAACACTTTGCTGTAACAAATTCTCCTGCACTTATGCTGTCTTCACACCAAACGTGAATATTCCTAACTTTTCTAGCCAATAACGAAGTGTGGAACTTGATTGATCGCAACTGATCGAACAAGTCCTACTTTACCTTCTAAACTCTAAAAAAAATTAAAAACACAATAAACATAACACACATTAATTGCCAAGATCTCAATCCCTTTAAATGGCACTGCAGATGAACGCACACAAACTGGTGACATCAGCTCAACCCATCAGAATTTCTTCTCTTCCGTAAATCCCGGATCAACCCTGGATGGCAGAACATCTCTTAAATATCAGCATAGACTTGCATTACAGATGGTAGATGTCTTCAAAACCCGTGGCATTTTAAGAAAAGCTTATTTTGTATGCTCTACCTTTAAAAATGTTGATGTCTTTACATTTCAGGCCTATGAACTTTAAACGATGATATGAAAGGTTACATCAACACGTGCAGATGAAACATACCCATGTTCTTTTTTCCTTTGAAAGGGATCGCAAATGGCAACACTATTCGGATTTGGATAAGAGCGTCGTCCCAATGTATAAATGTAAAAAGATCTCAAAGATTTATTACCGTAAAGTGCGATGCAAACAGACTGATGACGTCTGAGTCTGATGAGAAAATCGCCCTGGATTTATTGCACAATATACTAGGCTTTACAGAAATCACTTTTGTGTTAATCTTTGTGTTAATCACCTTGTTCATATCTCCTAAAACTCTTTGGTTAACTTACATTTATCGAAAGACAGATGCAGCTTTGCAACTGTTTCTGGACAAAGCCGAGCTCCCGCTGGTGGACGCTCGTACTCTTGCCTGCTCTCTGATCGGTGCATGGGCGGAATTTTAAGAAAGAATGGCCAATAAATGACTCGTGGTTTCATGGCGTATGGACACTTCCTGTTGCCGATGGTAAACATGAGTGAAAAGAGTTGAACATGTCTTTCATACATCGTTATTCATATAAGTTGGCCATTCTTCGCCAGAAAATGACCCAGATTCTACGCTGCGTTTTAAATATAATAAAGCTGTTAGGCCTCGTTGAAGCCAGGCCTGATTGACCATATGCTTCATAATCGGAACGGGAACATGATGAACCTGTTGTTTTAGCAGTGGCTCATTAAGTTAATGAACATTTTAATAGCACAGTTCGAAGCGCTCTCAGATGTCCTTCTTTGGGTTGAGCGAACAACGAAACCATTTTCTTCACATACGATCCGTGCTGGAACGGAACATGTTGAAAGTTTCACCTCTGGTGTCTTCCGAGGATCCTCAAAGACGTAAATAATATCGGCACGGCTTGTTTGTGGTGTGTGCTGCTGTAATTTGCAACTGGCTCAGGACCTGAGAAGGAAAATGGCTTTTTATTGTCCCACTGAGTAATGGAAACAATTCCATTTGTGAGGGCAATATCTTTGTTTGCCCCTTATTGTGGAGACTTTGTCATGATCTGTTCTTTATTGTGTTTGGAGCTCGATACTGAAGGACAATTAAATGAGAAGAAAGAACGCCTTTTGTTCGGTCGGCGAAGGTTGAGTGGAAAGCAGCGCAGGAAATATAATGTGCTGAAGACCTTGATCATTATAAGTAGGATCTTTCAGAATGAATTATGGATGCCCGCTTGTCCGGATGTTTCTCAATGCATCTCCTACGTTTCACTTTGAAGATTCAATGTCACATGACCTATAGGACTGTGCTGTACTGTTAACCTCCATGAGGTGTAATATTTTTATACCAGTGGATCAATATGATTCAGTGCAGTCTTAAGATTTATTATTAAAGGTACATTGTTACTTTTTTAATTTGATTCGAGGTTTAACAACTTATTGGAACAGATTTATGTAGACTGCACCTTTGTCCTTTAGAAATGTGGAAAAGAAAATTCACCCTGATAACAATGGGCCTAAGTTCGTAAAATATCCATTTATTATTTGTTCAGATATGTATAGAGGTATGTTTATAATTATGAGCGGGTTAAGATCACTGGAATTCTTTCTGTTTGATGATGATGAGAGATTTTTATAAAGGGATGTTTTTTATGTAGAGATTAATAAGGGTGTGGAATTGAAAAAAACTCAAATGGAACACTTTGATGAATTGGCTCAAATAATTTGATTCGGTATCAGATTTTTGGTTTTTGCACTAAAGGCAACCCTAATTCTATGAAGGTTCCCGTTCATCATGTTTAACCCTACAACTGACTCTTAATCATAATCCTAGAAAATGCAAATCTTTCAGAGACTAAAGGTTAAGGTAGAGTCTAGATTCAATCTTTGGAAAGATCTGATCCCTTAGGGATTTCCTCTTGTTCTTCGTAAAAATGTATGTTTGCGGTGGATCTTTGAAAAAACCCGTACTATGCAGCAAAATATTTATTTTCAAAAAACAAATCCCAAAATGTTGTTAAAAATGCTCTTTGTGGTTCCTTACCAAAAACCAAACTCCAATTTTTAAACCAGTCTTACCAACATTGTAAAAGCCATCGAAACCAACTCTTTCCATATTTTTTACATCAGTTACGTATATTCAGGAGTGTACATCTATATGTTACACATATACATACACACATTTATACTAATTTAAGTGAAGCTTGTAGTGTCAGTCCTGAAATCCATTCAAACGTATCTTTCGTGTTGAACATAAGAACGATTTTGGGGCATTGTAACATTTGGTTTTGTTAAAGCATAATGATATCGTAATGTGTTTGTGTTGAGTTCAATGTGAGTACCGGTAATAAAAGTGTTTGTTAGAATGATATCAGTAGCATGTTGAAGCTGTAGAATCCTAACAATGCCGCTATAATTGTCATTTCGGTTGCGTCGAAGCGGCTCAAGAGCGGCACGAGCTCCGACAAACGCTTGAGTGCTATTTTAAAAGCTTATCAGCGCTCGACCAGGAGAAGGCGGCTGTAAAACAGCTTTTCACAACTGTCGCGACTATCTCCCCCCTCTGTTGTAAATCAACGTTCAAATGGCTGTGAAGAAAAAGTGTAGATACAGTTCGCAGAGGCGTCTGGCACAGGAATAAAGAAGGTCTTTTTATAGCGCCGTGTGATGAGTTAATCATACTCTCTCGCCTGTCCACTCTTTCTCTCCGTGTCTTAAAGTGAATAGAAGGGCCCTCGGCTTGAAAAGGGCACCTGGGTGCCTTCTTTTCACGAAAATGACAGCAGCGCGCCCTGCGTCTTTTCCTTTCGGTTCCTGCCAGTTTATCAAGACTCCAAAAAAACGTTGAGTCATTTGCATCCTCACTGTTTTGTAGGTCGACTCTCTTTTTAAGTGAAAGAAGGGTTTCTTTCAAAGCCCGTTTGCCAGCTGGATGCTTGAAAGTTAGCTGTGACTTTTTTCTTGAACAAAAAAAACGTTGAAACAAAAATATTGTTTTCATTATGATTAAATCACTGTAAATGCCCGAATGTGGTAAAACTGAATGGCATCATGTTCCTTTTTGTACAACCGGGTTGTAAGTGTATTTAGTTTAGGGCTGTCTAATGATGAATCACGATTAAAATAATTCAGAATAAAAGGTTCTGTTTAAATAATATTTGTCTGTGTACTGTGAATAGTTATTTTGTATTAATAATCCAGTAAACACACAAAATTATAATGCATAAAAAGGACAATATTATACATACAAACTTTTATTCTTGATGAATTATTTTTTTTATTCTTAATCGCGATTAATCGTTTGACAGACCTAGTTTAGTTTCAAGGTTTCCATCATACTAAGAGCTGTTCTTTTCAATCACTATCAATATAACCTGATCTAACGTATTTTGGCCCTGCCATATGCTGTAATAAAGCAATGTAATACACGGTCAGATGACGTACGTGTCCGCCCGAATTACGGAATAGATATCTTCCACGCGAAAGTCAGAGCAAGCGATTCTACACTGGAGCCAATGTTCTCTCATTTCTGTTGTACTTGTTTGTTTGCGATGGATTTAATCAGGAAATCCCATGTGTTCATTGGTTGGATGTATTTGTGTGTATTGAATCATGAATACTGGTTTTGGGATGAACCCAAACTTCGACACCGAGAACGGAACAATTCAGAATTAAACGAGCTTGCACATCACCAGGAACATTCGCCAGCTTTCGGAAAATACCCCATTTATGCACACCAGGTGTTTGGCCTTTTTACATGCAAATTTAATATCATGGTTCTGCAGAATGATTTTAGATCACCTCGGGATTCTGTCGAGCATTACAATTCAAATATCATTTCAATGCGAGCGGAGACAATTAATAGCGGATCATTTTGGTGGAGTTTTACAAAGTTAATGGCCATTTAATAGAAAACTTCATAAAAATAAGCAGTGAATCTTACAGACGGTAGGGTCCTACCTCCAAAAATGTTCGACATCCTGACCCCCCCTCCCATAAGCCCCAAAAGGCTTTTACTTGAATGTCTATCCATGCGTCTAAAATGGCAAATGATTGGAATATTAAATCGTAGTTGTCATAAAAAGATGAACCTTGAAAAGAAGCTGATATCGTGGACCATATGCCTCTGTTGAGCCCATAATATCGATGATTGAAATGTGCGGTACACTTTGTACCTCCAAAAAGCAAGTATGCCATGTAAGGAGCAGGGATGCAGCATTTCCAACTGGCATCTTAGCTTGTCTAATAGCTGCACTTATAGTTGCTAAGGGCAAAAGATATTTCATGCTTGCTTTCATAGCTCAGCAGATGAAATAGACTCCTTAGGTGGGTTTTATTAAGAATCCACTTAATAAAATAATCTTCTAAAGAAACAGGGATGAAATGCAATTAAAATACTGTATGAATGATTCATTAACCAAAGAACATATTAAAGAGCAAGAATTGAATGAGTTAAACATTCCTGCTTTAGTTTTTAAAATATCCAACAACAAGTTGATGTATCTCCAAGGTTGACTTTAGTTTTCTAATATTCTGCATTAAATATATCCTTACCAATCTACTGATTCCCTCTTCTACTGTGCTCTGATTGGTCAGAGAGTCCAGTAAGCTGTGATTGGTCTAAAGTGGGCACTGTACTCAAATACTCTAAGCTTAACATGTGCTGGTATAAGTCAAATAAGTAACTAGTGACAGACACTGGTTGCCAAACTGAAATTGGAATGACAAGCTGGTTCATGTGATTAAGAGTACACTTTTTCCCAAAGCTAATAACACCAGGGCTGATCATATTTATATGAATGCATAATTTAATTAAATTTAATTTATTACAATGTTTACATTTCTTTGTAATTGAAAACATTTGTTACATTTGTTATGCTTATTAATGTTGGTCGAATAAATGAGGCAATAAGATACCATGTTACACGGTTGGGCTCAGACTACATATTAGCCGGGGGCTTAGAAACCCCATATGTAATTAAATCATCTTTATTAAGTGACTGTTTTCAGAGATTAAGTCATTTTTTATGTTGTAATAAGCTTTTTGCTCTTTAGGCGGCCACTTAAAGAGTTTGAATCTTTTTGTTCTCAGAGATCATCCTTAGTAGAAATGAAACAGTAAGGTCGATGAGAGTAATGCTAAATGAAGTTATTAAAGTGTGGCATATGAAGGCACCGGTAGACTTAAAGGGTCATTTTTTATTCACTGTTATTTTATTTAAACTTGTTATTAGGGGCTTGCGTTGATCAATGTTTTTCGAAATGTCTTCTTTTGTGCTCTGCAAAAAAAAGTAATTCCATTAATAATAAACATTTAATTTATGATGTCTTTCCAAACACCTAAGGTCACATCACGAACAATCAAGGATCAAAAACACAGAATAAACAGTCCATTAACAAAACAAGGTGCAGTAGGGACTCAATAAAACCTATAAAACTCCTTAAGAGACATATAGACATATAGATGTTTTTAAAAGTCAAGAGACAATTGCTGGTGCGAATATTGAAGGTTAGGGAGTTTCATAGGCGGGGGGCAGCAATTCTGAACCAACTGAATGTTATGCAGTAATTTAGAGGGAAAAGAAGCCTTAACCTGAAGTCTTAAACTCTTAACTGCATTATTGTCAATGTACAAAGAAAAACAGTGAGATTTAGACAGAGCTTATCTACTGCTAACAAGTAAGGTCTTAGTTTTGTTACCATTTAGCATTAGAAAGTTTGCAGATACCCACTTTTTTTAGATAAACAGCTTCTAACGTTGCAAGAAAAGAACCAGTGGGTTTTGCAGACAGGTAAAGTTGAATGTCATCTGCATTGCAATTTAAATTAACACCATGTTTTCTTGTAATATAACCAAGAAGAAGCATATAGATAATGAAAATTGGACCCAAGACAGAACCTTGAGGAACATCGTAAGTGACTGTAGATGTATCTTTTTAATGAATTCCCTGATTGTATCCCAATAGATACGACCTAAACCAAGAGAGAGGAGTAATCCATATTAAACCTAACCTTACCATAAGTATATAATGTGAGATTAAAGGAAGTTCTCAAGTCAAGATGGACTTGTATTGTCAAAAGCTCCGAATCAGCTGCTAGCAGCAAATCGTTATTCTGACAAGAGCAGTCTTAGCGCTATGGTGAAAACCAGAACCACACTGAAGTTTCTTAAGTATAGGAGTAACAAGCTGTTAAGAGAAGGATGTATAAAACTAGAAACGAGTAGAGTGTGAAAAAAATTGGAATCAATAAAAGAAGGGCTGACAAACAAGCTTTTACTAAATGACTTAGTTTAGGGTCAAGCTTACAATTCGAAGATTTACATTTACATTTACATTTAATCATGTAGCTGACTATTTATCCAATGCAACTTACAAATGAGGTTCACAAAGGAAGCATTAAGAACAAGAGGTTACAAAGCAATAGTAAGTGCAATAGTGCCAGACTTAGAACAAAGTATTTGCAAGTATTTTTTGTGGGGGTTTTTTAAATGGAGGAAGTCAAAGAGGTTTATTTGTGGGTTAGAAAGAGTGAAGATGTCAAAAGAGGTTTATAACTGGGTAAGGTGCAAACAGAAAAGATGGGTTCTTAGGTGGTTTTACAGATGCAGGCAGAGCCTGCCAGACACGTTGTAATGTGCAGATCGTTCCAACCAAGGAGCTCAATGTTGTAATGAGATAGTTCAAGTTCTCCCAGGTGCAAAATAATAATAGAACCGGTTCTTCAACAGTAGAGAAATCTAGTTTATTGAAAAAAATGGCAAGTTCTTTAGCACATCAATGTTTTTAGTATTCCATAATGTTGAACATGAACATGTTTGCCTTATAACCCGCCAACAGGTGATCCGATATTCACAGATCAGGAAAAATGCAATTGTATGGCGCAAAGCCAGAACTGCAGGATATGCCGCTTCGAATTCGTGGGCAGTGTGTTAAATTGCTCAAAAGAAGAATAACCATTGCGAAAAAATATTTGTGGAATATCAGTGGCCAGCTGTGAGATGTTTTGATGTATTAAGTATTGGTAATGTGTTTATTTACTCTTTGTACTTTATGCTAATCGATGTTCTAGGCTCATCTGTATGGCAAGTTCTTGGCAGAATGCCTCTGCCTTCCTATTTACGGTGTCGTTTGCCATTAATTCAATATTCATGTCCCTGTGTTAAAAAGATGTCAATGTTAACAGGTGGGATACTACAGAAAATGCTGGTTGTCATGTTAAAATCTAATCAATAATAATAAGCATTTTGTTGTTTTGTACAGAAGGGTTATTGGGTCCAATTCTCCAATGGACTTCTTCGAAAGTTTCTATCGGTATCACAGCATGCACATTTCTCCAGCCTACAAATCATACTTAGGTTGTTTCTCAAAGGCGCTGAACAAACAACGTTCGTTAACATTCTGAGCCCCAATGCCAACTTCACAAAGACACCGAAGCCCATGAAAGAACTGACCAAAGACAAAGCCATAATAGTTTATTGCTTTTGAATAACAGAAATCCAAGGCAACGGTTGCATCCTTAAGATTTCCTTACTGTCTCGATGCTAATGCTTCTGAACATTCATAAGAAAGCCGGAGAAGAAGATATTGCTGCGGAACTTAAGATGGTTTGTGGGATCAGATCTGTGACTTGGCACAAAATACAGAAACAGTTCTGCTGTGTTTGTAGAGAACTATGGGTTGTCTCTGTGCATCAGCGTATGCCCCTGGCATAGTTAGTCCACCATCAGCCAGTGACCGGGAGAACAGCATGACCTCTGGTGTATCTGAAGAATGTTCAGTCAGTTTGACGGATATACTTGTCTTACTGGTCTGTGATTGCATCTGATTGGTTTCTGATTGGATACTGTTTTTCTTGCCCATATTCCCACTCAGCATAGTATCGTATTTCATGGGTTTTGACTTAATAATGGTCTGTAAGACCGGAGGAAAATTCTAAATTCTCTAATCATTTACAAACTCGCTTGCTGTTCCAGATGACTTTCTTTTCAAACACAAAGCATTTGCACAGTCATTCAAGTCACTTACATACAAGACATATTGTGCTGAATATAGTTTTTTTTCTTTTAAATGTTTTGAAGTAAAGGGGTGTCTTATGATCGAGCTCTGAGGTTTAGCAATTATATATATAAATACACATAATAAAATATCCCATTTGTATTGAGCATTTTTTCTGTAATAGAGGTTGTCTTATGCGGAAAATAGGTTATATTTGCAAAGGTCCTTAAAATAGTACATACTATACATCAATCAAAATAGTGATCCAAAAGACCCCGTTGGGCTAAGATATGTCATAGATATCTCAGTACGCCAAAGGCCAAAAGTCGGAGACGGTATAGCCTCTGATAAAGAGACCCATCATATGATTACGAGAGGACTAGTGCATTTATCCAACAGTTCAACGCACAAGTGTGTAGATAAATCACAAACATTGTCGGAATATCGTTAAATCCCTCTTATTGTACTCGAACTGAGGAGCTACTTTTTTCGGACCAGATATTCCAGCCCAGCAAAAATATTTTAACCATCACTATATTTAAAAGTTTACTTGATATTTTAGCAAAAAAAAGACAGGACATACATTTAAATGGAAGAGTGAGACTGTTAAAAGCAACTCACAGAGAATGTATTCCATTGCATTGTAGAATTTTCCACCGTTTTTAATATAAGTAAGTGCTTTTTTAAAGTTGCTGCTCCTTGATCTCCTTCAGTCTGTTTATATGACGGTAAAAAAAATAGTGTGTCGCAAATTGATATGGCAATTTCTACAGAAAAGTACGTCTCAAGACCTTGCATTTGTGTATTGTTCCCTATACTTTTATCTACTATTTCCTACGCTTTATAATGGTGCCTAAATGTTCATCACGGAAATGTCATTGAAGAAAATTTTTGGGTCCAACGAACCATTCAGTCAAAGCATCTCTTCCCTACCTTTTTATAATCTGTAAACGTTTTCGAATCAAAGGTGTTCTTTGGAAGCTAAATACCAACTAGGTACTTCTATGGCACCTTTATTTTTAAGAATGTACATAAGTAAAGATCGATGTGAAAAACAGAATAAAATGTGTGATGTGCAATTGCACTTTTGGACACTGCAAATATCCCCCAAACGAGGAAAGCATGTCGAACATATTTTTGAATTCTTCTTCCAGAATTTTGTTGAACAAAAGTCATTGACATCGGTCAGTAGAAATGTCACCTTCACTTTCAGTGGTCTTCTCCGTATGAAGGTGCTCCCTTCGCTGTAGAGAAGCTTTGTGACTGCAGAAGCAAGCCTCACGTTCCTCTCAAGAACCCTCTGTGGGCCTGGCACCTTATGAAAGAGATTAAGAGATGAGAGCAGGAATCTAGAAGAATCCCTGATATGTCTTATAATCTTTTAAACAGGTACGCTGGCTCCCCGGAGGAATGAAGTGAAATTCTCATGCAGTCTGATAAGACGGACAAGGTTTCATTTTAAGCTTTATATTGAAACCTGGAGTAGGGAATTCACAATATGGAAAGTCATTGGTTTGGAAATGTTATTGTTTGTGGACACCGTGATGCAGGATTTTGCGTCCCATTCAAGAAAACTCTCTCTCTCGCCCTTTATATTGCTCAAGTCCTTCTTTTATTTGAGTTATTGATATATTTACTATATTAGTTTAGAGTTATGTAAAAAAACACCCTAGCAAAGGTAGACACAGACACAGGGCAACCCATAAGTCGGAGGTTAGTCAAGGATTGTGTGTGTTTATACAGACGTGTCTCATATGCTATGGAATTCCCTTATCTGAGCCCTCATTGGCCTAAATCTCGTAAACACATACCCTGTCCAAACACCTTCATACTTTGGATCGTGTCTCGAATAAAGGTGTCTTTATCTTTTTAGACAAAGACACAAGAGCCATTCATAAGACAACATGCCTATATCTCACACACTGGTCTCTTTCAATGATGTATTATACACTTGGATATGAGTTTTCACAAGGCCTTGGCAGCCGGAGGAAGATGGTAAGGGTACCAAAAGCGAGCTTACGGGCTTGAGCTGTAAATATATAGTTATTACAAATAAAAGCATTAGCACTTTTTAAAAAACTAAAGAAGGACGCGTAACTTTAATGCTATGTTTAAGCCAAAGCGAACAATTCAGTGCATCTTTACTGCTTTAAAAGTTAAATTTAATGCAATTTACCTTTGTAAATTGTTTGATTCGCATTTGGTGTGAACGCAGCGTCAGACGTTTGTCGTCGGAGTTGTAAACCGATTATTTGCGATTAATCACGTTTATGTTTATGTTTAGACCACAAAAGTTTGCATATTACTTTTGTATTTATATCCCCAGACATACAGTAAATATGAATGTAGAATGTATTTTCTGTACATTTGCATTTCCTATATTTTAATTGTTCGTGCCTTTAATTAGATTAACCAGTTGTAAAACAAAAGTAATAATCAGGAATTATGACGCATGATATTCGCGGTGTAAAAATTTTTACATTGTGATTACCGTTAGATTTAGAGCTGTCAATTGAAACATTTATCAAGGGTTTATTGTAATCGAATAATCTTAAACCCCCCTATAATATCTATGATTTCTAAGCCCTTCCTACTTATTTGACAATTTGAAGGTTATTAAACACAACGGAATAATCAGAGATATTTTTTAACTTCTCGAATATTGACCATGTACCAGGAAGTGTCTTCTGCGTTTCTTAAGGCCTCATTGCATAATAATCTTCTAATACAGTGCGTTCACATCTATTCCGCTTTCAGCTCCTACTCTTTCCTCATTCGCATAACAGTGTCTGCGGATTTCCATCATAATTCCATTCACCATGCTTACACATAACACACTATTATACGCATTCAAACATTTCTTAATAAAGCTTGCGCTGATCTGCCACCTCTCACATGTTAAAACAGAATGTTGAAAAACCTGGAGATGATGGAAGTGTGTTTGTACAAAACATAATGACCCTTCTGGCGTCTCCTTAAAAACGCAGCGGAAGGTTATTTGGAACATTAAGCGAGAGAAACAAGTTCTCATCTCTCTCAAGTAGTGCCGCAAACCCCCTCGGAGGTGCCGTCTCCGTGGAAACCGCGCTTGTTCCCATTTTAAAAATGCTTAAATAATGTACTTGCGAATGGGGTCTAATTGCCGATTTAATAACCCGCCATTGTGTGGTCGCATCAAGCAACGTAGCCGTTCCCTTTAAATGTTTCATGACTCGGGCGGCATCTCTCTCACGCGACCCGCTCTGATCTGTATGCACTTACAGGCTCGGTGTGAGCACATCTTCATTGGCAGACCCAAGAATATTGAACCAAAGTATAACACGAGGACTGTATTTCAGAGCAGCTGGGATTCTGTGATTCAGTCTGGACTTACAGTGCTCATAACACATGAACATTTGTGTTCGACGAAGAATAGAAAGCAAGATAAACCCAATACCTCTCTTGTATGGAACCAATTTCTTACGCTACTTTCAGCACCTTTCTATTCTTCAAAGATGCGTCCAAACCTCCAGAACTCATTTTAGAATTTGGTGCGTTGATTTTGATTCGTTATAGATGTCTGGATGGAGTTATTTAAAGCCAGTTTTCAATTGTACTTAGTTTTGTGTTGGTTATTGGAAAATGGGATCTTCTCTTTCATTGTTGACATATCACTTGTGAAAGAAACACAGACACGTAATCGTATCGGCATTACGACACGTGAGCATAATGCGTACGTGAGGCTTTTCTCACCCTTTCTGTACACAGGGAGCCAGTGTTGATCTGATTGAACTTCCAGACCGTTGCCATGGTGCATCTGAAACACACTGTATTAAAATCGAGTCTATTTGCAGATATTCATTTAAGGTTTATTTGTTCATTTCAGAGAAAATATGCCTTTGCATAGAGTGCATATTTGTAAAATAACAGTATAGTAATCTTTCTTATTGTATGTTGAAATTTAAGACATGGTACAAGGAAAACAGTTACTATATTGATAATTTAAGATTGTACGATTCCTCTGCTAAGCTGTAATATGGCATATAGTGTTAATTTACATTGACATTACATTTATGTACTCTAGCTATCAAAAAAAGTCGGACACTTGAGTCAAATGTTGTTATGTTAGTATGAATCCGTTTATGTCTGAAATGAGTTATGAGTTATTTGTACGTAGCAAATATACATGTTTTTAATGATAAAACGTACATTTTACTTTCATTAAACTTACTGACACAGACTCCTTTAGATTTCTTTAAAAGCATCTCAAGAAGCTGCTTGAGAAAGAAACAAGAAACGTTTTTTTACAAATTCTACACTGAAGTTGATCAGATATAACATGTTTTTTTTTATTATAACATAATTGCCATAGTTTCCTTTACATTTAACAGTGTATTACAGTAAATTACAAGCCATAACTTTACATTATTATGTGTGTTCCCAGGGAAAAGAACTTTTGCATTTCCGGCCCAATGCTCTAACACAAGCAATACTTTATAAAATAAAATACTTTAGTTTACCTTGCAATACTTTATCAAATAAGAAATGTTAAAATAGAGCTGAAAAACTGGGGCTCACCGGGAGCATGGGTGCATAGCAACAGGTGATTATGGGTTGAGCGTGCCTGATCCTCGCTGTTAATGCAACGTAAGACATTACAATAACCGTTCTTTACAACGTATTTATGTACTGGACGTGCATCCATAAAAGCACGTGTGAATCAATAAACAAGTGTCATTGTTTGTGATTGGAGGAATACCTTTTGTGTAATGCACTGCAATATCTCAAGCATTTTTTAATCTTCTTTATTACTTTTAAATGCCCCGGCACATCGGCTCTGAAATTGGGTTTGCTCACTTCCACTTGAGACAATGGCACATGATATTGACAGTAGATGTCGCACTACAAATTTTTTTTCATGTGGCGGATGCTTGAGTTGGTTTTCATCACGATTCAAATGAGTTAGAATAGACAGATTTGATGGAAAATGCCATGGCGATGGCATGAACATTGTTAAGGGATTGGGACACATGCTTTGCATTCTGCAGGTCTCAAGTGCTTAAAACACAACAACACATAACACAACACAACAACACCTTAAACAATCCAAGTGTAATGTTACGTGCGTTGCCAGGTCCCTCTTCTTTTTAGTTTGTTAACATCGGAAAATGTGTATACGGTTGTCACACTTGTTTTTTCTATCGGTTACAATTCAAATAATGTTGTTTATCAACCTTTGATAATACTTTTGAGTTTATTGAGGATTTGAAGGCATCGGAATGGATTTGTTGCACGAATCTGGCAACCCTAGCTGTTTAAAATATATTTAATGTTCGTATAAAATAATGTTTTCTATTGTATTGCAATATTTAGGGGACCCGTAAACATCACCTTCTAAATCTGCATCCTGACTGTATTCAACCGCTCCAAGTTAATAATAGAGGAAATAGAAAAACCTTCAGGAATTCACATTCAAGGACTGCCTCTCTCTGCATATCTCATCTTCTCTCCCTCTAACTTTTTCGCCATCTCACGCCAGCGCTTACGGCCTGCTTTCTTTGCCTCTGACCCCGCATTCGGTGTGTGTGAAGATCATTGTGAAACCAAGACTCTAATCAGTCTCCATCACTCAATGCCAAACAGAGCGGCGCTTTGTCAAACGACACCTCCTCATCAGGGCTCGCCGTACTGTAGCTGCCACATGTCAGCTACAACCGTTTTGTAATCCATCACTAAATGTCATGTTTCAAATCGGCTTCCCAGTCGCGTCCTTTAGATTCTACGGGTTCTTTTCCAAATAGTTAGGATTTACTTGGGTCATTTTAATCATACATCTGTCACATTAATGATAAAATTCCTTATGTGACTTTCTGCCTCGCTAAAGTACTTTTTCACTATGACTTGAGTTCTTGACTGGCTCTTCCCGAAGTAAGATTATTTCAGTCCATATTGAGCCATCAAACTTTGATTTCGATGAGTCGCTTTGTAGCTTCCTTTGCCACATTTCTAAAAAGCTCTGCAAACAGATAATGAGAAGAGAAAATATGAGAGAAGAACGGACCGTGGAGGTCACGCTGGTAAAAAACTAGTAAAACTTGAAATCGTTTGGCAACGCTTTTAACCTTGACTGAGAAGCGCCAAAGTCCGTTGTAACAAATGAAACAAACCAGACACTTTCAGGCTCAGACCGTCCCTTTAAATTGATCAACCAGACAATTGTAAAAGAAACAGCCAATAACACTGACAGGTTTTTTGTCTTGCCATCAAGAGATTCTGCAGGACTTCTGGCCTTTTGTGGAGAGCGTCTTTAAAAAACCCAACTTACGAGGCCAACATAAGGTCACTTTAGAAGTTGGCCATAAGACATTTCATGCAATAAGTAAAGTTTTAAAAGACATTTTAGTGTTCTGAAGAGACATCTGTTCCTTGGCCTGTAGAACACCATCCTTCCACACAACAGTCAGCAGAGTGGTGCCAACATCGTTCACTTGGACTACATTTATACATGTGGATTGAGTTAAAAGTGTCCGACACTTCAAAAGTCTTAAAAGTAAAGTAATGATCCAAAGCACATAGCACAATTTAGGATGAATCGTAAAGGCTGTTTGTATTCAGGCATGACAAACAAAGATCCACTGGTCCTTTATACTTTAAACCAAGGGCATTGGACTATTGTAAGTCGCTTTGGATAAAAGTGTCTGCTAAATGACTAAATGTAAATGTAAATGTAAATGCATTATCGTACACCCAGTGCAATGCCAATACAAGTGCTTTTTTGGCTGTTTTCAGTCCTACGCAGTTATCATTTTCTTCAACGATTTTAAGTGTTGAAAAATAGGGACTTATATCCAATGAAAGAAGTTAAATATGTAATTTAATGGATAAAGATCCGTTTCAAGCGACGGAATTGTCAACCACAGGGTGGCTTTAACACAGCTTTGGTTAAATGTCGGAAATTTGACCAGGGTTTATTAGCATGATGCTTGTTTTTCTGCATAATGATATGCTGATTTCTCCGTTCTCGCAGGAGCGTGTTGTGGTGGAAAATGAGCATTGGTTGGTGGTGGTGCCCTATTGGGCGACCTGGCCCTTTCAGACGCTGCTGTTGCCCAGACGACATGTTCTGCGTCTTCCTGACCTGACCAGCCAAGAGAGAGACGGTAAGAATCTGTTTGGTTGCTTATTATGATTTATGTCTTGTTAAACTGGTAAAGGTTATACAAGGTTATGGCTTTTCCCAGCAATCAAACGTTTTGATGTAAAGAAAGTTTTGGGATGATCTGTTTTTGTGCAGAGGATGAAACATGAACGCTCTTCCTTATAGTTAATGTAATAATGTAATGAAACATAATGTAATATTTGTCACTTGTGTGACGGTATAAATGATGCACGAGTGTATTGATAAGATAAATGTCAATGCATGCGAATACTTGACCGCGACTCAATTTTCGCTATACTTGACCGTAATGTTAATGTTCTTTATTTCACAATAAATTGTCCACCCCTAGCACTGCTTCTAGAGATACGCTGGATATATAGTCTTGACTGAACACAACTTATACAACACGCACACTTGTTATTCAAGGTTCCCTGTCACCCACACAAGTTAAAGCTCTGGCAAAGAGAAACTGTAACGACAGATAAATATTCCTCCAGATATGCGAATCACTCTCGCAGGCTTAGGTTGTGACAGTCTTAATCCACTATGTAAATAAACGTCAGTGGAACTACAGAGCAGGTGAGTCCTCTGATAGAACAGCGCAGAATCCCAATCCTGCTTTCCAGCCCTTTGAAAATAAAGACCGTCACCTCACCGACATGTGACAGTTTTTATCTTTGTGGGCTGTTGTTTGTGTCCGTGATGAACTTTTGTTGTGAACTTAAGTGTATGAAACCACCAAAAAGTGACGTTTGTTTGCAATGTAGAAGTAGGTCTAGCCAATGTTATTTTGGGTTATCAGTTCTCCGTTATTAAGAACCCTTACGTGGCGAAAATTTAAATGGCTAAATGGTAACAAAGTTACTCAACCCATTCAACAAATTGTTTATTTTAGCACTCAAAAAATGATTTAAAAATGGACAAAATTGGGTTACAAGCTCGCATGAAATGATATTGAACCAAATGATATCAAACCTATTGTTCAGTCTTAATGTGGTCCAGTTCATTCAACACCACCGGTTAAGAGGAATTTCCAGTTCCCGGAATGCTTCGTGTAAGAAATCAGCTGTCATTATAAGTATTTTACAGTAAAGATTAAGCTTTTTTCTGCTTCATTTCCATCTATGCTTGAAATGTTGTATTTTTGAGTTATTATAAATCCATCAAATCAGTTTGGGGTGCATGCTGGTTTGTATTTATCCCATTATTGGGTCGAATATAATTTGCTTGATGAATTGAACCCAATTGTTGGGTTTGCCAATGATGACCCAAACATGCATTTAATATAGTAATGCATTATTTATCAGAATCAAAGTCACAATGCATTCTGTGAGTCATGGATGAGATTTGTTGGATGTTGTCAACCAGCATGCCTTACAGCATAATGCTCTTTTATTGTCACCATTATTACAGTATCATCTGCTGATTCTTGATGTCTCGTTCTACGTTAAACACTATGTTTTTGAAAGCGCTTTTCTCAACAAAATGAACCGAATCCACCCCAACAATAATGTCCTATAGAATTTGACAAAACAAAATAGGCCGACATCAACGGGGTAACCTGTCCGTCACATGAAAACAGTTCATTTCAAACCCTTCTAAGCATTTTATAATTAACGCCAAGAACAATTTCCTCATTATGATATATGCTCAAACTAATACCGAAATCATGCAGATGAAGAGAATGGATAATGTAGATGAAAGTATGTCTCATTAGATTTTGCTCAACATGGAAATTGGGAATTTGTCTCAAGTTTTTTCGGTGACGCTCTTTCGTTGTTCCTGTCGAGGAGATTGCCTAAGGATCAGAGACTTTCAGTCTAGCATGTAATCTATTTTATCGGCTGACAAACCAAACATTTCCCTCTATAAGTGCGAGAGCCAACTCTTTTATTCATGTCCGACCAAATTATTTCATTTGCATGCACGATGTCGACACTGACGAAAATAAGCTCGGTTTAAAATGTATCTAACCGTCTAAATACGTTGTAACTTTGACTTTGTTTTTCGTCTCATTCCTTCAGATTGTAGCGCCTTTTTAAGATGTTTGAACAAACTTTTTGCTTATCTAAAAAACCCGAAAAGGCCACATCGGCCAAACGTCCCCGTAAGCAAAATTTTCTTTTAATTTTGTTGCGGCAAAAGCTGCGTGTCAGGTGTTTCTCGGTCAAAGTTTATTAAATCCGAGCGCTTATTTTCACCGTCATTGCTTCTAAATGACCGAGGCAGCTGTTGTTTTCCTGGGAAAAACAAGCTGGTCTTCACCAGCGTGTCTTGAAGTCATGAATCACTTCTGTAGGATAAATGGGATTTACTGAGTGCTGGGGTCAAACGTTAGCTCCTTTCTGAAACGATCCATTTTGTCATTTCATTTAGCAAGGGGGACGCATACCATTCATCTTAGTTTCGCCAGGTCTGTATGTGTGACTGTAGTTTTGGGTGGCAGGCAGAACAAAATGAATGCACCTTCTGGCCGTGAAAGTCCGCGGCTGAAGTGCAGGGTGAATGTAATGAAACCAGGTTGGCTAGACCCAGGCAATATCGCAGGAAAATTGAAGTCAATTCCGCCCGGTTCCGTGTCTTTTTATTTGCACTCTTTTCTCTGCCCACAGCCCTGGCGTCAATAATGAAAAGGCTCCTGACGAAATATGACAACCTCTTCGAGGTCTCCTTCCCTTATTCGATGGGGTGGCATGGTAAGTTAACGCATCTGATATTGCTATCATGAGGGGCGGTGTTGTCATTCGTCTTGTTTCCATGGAGAACAATAAAATATTGACTGCGTTCGGTTAGTCATAGCATCGCATTTGGTTCAGTGTCGAATATGTCATCCGTGCCACACGGTTCAAGAAGGGCTATTAAAATGCCCAGGGCGTGAGCTAAATCTTTGGAGGTATTTTAAGTAAAATGCCTATAACTTTATCTCTTCATGGCTTTTTATTTAGTACAAAAAATGCTTTATAAATGTTTGCTATTATAGTGTTAAATGCATATAAGGTTTTTGACTTTAATGAAACATAAAAGAAATGTGTATATCTGTTTTTATATATATCTGGTCTGTAAGCAAGTAATTCATATATAGTAGCTTTTTAACTAATGCATTTCTTTTCTATGACATAAAAAAGCCGAAGGTTTAAAATACGGCCGATCAGTTTTTCTAAAGGGCAATATCATAGTACCGTAGGAAATGATGCAGATTTGAATTCACATTTATACATTTAACACTAAAATCTGACTTTTTGCCGTGACTTTTCTCTCCTTTAAAAATCTGACTTTTTTTAGATGAAGGTTCAGTGACTCATTCATTAAGACACTTCATAGTTATATAAATCACTTATTCATTTTTATTCATTTAAATAATTGCTGCTACCTATTGCACATTTTACTCTCACATTAAAAATAGATATTAAGATAGTAAACTTTTATTTTTAGAGTCTTATCATAGTAGATATATAAAAATAATACAACAAATCTTCAAAAATATTCATCAAGTAATGCCCACCAATCACAGCTGGGTGGACTATCTGACCAATCAGAACTCGGTATAGGAGGGGATTCTTATAATCAATCGCCAAACCAGCATAGAATCACAAGAACAGTAAGAAGATTATTAAATACACATCATTAGAATACTTAAGTTTTGTTTTTTCAACCTTGGACTTACATCAAATTGTTGGCGACACCAAAAACCAAAGTAGGAACTTTCAAGTCAAGTGTGGTACTACATTTATATATTTTTGTATACTACAAATAACTCAAATAAATACACGTGTATTTAGAAAATTCTGGTTTGGATTTTAATGTTTAGCATAGCATACTCTTGTAATACTTATAGTAATAGTTCGGCTGGTCTACTATGGCAAAATACTGTATCTTATCTTATCGGGAAAGACACCGTAACACTGATTCCCCAGGGTTCTTCGAAACATATCATTTCACAGTAACTTGGTCATGTCCAGAATAACAATCCGTTGTCATGCCAGTGTTCAAAAAAATATGTATAAGGCCAGTGAAGCAGCATGCATAATATTGTATAAATAGTACAGCATTTATAGTCACACTGCAAACCCAATGTACGTCATTCATCCATATATTGCCATGCATCTGAATCTGTAAATGGCATTCATGAATAGAATGTCTTAATATAATATAAAACGACATTTTAAATATGCATGACTATAATGCAGTATCCATCATTCCTCAAATGCTCATTCTATAGCGGGGGTTTTTCATACCTCCAGAATGATAGCAGAGAATGATTGACACTTTATTCCGTCCCCGAGCCCCCGAGTGCCCTCTCCAGCGCTTCAGCCGAGGGAGGACACCGCACCGAGACAGATTTAATCTCGAATCTTGTTATGGCTTCAGCCAACCAGCCGCTGCACATGCAGAGGATTCTCGTAGTCCATGAATAGCAGCTCCAGCGTCAGGCCGAAAATCTGACACCTGTCCCCTGCAAACCTGCAATCTCTGAGCTATTGGAAAGCACGGCCCAGATCTGACAATCCCTGCGTGGATGTGCAGCGTGGACATGCTTGCAGTCACGCTACACAGTTTGCAAACATAACATGATGGGGTCATGGAGGTTTTCTCTTCGTTTGACGTACACGTTGTGACTTTCTGTCTTTATCATACACAACAGGGCTGCTGAATACAGCATATTTCTCCCTTATGCCCACGTGTGTTTTTCCGGCATACTTAATGCCCACAATGTTCATTATTTCCTAACGATATAATCACTGGAAGCCCTGCGGATTTGATTACATCACGGCTGCCGCTTTACCCGGTGTGCATCGGCACCGAGACCATCCATCATGTAAATGATTCGTTCGCTTCATTTGGCTTCCATTTGCCAGGCAGCTGAGCGTTGGCTCGCCAAAACTACCCTGCTACAATTAGCCATGTGTGAATTTAAAAAGATCTTGCTGGCATCAGTGTTTGTTAACAGGCTGGTATAGAGAGCGGATGCAAAAGAGCATGTCGGAAGCGGACATGTTAAGGTGCTGTTAGATAATGTTGTGCAGGACTATTGTAAGTCGCTTTGGATAAAAGCATCTGCTAAATGACTAAATGTAAATGATGTTTCCGATCTCTATCTGTGTGCTGTGATCAGCCATTATGTTCACCTGACATCTTGTCAATGAACACATGCGTTTTATTGTTGCTTTATGTATGCACGCTCTTTGTTCACCCTCATTTTAGTTCCATTCTATGTTGCGATTAGGTTGGTTTCATGCGAGCTTTTTATCTGCTTTTACCTATACAACCCAATATCTAATACCATACTGTCCCAAATATAAGATAATGCTTTATTCTATTACAAGTGAAAACGTCAAGTGATCTTATAATTGAGCTCTAGACTTTCAATTTGAGACTGTTACACGAGATGGCGTCATGTAAAGTTACACACTTGTTCCGTCAGACTGTTGCATTATTGATAATGTCCTTTAAAAAAAACAAAGTCATACAATATAACACACATCACACTCCTATTTGAGCTATATTGCAATTATTGCATACTTGCTTTCCCGAATAAAATTGGAAATTACAAATAGTATCTTTCAAATCAAAGGACTCAGGTTCGGTCCTGAAGGCCCAGTGTCCGTAGTTTAGCTCCAACCCTTATCCAACAAACCTGAACAATGATCCTATCAGGCATTGGAGAATGATGCAGGCAGGTGTGTTAAGGCCGGTTGAAGCTTAACCGTGTTGGACATCAGGCAAATTTGGGGACGCCGTTCCTAGTTTGTGAAATGAGTTGTGTCAGAACTCAAGGATGGTCTCCTGTTTTCAGTATTCAAAGTGCATATCCATTACACTGTACGCATCCATTAAACGGCTGATATTACCCACTCGCACGGAGAGCGTCGAGTTTAGTGACGCTCAATTAAATTCAATAAATTAAAGTGGTGTGTCACTGAATTAATACATGTAAGTGTAATCATTACAGAAGAAATAATGAATGAATGGATATTCGAAAGGATAGAAGAGCTGAATTTGGACCTGTGTGACTGAGTTTGAATCTGCTCAAACGACATAAATAGCCACAAATATGAAAACAGTGACGGTTGTCTTAATGTTGTTTTCATATGCAGATAGTAAAGCGTATCGCCAACAGGAAATGCACAATTCTGCATTTCAGCCGATGCTTTGAACAATAGTGTTACCTGGATGCCTTAACAGTTTTTGGTATATTAATTGTATAAAAGTGAAGTTAATTATTTATACTCTTAATAATTAAAAATCAATTGTACAAACCATTTCACAGACATTTTCGAAATATACTATGTGTAGGTATTTTTTTAGAAATTACTATTTTTTTAATTGGGCGGATTAAGGAAGCTGATAACATAATTTTATATTATGTTATAACCTTTTATGAGAATCCGAATTTGCTTTTATATCTTGGTCCTGGAATAATATTCTTATGTTCTCAGAATTTTGTATCCCGTCTTTATATTCTCAGAATCTGAAGTTATTTCTGCTTACTTATATAGGACATTCTCTTGCCTCTTAGTTCCTTACAGATATGAACTTGCAAATACGGTTATTACCTCGTACTTCAATTTTGTCATTGTAGCAACAAAAGTTTATTTTTGACGGACTAGAAAAATCCAAAAATGTAATCTCTCTGCCATATTTATCCCAAAAGCTTTACCAATAATATTGTCATAATTTATGTTGGGTGTGAATGTTAAAATGTGCAAACTGAAATAGTATTTTGCAGCTCTCTAGATAACATTTTCCTGGATTTATTAATATATTATAAATGTTTTTATTACATTTCTTTTTTTTCCTCTGTTCATATAGATTAAACATGTTATGTCTGCTATTTAAATCAAATTATTGATCAAGCCCAACTTTTCAACAATAGTTTAAGAGAAAATTCATCCTGATCTTTCTATAATACATGGCAGCAGCTTTAAATTACACATACACATTGTGGTCTTATTTTGTTCATGGCTTTATACAAAATGCCAAAGGCAGTCCGAGGCAGACCATAATGGAAGTTTATATTGTGTGCGGTTTTTGTACCGAGGCAATTTATTTTGAGTTGACTGGGTGCGACTATTGCCTTTATCTATAGCGAATAGAAGTGAAAACAGCTCTTTTCTTTTTAGTGTACTGTACGTCCGTGCGGGTTTTCATTCATTCAGACCATTGTAGGCTGTCTATGGGAATTTATTGGAAAGCATCTGGATATGGTTTATCTATATAGATAAACCATGTCCAGATGGTTCGGACTATATTCGTCCAGACGTTCCACGACGTGGGTGTTACATCACAAATACATATCGATACACTTCTCACGTGTGTTTGCGTGACCTATGTGTTTAATGATAAAACATTTAATTTAATGTCCAAACGTGTGTCCCCTTCTGCTTGATAAGGATTTCAGCAAACTTTCGTCTGTTAGGATTTTTGCATAGTTGTTAATGAAACACTGCACAAGAAACCTTAACTATGGCGCAGCAATGACCTGGCAGCGCCCCAAACCCCCCTGGCACACCCTGGCAACCGACCAGCGTACCCTAGCACTTGCATAGACTGAAAATCTAATTTACCACATAATAATTCTCTGGCATGACCCCAGGGTTTCGTGGCACCATGGAAGCGGGTGTGGGCAATCGTTCATATTTCTCTAAAAACGTCGAGTTTTATTTAATAGTTTTGATTTCACCACTGTCAGCTCTTTTTCATTTTATAAAGCGGCATAGTGAGGGATCTTGAAGGACCTTTGACAGGGTTGTCAGTGGATATATGAGCGGAAAATAGGATCGCTCGGCGCTGGACGTGAGCTGTTGGGCCCCTTTCCATTTGCCAGAATTATGCAGCAGTGGGGACAGATCTCCATATGGCTGTCACGTCCAATATCAACACGTGAAAACCGGCCAATAAGTCTCCGCGCGGAACCCTTACTCAGCATTGCCCGTGGCCCAGAGAGCATTATAAAATCAGATTTATAACTGAAGGAACGAACCCGGCCAGGTTGAAAAGATTCAGTCATGTATCATACAGTAGTCGTCTCAGTGGCTTGAGTTATGGGTGCGCCGAGAACATGATTCATGTCTTGGCGAGTTGTGTCGTTCGTGGCACACTTTGTTGTTTTTGTTTACAATGCCCCGGCGCCTTTTAATATTTTTGGGCCGCACTTCTGTGTTACGGTCCATATTTTAAATGCGCCCCATAATGGCTCTTTGCGAAAGGATTCGCGATCATTCGTGAAACACAATGCGAGATTTATAAACCCCAATCAGGCATTGAATACGAATGAATATTGTTTGTTCAAGTATTTATGAACATGAATGCGTATTTGTAATATCTATCATGTGAATAACTGGTCCTAAATGTGAGGAATGGAGCCTTAATGTTTGCAAATGGTTCCTGAATGCTGTGCAGAATTGATCTTTTAATATTATAAGCCCTGTACGCCATACACCAGACCGATATTTCACAACGACTTCAAACATGATTCATTCGTTGTGTTATGCTACTTTAACTTTGAGTTTTGTTGTTAACTTAACTCACATTACTCATCATGTTTTTATAATGATTATTTAATTGTAAGTATTGGTCATGTTTTGGCTCCTGTCCATTAGGTTATTATAAAGAAAGATAAGCTGTACGTTTCACTTGGAAAGGGTTTAGTTTGTTGTATTATTATAGGAATTATTAGGAATTTGTCATTAAAGGTTAAACTGATATGTCCTGTAGCTCAGCGGTAAGAACATGACGCCAGCAATGGCACAATCATGGGTTTAAACCCAGAGATTGCATATACTTACATTATACTTTCTATATACTCTCCACTTTTAAAGAAATCCTCTGCCAAATGCATATATGTTAACATGATCAGAACTAAGCGCTATTGTTGGTTTAATGTTGTTTGTATGTTTATGTGGTGTGATATGCTTTAAGACAAACCAAGTCCAACACTTTAAACCATTGCTGAGTAAGGCTGGTTAATGACATCACATACCTGTTACCAATCATGTGAACTCATTTGACCTCTATGGAAGGGTAGTTCAAACTATAGATTAACATCTCTCAGTTTCACTTTCAGTTTCAGCAGCGTCTTAAACTGTCCAGCGTGATAGAGCGAAGTAAAATGTAGAGGTAAAGGCAGTAAAATGTATGAATTTTCGCAGGAAAAAGTTTGAATACAGGCTTTTAATGGTCAAAGATTCGTTTTAAAGTATAACATCATTGACCACAGGGGTCATTTATTATTAAACAGCACTGGAGTGTGATTGGTCTATAAATGTCATTGACATTGATCGTCCACCAGAAGAAGAGTGTTAAATAAATTCTAAAGACGACAACTCTCGGAATTGATTTGATCATGTTAATGGTTATGATAAGCAAATGTATGTGGTCGTGCAGATTAGATCTGCTTACACTGCAGACAGCCGGTATGATGTACCGTTGGGCAAATAAATGCGTTTCATATCTTGGATGGAGCTGAGGCCAAATCTCCTAATAGGAAACGCAGGAAGAGAAGGAATGAAATATTATCGACTGCAGATAACATGAAAGGTCCAATCAGTTGCAGTTGTCGTCTCATGGACGGATCTTTTCGATGTCTGCGCCTGGTCTGTGTTTGATTACTCGTGGCATTAATTGGCGTTTATTTGATTCATATTTAGTTATATGGATATAGTGTCGTATTATAATTAGATGCCATACACTATTAGTTAAATGGTCAATGAAACTTTGTTTGGATAGTTTGCTGATAACACAAAATAAAACTGGTTCGTCTTCTACCTGACAGATGTCATTGTAATTTCTTTTGCATGTTATCAGAAATGATCCACAAGTACTTTATTTCTATGCTGATGTGTATCTGAAGAAAAGTGAAGTCCACAAATTTGTGGTATGCCTGTAATTTTTATTATGTTGGTGCTTCGAATGACCAGGACCGTCTGCACCTCTCGTGTATCGTAATAATAAGTTGGACTACCAAAATAATCTCTTAGAACACATTGTGTTCTTATTACGCATCACTGTTTTGTAGAAATAATAAGGTGTTGGATTTTAAAGAGCACAATTAATAGTACAATTATTTTCCTTAACAAGCTGTGAAGATATGAGGTTAAATTAGGATTTGGAGTCTGCAAGTTTTGACCTTAATTGAAGTCAGATGTAATGTGAGATAAGAGTGAAGGAGGCCACAGGAGACCAGCGAACAGCCAGACGGTACATCATCTCTCCTCCCATCCCGTCATATTTAAGAATCTCATTTAATGAAACCGTCATGCTCTCTGGTTTTATTCTTCGGCTCAGTGATTTCTCACGCCTTCCTTCGCCTCCTCAATACTTTCACTCCTTGAAACGAAATCAAATATACAAAATAAAAACCGCACGACAAGGAACATCACTACCTCGTTCAGTCCATCTCTGAAGAACATCTTCACGAGGGGTCGATTGATATCATTTGTGCGCTTGGAAATCAGGCTGATAATTATGAGCAGTCATCTGTCAAATCCCTCTCAGACTCTTTAACAAAAGAACCGAGCATAGTTGAGCTTTCAATTATTTTAATGGCCTTAATGGTGCCCATCAAATCAGCAGAGCCAGTCCATTTAACAATTGCACAGGAAAGCAATAGAAGTTTGGAAAGATGGACGTTTACTGTCTTTACAGCGAGAAGAACAAAGAGACTGGAAGATGTGCGAGGTTGAGATGATATAATGGCCGTGACCGGCAGGTGGATATTAGAGAGGGATCCTTGCTAGAATGGGGGAAATTGATTTTTCTGTACCTGTCAGGTGTGATGTTTGCTCTTAAAGCTGATTGAAAGAAAACGTTTGAGGTTTAAAGAAGAACATATCTGTTATGTGGTAAAGTCACATTTTCACAGATTTAACTCAAAATGCTGTTGGGCTATTACTCTGAATACTATAGTTTGTATGTGTTAAGAATAATTCACGAGAAAGTAAACTTGCATAACAAATTTCCCAGTTACCCGTGTTTAATAAGTCCATAACAACCCCGAACCCTGAGAAATTCATACTTTAGGATTTCACTTTATGATCAGACACTGTCATTGCAATAAAGATTGTTAAGCTTTGCATTGAATGCGTTCTGAACAAAGCAAGGAACTTTTAACTACTTTTTTTATAAAACAGACAAGAAAAGGGAACACGACGGATTGAACATGCTTAACTACTGGATTACGACAAAGAAAGTAATAACTTGAACATGTTCGGTCCACTGATGTTATTGATTGTGATCTCCGGTTCTCTCAACACACCGTCCCAACCAAACATCACATGACATATTCAAACAACAAGGGCCGAAAGGATTTGCAATTTGTAATGTCTTCCAAAACAGTTTGCATTTTGGAATTTATTAGACACTTTCATGCTTTTATTACATTCTCTTCTTGACGAAGACAAGAAGCTTTAAGCTATATTCGAACAAATAAAGAGCAATTGTTTCTCGCTGTCTCATAAAATGATGTAAATCACACAACATGTCTTTCAGCTCACAAACAAGCTTATTTGAGAATAATGACAATTTGTCTGTCTTACAAATTGTGTCTTCAAAATCCAAGTTTTTATCACTAGTATAACGCCTTTAAAAGAAAAGATTCTTCTCATTAAACCTTCACATAGGTTTTTAATAAAAACGTTTCTTTTAATGGCAAACTTTTTCATCTACGCTCTTGAAACAAAGTGTCTTAACGGTTGTCTTAATGGTTCCATGAAGAACCTGGAACACCTTTCTGTCTCAAAATAAGTTCTTTATGGGAAAAGGGTTCTTCTGATTATAAAAATACAAGAAAGTGAATGTCCTTTGTGGATCCAAAAAGTGTTCTTCTATGGCATCACTCTAAAGAATTTAAGCAACTTTTTAACTTTTTTTAACCGTGTAGTCATTTAATAAATAACAATTAATAAATAAATATCTCTCTTTTTTTCTGTTAAACATAATGGTTCTTCAGATGTTACAGATTTTGTATGTAACCATACTGCCAAATTATTTTCTTCTATGGCATTGTGTAACACTTTTTTTATAACAGTCATAACACTGTGTTTTTTCATTATTTCTTTAATAATTGTATTTTGAAAGCAGATTAATATTGAATGTAAAATTAGCATAGGTCAATGAAAAACAAAATAATGTACAATTCAAATACACCCTACGCAGAACACCCACCTACCCTATAATATAGTATATTATATTATATATGGTACAATATAGTATATAGTTATTTGTTGCATAGACCATAGGATCAAAATGTCAAACGAGTCTTTTCCATACAAAGAAAATGTTGTTCATCACTTGTTGGCACACGTACTTGTGTTCTCCTCTCTTTGGTGGTGTGTTTCGCGGCATTGAACTTCATGAGAATTGATGCGTGACGCCCCAGAATGAAGTCAGACCGACATGATTTTTGGAAAATAGAACATGACATTCACAACACAAGCGAGAGATGGAGGTGCAGAAACGATGGCTCAGACACATGACTGCTCCGTGCTTACTGTCTATAGAAAATATAAATACATATACCTCATACCTCTATGATGGCTAGTCTGACAGCTTCTTTAGATGAGCAGCGCACAGCTGAAAGAAGTCCTTTAGAAATGAACAAGATGGGATTCTGTAGTCACTTTGACTAACTGCCACTGTCTCGTAGGCATTGTACATTCTTACATCCGAATTTAAGGTAAACTTAAAGAATAACAGTCATTACATTAAAAACTGTCACTATTTACTATTAAACTTGTATGACAAGCTTGCTTCTGCATAACTCAAAAGGATATATTTTGAAGAAAGCTGTAAGCCATACAGTGATGGGAGACGGTTGACCAGCATTGGTTTTGTGTCTATACGATGGAAGTCGATAGATGCTGGGGATGACAGTGTGTTTAACTGACAGGTCATGATGGATGATACTTGTTTATTAATAAAGTCATTTTCACTGCTCCACTGCCCAGCCACCAGTGCTTATTGAATCGTCTTGAATCCTAATGTTTCCGCCCGCATGAGTTCAGGATATTCCATCATTACATGAATGATTCTGTAAGGTCGCTTGTGGACACTCGAAATCCAAATAAAAATGCAAATATGCCGAGCTGCTGTACTGTATATACGTTTTTTTAAATGTTTCTTAGTGATTATTTTATCGTTGTGACAGCCATTGGGTGATTGACGTTTTACTTTTGTAACATTTGAAAATAAGATTCAGATTTAGATGCAAAACGCTCATCAAAAGTGATGGTTCCTGAAGTTTACTGACCCTCAGACATGTTGGACATTCTTCAACAGCACACAAAAATATATTTCATAGAATGTTGTCACCTATTGACTTGCATGGGTTTTGTGCCCACGCAATTAAAGTGAATAGTTGGCAATGTTGTTCAAAAATGTTGTTTGTGTTCTATCCAAAGGTTTAAAACGATGTTCATAGAACGTCAAGAATCACTCAAACTGAATTCGTTCTACATGTAGGGTACCTTTCTCGAAATCCCTACCATGTTGGTCTCCAGCAGAATCTTAAAGAGCATGGGTGGTCTTCATTCTACAGACGCTCCACACGTAGTTTAATATAAATACAAAAAATCTATAAACCAAGTCATTTTCAGAAATAAAGTACAACCAAGAAGTTTACTTTCTTAGAGAAAAACCTGCATAAGTCAACTACAAAGAGTCTGTATTGACTGTTTTACTTCTGAGTTCCTTCAAGGTGCCTTTGGGTAAAGGATGTTGGTGCTGAGAGCAGATTTTGGGATGGAATGTGTGAGGAGGATACGACTGAACAGAAGTTTGGCTCAGAGCGCTTTCATCACAGATGCCGAGGAGGAACAGATATAATGAAGGGGTGAAGAAAGTCTACTTGACACTGAGGACATCATTAACAATGTGCTTCAAGGCTCTTAAGAGCAGCTCTGTTAAAGTGATAAAACATGTATTTAATATCACTTACTTGCTGCCAATACTCGCATTAACATCTTAAATCGTTCTGGGAACTCTAGTTTGCACGAACACTAAACGGAAATAAAGACCTATACGTTTTATCCGTCCCGCCGTCATTTTGAATGAAAACAAGACTGTGAAGAATACCAGTCAATCGATTGTTTGACTTGATGTATGATGTTAGTTTCAGGTTTCATTTATTTAAGAAAATGACTTTAATTGCTAACGTGAGCATGTTTATCTTATTTTAACGCTTACACAGAGCTTTTGGTTTAACTACTACAACAAAATATCTCGTCTTTGTATAGATTACAGAGAACACAGAGTTTGCTCCAAACATTTAATATGTACCATTTTTTTGTAATAATCCACTTATGGAAAATTTCACGATATTAAAATCAGCACGCAAAATATTTACTTTGTCGTAAAAGATCTACGAACAATAGTGGATGACTAACTATTACACATCAGAAAAACTGTTGACGACAAATAACCCGTGTCACCCATAACAAAGGTTCGGATATTAAGTATGGACGGATGAACAAACAAACAAGGTCCAAAAGGAACTTAGGACCTAACCTTGAACTTAACTTATGTTCACATTAGAAATAAGCAGTTAGCATACTAGTTTTCTTAAAGAAATGAAATATTGTTACTGACAATTACATCATATGTCCGTCAAACTATCCTTATTTACTGAAGTTCTTTGACCTGCGAAAAATTGTTATGGGATCAGAACTTCGTACGCAACAATGCGCTATAGTAGACCCCGCTCCAGCCCAACAGCATCGGATGTCCGCTGGCTAAACAAGTTGTCTGAGGTTTTGTCCTTAAGTTGTGTTATTTACACGATAAAGTAATGAGGTTTCAGAAATTAATGTTACTTCGTTAGTTGTTTTAAATGGAAAATCATACAACATTTTCGTTAGAATATATTGCACCTGACAGTTTTCAATGTCACACATTTTATCATGTCAAACTATTCAATTTAATCTTGGCTAAAGGTTTCCTTCTCAAATGTTGTCCCTGAGCTATTCCAAATAGCCTTCTTTCCCAACAAACCAAATTGGGCTGCATTATAAATTCAGGCCTTTAATAAGCCCATGCCATGCATAACAAAATGACTACCCGTACTCCTCAGATGTGCATCATGGGTGAGAAACCTCAGATGCATTTAGGATTTTCATTAGAGCTGTTTACAGAGTGTCTGTAAGAGAAGTTAAGGCTTGATATGTTGGTTTCGATGTTTGGATGATTGACCTTGTGTGGAACACCAACCGTAACCAACAATTCATATTTCAGCTGCTTTGAGGTTCATGGAAAGACGTTGTGTTTATTTCTTTTAATTCGTGTTGCTTCTTAAAACCAATCTGACAGATTAATCAACGATCAAAAATCCGATTCACATTGTTAAAAAACATCCTAATCCAGCGTAAACTAGTAGTTTAAACTTGTCTCCGAGCTTATTTTGCTGTTTTAGAGATGTTTTGGACATTTAATCTGGTTTTAGAGATGTTTTGGACACTTAATCTGGTTTTAGAGATGTTTTGGACATTTAATCTGGTTTTAGAGATGTTTTGGACACTTAATTTGGTTTTAGAGATGTTTTGGACACTTAATCTGGTTCTAGAGATGTTTTGCACACTTAATCTGGTTCTAGAGATGTTTTGCACACTTAATCTGGTTCTAGAGATGTTTTGCACACTTAATCTGGTTTTAGAGATGTTTTGGACATTTAATCTGGTTCTAGAGATGTTTTGCACACTTAATCTGGTTCTAGAGATGTTTTGCACACTTAATCTGGTTTTAGAGATGTTTTGCACACTTAATCTGGTTTTAGAGATGTTTTGGACATTTAATCTGGTTCTAGAGATGTTTTGCACACTTAATCTGGTTTTAGAGATGTTTTGGACATTTAATCTGGTTTTAGAGATGTTTTGGACATTTAATCTGGTTTTAGAGATGTTTTGCACACTTAATCTGGTTTTAGAGATGTTTTGGACATTTAATCTGGTTTTAGAGATGTTTTGCACACTTAATCTGGTTCTAGAGATGTTTTGCACACTTAATCTGGTTCTAGAGATGTTTTGCACACTTAATCTGGTTTTAGAGATGTTTTGGACATTTAATCTGGTTCTAGAGATGTTTTGCACACTTAATCTGGTTCTAGAGATGTTTTGCACACTTAATCTGGTTTTAGAGATGTTTTGCACACTTAATCTGGTTTTAGAGATGTTTTGGACATTTAATCTGGTTCTAGAGATGTTTTGCACACTTAATCTGGTTCTAGAGATGTTTTGCACACTTAATCTGGTTCTAGAGATGTTTTGCACACTTAATCTGGTTTTAGAGATGTTTTGGACATTTAATCTGGTTCTAGAGATGTTTTGCACAATTAATCTGGTTTTAGACATGTTTTGCACACTTAATCTGGTTCTAGAGATGTTTTGGACATTTAATCTGGTTTTAGAGATGTTTTGCACACTTAATTTGGTTTTAGAGATGTTTTGGACATTTAATCTGGTTCTAGAGATGTTTTGCACACTTAATCTGGTTTTAGAGATGTTTTGCACACTTAATCTGGTTTTAGAGATGTTTTGGACATTTAATCTGGTTCTAGAGATGTTTTGCACACTTAATCTGGTTTTAGAGATGTTTTGCACACTTAATCTGGTTTTAGAGATGTTTTGCACACTTAATCTGGTTTTAGAGATGTTTTGGACATTTAATCTGGTTCTAGAGATGTTTTGCACACTTAATCTGGTTTTAGAGATGTTTTGCACACTTAATCTGGTTCTAGAGATGTTTTGCACACTTAATCTGGTTTTAGAGATGTTTTGCACACTTAATCTGGTTTTAGAGATGTTTTGGACATTTAATCTGGTTCTAGAGATGTTTTGCACACTTAATCTGGTTTTAGAGATGTTTTGCACACTTAATCTGGTTTTAGAGATGTTTTGCACACTTAATCTGGTTTTAGAGATGTTTTGCACACTTAATCTGGTTTAAGAGAATGTTTTAGGCACTTTCAGTTGGTCAAGTTGGTTTAAGTGTTAAGTGTTTTGGACACTTAAACTGGTCAAACTGGTTTGGACTGGTTTAAGAGATGTTTTGCACACTTAATCTGGTTTAAGAGTTGTTTGGGACACCTTTAGTTGATCAAACTAGTTTTGGCTGGTTTTAGAGTTGTTTTGGACCCTTTAAGCTCATGGCCAAGCTGGGTTTGCCTGGTTTTAGAGATGTTTTGGCCACTTTCAGTGGGGCATGCTGGTTTTGGCTGGTTTTGAGATGTTTTGGACACATTTTGCTGTGTTTTTGATACCTTAAGCCTGTAAAGCTGGTTTTGACTGGTTTTAGGGATGTGTTAGACACCTTAGTTGATCAAACTAGTTTTGGCCGGTTTTAGAGTTGCTGTGGACCCTTTAGGTCATAGTCAAGCTGGTTTTGTCTGATTTTAGAGAAGTTTTGGGCACTTTTAGCTGGTAACGCTGGCTTAAGAGATGTTTAGGGCAATTTCAGCTGGTCATGCTTGGTTTGGATGGTTTTAGAGTTATTTTGGGGAACTTTCAGCTGATCAAGGTGGTTTTGACTGTATTAAGAGATGTTTTAAGAACTCTTAGAAGGTTAAGCTGGTTTTCATCTGGTTTTAGAGATGTTTTAGACACTTGTGGACAGTCAAACTGGTTTTGATTGCTTTTACGGATGTTTTGGACCCTAAAAGCTCACAGTCAAGCTTGTTCTGGCTGGAGGGTCAAAACCTTTGTACATTTTTACTGTGTGTATCAAAGTAGGAATCTAATAAAGGACAATGTGACATGTTTTGTCCCATGGAAAAAATATTTTTCAATGGAGCTCATTAGTTTATGGATTTTTTGTCACTTGAGGCACAAAGCCAGGGAAGTAACATTAGCAGGGGTAATTAGCACTCAGCTCTATTGTTGTCAGTACCAGGGTGGCTTTTCACCACTAATGAGCAACTCTCGCTGATGTCACTTTCTGATTTTAGAAGTTTTTTTGGTCCTGAATTTAATACTAAGAAAACTGGTAAAAATTGCTGGATTGTCATTTAAATATAGGTCAAAAAATTCTTCATATTAAAAGTTTCTTTATATTTTATAACCCAGCTTAATTTGAACGGAAAACGTAAAAAACGGCAAGTAAAAAACTGTTTATAAAATCTTGGGAAAATAGGCAGGTCTCTGTGCTTTAAAACACTGGAGGAGTAAATATATCATATTAACTTCAATAATATATTTTAATAATAATAATTAAAGTAAAATGCAGCGTGAGTCGCTTTGTATAAAAAGCGTTCCCCAAATACAAATAGTAATATCATTTTTGTATTTAATTCGTGGGCATCATGGCCACTACGGGTATGCCAGGGACTCCCAGAACTTCCTTAGAGGGATGTCTATGTATGCTCTGTGAATATGTGCCCATTTGCATCTTTGCATTGACTTTGTATGAGTGAAAATAATTACGTTTGCTGCTGTTATGAGCACGACATGAATTGCTTTTTAAATAGAATGACTCACTTGACATCATTTAACAGCACAAACTATTTTGTTTGTTTTGTTACCCATCATGGATAAATTGGTCTGGATGATCCGTCTGCCATCAGCGTGAGTAAGAATTCAACATATTCACAATTTACATTCACATTGCAACACATTATCAAATAAATAAGAATGTTTTTACTCATAGAATCAAGAGAAGCATATTATTGTATTCAATGGGAATCGTTTGGACACTGAAAGATGGTCTCTGTCCTTCAACATTCATACATGCCATTGACCAATGGAGAAATATACCCGAAGAATATCTTTTTTCAGTCATTTTCAGTGGCAGTTGCAATACTAATCTTCAAACTCTTTGACATGCTGCTACATGACAGGCGGTTGGAAGAGGATGCTTGCTTACAAAAGGAAACTGTGATAACACAGAGTTTTTTTAGACACCAGGAAAGACGCGTTATTAAATGTGTTTCTTACAGCTTTATTGCACATATGTAGTCTAGGACAATAGATTTATCTCTGGACAAGAGTCTCCAGAGAGTTCAGCATAACTTCACTACAAGAACCGTAATCTGTGCCCAGGACGAAATGTAAACCAAGACCAGTCAATTAAAAAAATGACAAAAGCCAAACAGATAAATGTCCATGTATGGACGTTGGGAAGCAAGAACCTGTTCCAAACCCAAAGCCGTCCTGGGAACCCAGCAATACCGTAGGAGCCGAGAAACCGTCAGCGGAGGAATTAACAGGCGTTTCATCGGAGCAGACAGGATGAATCTGATTTAACTTGCATGATACGCTTTTCATTCATTACATGGGGATAAGTGAAGGGGCTCTGGGATTGGGCGGACGGCCAAACCGCTGGTTCTCATAGCCGTTTTATAACTTAATATGTACCGTGAAACCTTACAAGAGATGTCTCGCATGCCACTGGCGTCCAAATGTTTTCTGGCTGGGTTTATTCATTAAGGTTTTAGTTTGAGGTCTGTGCTTTATTCTTTACAGCCACCACAGCTTTTTAAGTAGTGACAGGTTTCATTTTATTTTGTAAACCAAAACTATACATCCGACCGGACTCAAAAAAAAATGGCACATTATTGGATATAATGCATTATGACGTGTGTTTGATTCTTTTGCTTACATTATTTTAATGAGTATATTGAGCTATTATGTTGAGCTATAAGGATTTTCATCATGCTACTTTTATAACATGAAAAAATATAAATTTTAGTGAATCGAACATCAGGAATGTGGTGTACACATAAATCCAGAATCAGGTTTTAAATGACGTTATTTTAGTGTTCTTTATCAAGATATATTGTTGGTGTCAATGTGATGTGCCTCTTTTTCTATAATTTTGTCATGAAAATCAACATATTTTTCCAAATGATTCCATGCAACGATTTGCTGCACGACATCAAAAGTGATGACCCACGTATTCACCTAAATATGATATTTCATTTCAATATCATTTCTGAATGATACATTTAGAAACGTGAAAATAAATCTCATCAGAACAATTCCAGCGTTATGAGTGTGACATAAAACACTCAGAATACGTATTTGTTAACAATACACCAGACAATACATTTTCTAATGTACAGAGTCTAAACATCAGAAAAATAGGATATAGTGCATTCTGGACATACCAATATAGTTATAAAAGAGTTACTAGATTTTCAATTTTATGTCTATTTATGAAGAATATGTAGCATTATGCATGTGACAATCCTGTAGATAGCCCTTTCTTGAATATGAAATACCATCCCGTATTTAATCACTAAATATTGATCATTGCATTTGCATTTTGTGAAATTGTCCATCTACATTAACTGTTTTGGTCTCCAGGAGCCCCGACAGGAAGTTATCTTAAAGAAGACATGAGCCACTGGCAACTACACGCTCACTATTACCCTCCTCTTCTGCGATCCGCCTCCATCCGCAAGTTTATGGTTGGTTATGAGATGTTAGCCAATGAACAGAGGGACTTAACACCTGAACAGGTCGGTTATCATTTTCCTATTGCCCCTTCTCTAATTTTACTAATGTTGTGTCCAATATTCTACACATGTTTGCATGACTGACTTTGTGAAGACATAACAGGAAACTCTGTCCACTTTAAGGACACATTTGAAAATGGTTAATAACCAAACAGCTTGGAAAACATTCACTTCTATTGCATGGAAACAAAACCAATGCAAGTGAATGGGTGCCAGTTTGACATTCTTCAAAATATCAGAATGTCAAACAGGTTTGAAATGACAAGTAGGTGATTGATTGATGACATGAAACTTAAAAGTGTCAACACACCCAAGAATTCTGTGATTTTTTTTTATCTCGTAAAGAGTTGATAATCGGACATCAATGTTCCTCATTTATTTACAATAAATGTGAATTGGTGTCATTGATGTTAGATTAACAACATTCATCAAAGTATCTTCTCTGTGTTCAAGTTTGACATGACAAGAGCTTTTCTTTGTGTATTATCAATCATGGAAGATAAAATATTTGTTTGTATGTTTCAGTGTATTTGAAATATTGTACATGAAGATGAATATTCCATAAAAAACACAATTATCTAAAACAACAGTTGCCCCAGTGTTTACCCTGGTGGACTATCGGCTCACTGTGTCAAACATACTGATTTTCAGGAAGTCTTTTTTGGGTTCAGGTCAGGTTTAATGTAAGTTGGGTCAGGCGGGGTCAGAATGTGACATCTGTGGAACGGGTTTGGGCTGCAGATTCATTCCTGTGCAGACCTCTAGATTGTATTTTTATCTTTCCACCACATTTAGAGTTTCTCCTTAGTTTCCAGTAATCCTTATCTCTCCAATTATTCATAGTTCAACACCCAAGTCGTAGATAACCTCTTTCTTTCTGCCAAGTTTTCATGACCTAATATTATTTGATCCTCTTTTCTTGCAAACCCGCAGATCTGAATGGCTTTAAAAACAGCGTTTCTGTCTGTCGCTGTTAAGTTTTATGAATCGTTTGCTAGCGAGACAGCTTTTGTCACTTCCCTCGAGGTTTCAAACGTCTTAAAGTGCTTGTGAAGGCCTTCGTAGTGTCAAGCTTAGCAGTCATCATATTCTTCATCACTAGAAGCTTGATTTGTCAAATTCACGATTCCTTAATCTCTCAACCGTTCCACACAAACTGCACCTGTTCCGTGAATCACATGGTACCAAGTGTTTCTGTCTGACGGACCCACTTCAGGGTGACCCTCTTCAGTCTAATCCTGTCAACAGAACAGAAATTGAGTCTCCCATTTTCTTGTCTCCGGCCTCTCGTTTCTGGAAGGGAAGAGGATAAAGGGTGGCGCGACACGCTCTTGATTGATGCCCATCTGGACGTATTGATTGATAGCTTGATCAAATTACGGACCTTCTATCCGGAGGCTGTCAGGACACTGGCCGTCAGCGCTGATCCGTCACGGTGTGACTCTGCCCATCTCGCCAGCCGAGATCCAAATGACAGCCCCCTTCTAACAGCAATCCGAGCCCGTTTCACACTCATCGCAAACCCAATTCCCCCCTCTCGAGTTCGTCTACCAGATTGTGAAATTTATCAACGGCCGGATGAGCTTTATCAGTCCTAAAGCGGGACATCTGTTTTCTCCAGCGAAATAAAAGCCAGAATGGTTTGGCTGCACTAAATTGAACTTGGTTATCTTCTTACCTGACCTCTATTGAGCTGGCCTGCCATTGGTGGAAAATTCAATGACATTTGTTAAGAATTTATGTACACCCTATGCCAAGATTTCAAGTAGCATTCTGCCAGTCGCACTTTTACTTGTAGAAGTTATGCTTGGTATGCCATGTATCAGTAATTAGTTTCACTAATATTAATATTAAATATTCAAATTAATATTAAAACTTAAAAAATTTAAAGATATGGGGACTGAAGACCAAGCCTAGTGATTCCTTAACAAATCTTTACATACTTTGATTTCAACCCTTACCTTTTACAGCAACAGGAAATATTTTTATAGGCTTTCTATGTTTTCTTTTGTGTTCCACTAAAGAAAGTCGTACCGATTCTGGACTGACATGAGAGTAAAATGTCCAGTAAATCTTGGTCAGAGACCTAATAAGAGTGGGTAGCAAAGAGATTCATTAATTAAACTCTATCAGATAAATAACATGAAGCCTGATTCACAAAACATTCATAAGAAATAAATTATTCTCAAGTTCCATTTATTTAAAATGTATTTATTTATAATTATAATTTGATTTTAAGGGTTTCTATAACAGACCTCAGAATAAAAATTGCTGTAACTGTAAGTTGTGTTACATCTCAAAAGATGTTTTGTTTATTTCAAATGGGTCAGCATGCATCGTATCATATTAGAAGTGAAATTGAAGACTTTATTATATTGCTATAATAATGATAATGTCTTTCTGCATTATCTTTCATTTCAAATTTTTTTTTACCATTTGTTCTTGGACAAGCAACTCAAAATGGAGATTGACGTGATAACAAGCACCTATTCATGTGATGCTTAATACCCATTATTATGTGATTTTAAGAAAACAGCCGCTTCTCAGACTTGATGACTCAGGCTTTGGAATATCCAGCATCACCTCTGTGGTGATTTAATGTGCTGTAACATTTCCGAAGGCTTTATAAACGCGGTTCTCCCGCAGCGGGCCGAGCTTCCAGTGTTTATGAGACCGACCTCTTACTCTTCGACGGCAACCCATCTCCATCAAACTGCCGAGCCGTCAATCACTCAGGAATTAAAGAGCGTTGTGACTGAGAGGTTTGATTATAAGGTGATGCGTCAGCTTGGACGTTTAAGCACATCTCCTGCAGGGGCTTATCTCAGAAGATGACGTCCTGCTGGAGGTTACTCTGCTGTTGCTCATGCTGCGGGTCACACTGCGTGCTTTTCATAATGTGAAGCAATTAGATTTTGCCAGCTGTTATGAGGGCCTTTTAAGACCTAAATGAAACCCATAAATAAAATTCTATATGAACACATACCAGAGAATACCGGTTTTGAGGTGCTTTTGAAAAGTCTGTGTATTAAAGGATCTCCAGTGAATCTCTGTTTTATGTTTTATGTCTACAGGCTGCAGAACGGTTAAGAAAGCTGGGAGAGGAACATTATAGGACGTTAAAGACAGAAGCAGGTGAAGGAGAGGAGAATTAAGCGAGTATGACCTGTCTGCCATCATCTGTGTCTAACTGCTATAAAATGAGAACATTAAACTGTTAGAAACAGATGTGAGACTGTGAGACTGTTTAAGCGCTCAGTGTGAATCGGAAGTGGGAACTACTTTTGAGCAACTTTCATTTTGTTCTCATTCAAGTCAGAAAGTCAAATGTAAAGTTTTTGATGAAGGCCTCTTGCGCATATATGAGTGACAATGTCAATGTATGCGATACAACCTGATTAAAAGATCCTTAAATGAAATACATTTGTGTAGGATTTCAATCATGAATGAGAACAAACTATTCAATCGTGTTGGTTGTCATGTTTGAACTTGATTTTTTTTACTTTTCTACACAAAAATACTGGGTTTAAATACAGCATTGGGTCAAATTTGACAATATTGTGGGTAGTTTTTTTTTGGTTTTATCAATTTTATAAATTATACAGTGTTATGACGCATAATCTATAAAAACTGTCATTTTTAGTTTCTAAATACAGTAAAAAACGAAAAGATACAGAAATTGAGTGAAGTTTTATTTGACAGTTTTTTCCTGGTGCTCCTGCTGCTGGGATACAAACTCTCTCTGTTTCCCTGCGAGCAGATTTGAAGGTTCATTCCTTGGAAGATGAATAAATTCATTAATTAAACAAATAATGGCTTATGGTCACATGTTCTCAGTTATGAACACATGTTCTCGGTGGATTACTGGTAGCACAGGACACCTAGATTTACAACACATTCTCACAATTGCTTAACGACACCCTGACAGTCCCGCTGAAACCCTAAAAACTGTCAAATAGATACCCTAGCAACCAGACACCTTCCAGATAACAGCCCGGAATGCCTTCAAACTGCATAGAAATGCCACTCACATATACAAACGCCAGTCAGACGATGTAACTCGAACAAAATTTATTTTTCTTACAGTTTTTTTTGCGGTTTTCCACAGTATGGTGGCACCTCAGCCTGCATCTGTAGCTGTTAAAAGAGAAAAACTGTATTTGACTATCATGACCTGAGGCTGCGCTCTTAATGAGGCAAATGTGTTCAGTGGATCGGTTTTCTCTTCCATGGCTGCACCTGTCAGACAGGAGCTCCGTTTACTCCAACGCCCAAACGGCTGACATCGAGAAGCCAAACGTTTTTCTTGTCATGCCAATTTACAGTGGCATAGCAGAAGGTCTCTTTTCTCCGCCAGGTGCTTCATCGTTCTCTCTGTCAGTGATTTTCGGTGTACTTAAGAGCGTGAGCGGACTCGGTCTGTCTGCGGCGGCATCCATCTGTTCAGGTGTCTGTTGTAACTGAAAACGAGAGGTTAGGATTGTTTGGAGCAGACGCCGGGATGTTTGAGCTCTGAATGTGCTGCTGTGAAAGCACAAATCTTAAGGAAAAGAAAATGCGGTTAACATTGCTTTGGTGTGCGAAGAAAACCTACACATGCTTTGTCACAGAACATTTTAAAATAAGAAATAAAGGTCTAAACGTGTTTTCGGAGGGTTCAGATGTTTTAGTGACAGCACTTTGAGAACCTTTCTCGGAAACTTCAACTCTGAATAGAATTGGCTATTGGAATAACTTAATTTTGTTAAGTACATGAGGTTGTCATATATCCATTCTAAAGTCCGTTGTGAACATCAAGTGTGCTCATTTATCTTTGGCACAGTTTATAGTGTTTGTAGTGTCAAATCTATAAGGAGGTGTGCGTTTCATCCACAATAAACCTTGTATCGACTCCGTAGAGAGAGATGATGTACATATGGAAGAAGTGACTGACATTGATAATAGTGGAACAGCTTTGGTTTAAGAAGACGATCCATAAAATCAAAGAAGGGCTGATCCATCACGGACGGGCTGCTCGCATTTGACATAAACTGCATTTTCGATTGGGTTTTAGAAATGTGTTGAAAATAAATTGAAGCCAAGATTAAATGCTTAAGATTATGCCAAGAACAGACTTGGGTTCTTTACACGTACTGCTTAACCTTCGGTGAATTACAACCTGTGGCCTTGCAGTGAGCGAAGAGGAAGGGTTTTACAAGCACTTCTTTTACAGCATGTGATGCCGATAATGTTCTGACAGATGTAAAGAAAATTGTTAACATTGAGGCTCTCTCAAGGCTGAAAGGTAATGCTGGTGAGAAGCCGCCACATTCGACCAAAAGCTTTGATCTGATCAATTGTCAATAGACCGATTTTTCTTGAATTTTCAAGTCTCGTCATTTTAACATCTACTCGCTTCAGCCCAGAATGCCAACTGTACTTTCATGCCTATCAGCCGTATATAATCGGGTATTTCCATACTCCCTGATGATTTTTGGTTCATAGCATTTGGACCATTGAACTCTTTGTTAGATGGTTTCCGTGTCACGCACGGCTGGATGCTCAATTTCAAGTATAAAATCGAGGATTGTCTTGGCTGCTTCCTATGAAGATCTCAAAGCAGTTGAACACTATCTCGCAGCATGTCCGCTTGACACAATCAGGAACATCTGTCTAGAGCTGATGGAATGTTGGAAAGCAATTTTAAGAGGCATTTCAGGATTTCAGAACGGGGAGATCACTGATATGCGTGACGTTCATTTCAATGACATTCCCTGAAAAACAATCGCCTCTCAGTGAAATGAGCAAAACATCAGAATTGTGCAGTGGTCTCCTATACGGATGGATGGCCAATGAGCAACACACCATGCTGAGAAATGTGAAATCACAGATGCCTCAACAAGTTATTATGGCAAGAGTCTATGCTCGAGTTGAACATTTAACATGTGAATGTTGACGTTGTGTTTGAATTCCTGTGGATTCAAGGTTAAGAATCTCGAAGGGCTTCTTGTTGGCCATGTAATGGTGTCCTTGAAACACATGATGACTGAGGTTTGGTGAACAGATGCCTGAGTACTTGCCTAAACTCCTACTGTGTGTGTGCGTGCGTGTGTGTGTGTGTGTGTGTGTGTGTGTGTGTGTGTGTGTGTGTGTGTGTGTGTGTGTGTGTGTGTGTGTGTGTGTGTGTGTGTGTGTGTGTGTGCGTGCGTGCGTGCATGTGTGCGTGCGTGTGTGTGTAGGCTATACCTGAATACACCTGCTGTAAATGAGGCGAGAAATTGAACACTTCCCTTGGTGGAACAGTGCTCCCCCCTAACCCTTCACTTTCTCTTGTCCTCACCTCAGTGCTCAAGACCGAATTCGCCAAACTAAATGTTATGTCTCCTTACCAACTCAGGAAAGCCTAAAGCATCAATTTGAGCTTAAAGAAAAATTACACCGTTTCCAAATTGAACATGAAAAGGGCAAGGAACCACCTAAAGAAAATGAAAGACTGTCAATTTTTATATACGTTTTTATCCAAAAACTTCAAAAGGAAGGCTGAAAGTTGGGATCCTCCAGAGATTTGACCGTGTGGTTTTTCCGCCAAACTGATCTTATGGGAATTGTAACTATTTTACTAGGTGGCTAATCTGAATGAATTTTTTACGTAAATGAGATTGTGAGAATTAATATGAATAAGCCAAAACTAGACTCCTGTTAAAATATCTGAATTGTACCAAACATCGGCATGGGCCAATGATCACTGCAGAGTAATGAGGGGTAAGTTGTCCAACACTCTTAACTCCAACCACAACCGACCTCCGTAATGGTACGAATTCGTAAAACTAACCAAAAGTAGCCACTTCGTAATAAAAGTAGGTTTTTGTCGTGAGATTGTGTTGGATTTTATCAACGTGATCTCATTGGTATTCATTACTCTTTGGCGGCTAATTTGTGTCTGTTCGCACGTTGTGAATTGTGACAAAACATACAATTACTAGAGAAAAGCAACAATGAAGGCCTATACTTAAACCTTACATATTTGACGTCAAGGCAAATCGAACTTAAATATAGTTTAATGAGACTGCAGGAATTGAAGTTTGCCATGGGATTGTGTTCACTTTGACCAGATTGCGAATATCAACTAAGAAAGAATAAAGCAATGGCTAAGCGATTGTGCAGGTTACATCGCCACCTTATGTTTCTGACAGTGTGTCGGACTATTAGCGTACAGACACATACTGTTATTATGCTACAGTTTTAAGTAGAGTTTGACATGAATAGAACTCTCATTGGCCTGCTGTCTTACTATTCTTATTGGCAGAAGCTGTAAAATCGGTTTATGCCGACTGTCGGAAATCTGTCTGTTTGGATCCGCAAGTTGTCTCAGTTCAACAACTAAGAGGACACAGTGTTCAATGAGGGCCGGAAGACGTCTTACTGAAGGCCCATGACAAACTGCTCTGGCTCAGCTCCACGCTTGAACGATTCTACGATAGAGCTGTTTTTCATTTCTCCTTGCACACTACGCAGCGTTGTCCATCCGTCGTCTGTTTTTCCCCTCGTTCCTCTATTCGACCCTGTTTGTCTAATGTAAGGTGATATCAGCCGCTTACGCAGAGTAGGAACTTTCCAAAAGCTTTTATCATAAAATTCATCCGTCATAACTGTTGTGTTGTTTTATTGACTCCATGCTTTACAAGCCGAGAGCCTACATATAGCAAATTAATTACGTCTTCCTTTAGATAAAAAGAGCCAAAGGGTTTTACTTCATTTTTATTGGCCTCACTGCCGTAGGGGACGGGACTTTTATGTTAAGCTTTACCAAAAGGCCCTCATGGCCTTTTTTATAGCATTAAAATATGTTCGGCGGAGGAAAAATAAAATTACTGTACACCCAAATGCACATAACATTTTACGTTCCTGTATGTTCGGTTTTGCCGCTAATGAAAATAGCTCCATTCCCCAAACAACACAAACATATGGATTTTATATGGATGGAACCGTCTGTTTGTAAAAACGCAGATACAGCATTATAGGTTTAGTGTCCTTTGTCTGGTGGATTGGTAATGTAAATATGGATTATAAGAGAGGGCTTAGCTTTGTTCTTGACGTTAGCTAAAAAGCTCATTAAGGGGAAATCCCATTTGTCCTTGTTAGTTAAACACAACTTTTCTTGTGTTGACCTGACTGGGCAAAATGCTCGATGTGATCAGTTTAACACACTGTGTGTAACCCCTGGGGTTAAGGCGAGTCATTCTCTGAATAAGCACCTCAGTGATTAAATAGTTTTTGCGGCAAACCTGGAAGCTAGTTAGCATGTTAGCACTTTAAGTTCCGTCAACCCATTACCAATCTTTTTTTATTGAATTGGCTTTGAGTGAATACCTAAAATATTGTATATGGTCAACAAAACTTCTTAATGTTTTAAAGTGCTTTTCTATGACATAGAACACCCAAGTTATAACCCACTCGCGACTTTAAAGCTTTAACCTGTTTTATAACGTCAGTCGCTAGCAAAGCGCTAAAAGCGACTAAATCCGTTGAAAATAAACGTCATCACAGATGCAAAACTCACAAGTAATGCGACATGAACTCAACTTTCTAAAAACATTGATGACGATTTTTTAACAGAGTATTTACTTTCCAGGGCATACATATTTGATAAAGTTTGAAGGTTTTTCTGGTGGTTATATATGTAGTTATATTGCGTAGTCTATTTATGGCATAATTTTAGGTTTTACTTCTGGTAATTGAATTGAGTATAATACTCCATTAAGATGATCTTGGTAGTCAAAATGTGTTTCATAAAAAGATTTCATGACTTGATACCTTTTTTTTTTCAATTGATGCTTCCAAAAGATAACTTTTAATTTTAAGCATACTCTGCGCTGAAGTGTCTGATTTTTGGGTATATCAAAATTGACAATATGTGAACATAAGAGAGAACTCAACATAAAATCCAGGTAACTTAAAGCAAAGAGTTTGATAAGAACAAGCGAGACTCTGGAGATTGAAAGATCCGCACTCAGTTTCAGCTCTAAAGTGAGACTAACGACAAAGTTGTGAAACAACAGCGGGAGATCCCGAGGGACTTCACATGCAGTCAGTAGAACAAGTAGTGACCATTCAGCCCACCTGAAACAAGACTAGAATAGTGAAGCTCTGATAGAAGCGCTGGTCCCAGAAGATAGTAGCTTGAAGGAGTCTGAGAACAACAAATCCCAGGCCCAATGATTGCAATGATGTGGCAAGATTGTTTCATAGTGGAATCTCAAGTGAAAACTTATAAAGAAAACACAGTTTTTAAAAATAATAACCAGTGAGTTTATATATTCATTTCTGTTTAGTGTGGAATGAAAAAGGACATTTAAAATTAATCAATGTAAACGTTCACTCTCTGATGAGTATGTCTTCCAATGTGTATGTAACCATTTATCATAATTGTGTTTTTAACTCGTTGTATTTGAATTCATTTCAGCTTAATTTCTCTTTATTGAAGTGAAAATATCAAGCTTTACTGTTTGTGCCTTTTAAAATAAATAAAGCGTTCATTTGGAAAAACGTAACTCTTTAATGTAAAATTGTTTTTTATATTTCTTTCAAATGAATATCAACAGCAATTAGGGTCTTACTAAACTTATGGAACTAACGTAAATATTCAATGTTTTAACATTTCCAATGAGAGTTTTAGACAGCTGACTGAATATTGATGCAAAACGAAACTGAAATAATACAGACATCCCTGACGTTATTAAGGTTATAAGTTGAAACTAAATTAAGTACTTGTAACTTACGTAAATTAAGAAGTGTGAATATTGGTGGCACATAACCCTCAATGTGATCCTCAAGGCACTTACTGGACACAGGAGAGCCTGTAGCCCTGTGACTTGCAGGAACGAGACCCCTGCTCTTAAAACGGTCACTAATGACCAAGTGGCCAGGATGTGATGGCAAATACATCAACAAAGCCCATTACTCTGCCCAGGGATGATATATGTCCAAGAAACTCTAATATAATTTCAGTGGAACAGCTGTTTAAACGGGTCCAGAGAGTTCAGCACTGACTGGGTATGCTTGTTTGTGAATCATGTAGACAAAGGACCAAAGTCCAGTTTAACACCAAGGCAGAAGGTGTTCTGTACTGGGGAGAGCTTGCTCTTCTCTCGCTTTACCGGAAGGCCCAGTCAAGCAAGGTGCAATAACACCATGTCCCTCTGCAGCGATACCCGAGGTGCGATCTGTTTAAAGACCAGATAGGTGGCCGAGTCAAGAAAACAAATTTCCTCCACATCACACATCTGTGTAAGTGTAAGCAAGAGCCAGCTCTCTTGCACCACAGTGGTGGACCTTGTCCAACCAAAGTACTGTACTGTTTGTAATCACACTTTGTGTTAGGGCAGTTGTAGTTCTGAGCCAACTATATTGGCTGGGGTCTGACCTACACTTATCTAGCTCCTTTAAGGCTATGGCTCAATTCATTCGAAAAAAACACCATAGCGATGATTCAGCCTGCCACAACAACAAAAGCCAATTGCCATGGTTTTGAGGAGAGCTTTGGTCAAGCCCACCACGTAGAGCAGTCTGGGGACACAGTAGCACATTGTCATCAAGAATTAACGTAAAATGAGACTAACCATCTTGCGCTGACAGAGCGAAGAAGCATGACGAGGTATGGTCGGTCTATGAGTCAGAAGCTGACAGAGTGCCAACCTCAGAATCCAGAATTCTGTTATCGCCAAGGACGCTCGTTCAAGCTCCAATCCATGTCTTGGCCAGGGGTCCCAATTGTGGAAAGCTGAGGAAATGGTGGTTGATTTCCGAAAGAAAAAGAAACCCTCGACAGCAACGTCTTTGATAGACATGACCTTGCAGTGGGAGCATGATGGCCGCACAAGGGCGTCCTCAGTGGCTGGAAAACGAGACACATGAGGCAGACCTTATAAGAATCTCCGTCCTCGATGTGAGGTTGTCCCATTACAGAACTACAGGCTTTGCCCAGGTAGGAACTCACGCTTTCATCAAATAATGCATATCTGGCAAGGCTGAAATGACCAGGGGATGGTGAAAGAAGGAACGATCTCCTGTTCTGCATCGTAAATCAGGCAGTAGGAAGGGCACTAAACAAGCGAGATTTCAACACGTTAATGTTAGAACCCAGGTTCTGAAAAAATGGAAATAAGTCAATCCTACCATCCCCTCTTATACCCGTCATCACAGGCTGGACTTTATTTGATTAATTTGCCAAATTAATCAGACTTTTCAATTGACTCAAAAATAAACAGGTCCTCAACCCCAATTCGGTTGACACAACGTCGAGAGAGCGACTGAAAGGGAAGAAGCTATTTTCAAAAATGTTTTGTGTTCTTTGTATAAACCTGTACATATTTGAATTAGAAGAGATTATAACTTTATGGAGGGTAAACTGTACGTCCACACAATACATCACAGTATAAATTAATTTCTTTTTGTGTATTTATTTTGCGTGCCTCATCAGCTTAAGAAGAATCCACTTTTCTCCCATTAACATTTCTTTGCTGGCGAAGCATGAAACCAAGATGACTGTAATTATCTTGAATTTGCATGTTTTATCGTAGGTAATCTAACATTACGTACAAGCCTCAAGGCTCATGGTTTGTAAATATAAGCAAAGCATGATTATTCCAGAAAACATGACACTAAAAAGCATTCAGTTATTTGATCTTCTGGTTATCAACGTGTGATTCATGTGTTTTAATGACATCACACCCGATACAGATGCTTCAACCCAAAGTGAGGGAGCTGGTTTGGAATTGGGCGGATCTTGTTTGTTCACATCTGTCTGTTTGATTGAGAAAAACTCAATGCATCCCTAATAACCCATGCGACCGCGGGCAAACGTTTCCCAGGAGAAAAGGCTTTAGCTTCATCCCTACTGACACATGTGCAACAACTACCACTTCTGTCCATCAGCCACTCAGCATGGCGAAGGATGTAATGGTGGAGTTGACGTATAATTAGGGAGCCTGTCTGTGAAGTAAGACCACATGGAATTAATTGAGTGTCAGGATGTTTTTGGATCAAATTCAGCCCAGTGGAACTCCTTTGACAGCAGTATGTGTGTGTGTGGCCCATGTTAAAGACGGGGTTTGGGTTCTTTTAGCTCCTATTATATAATTGGGGGTTAGAAGAAACGTTTGAGTTCAGTGTGGGATTGTGTTTAACGTCAGAATTAGGAATGGGTGTTAAGTGAACGTTTTAAATCACACATCTCTGTTTTCACGATCCAATGATATGTTTGATATTAGGGTTGAGATGTGATTTATTAGTGCTCTGACAGAACTCGGCGGGAATTGTCACCCTTGATTAAAATCATTGGGATTTGGCTTGAGGAATAAAGATCAGGAATGAACGCTTAAACATGTCATTTGAATACGTTAACGTTAACTTACACTAATCCAACAAAAAACAACATGGGTTTTAAATGTGTTCGTTTGTCAGATTAAATGGCCATACTTTCCAAATCATTTTGTCAAGCCAAGTCTTTAAATCAGATGTTTCCAGTCCTGCTCACCGCTGGTTATCCACGCATCAAACCCAGCATATGCAGATCTGGATCAGGATTACAGTACAAGTGTCTGACCCAGAAGATCTGACAAACATCTGAGGGTCCCAAATTCAAAAGTCAAATGAGCGTTGCTCTTTGTAGATTGTGTTGGTCAGTATGGATATGAACATTTTGCGTCTGTGTTTTCCTTGTCAGTATATCATGCGTAGAAATCTCCTCTCGCATCTGCACTTTTTGGATATTGCGCTCTTGTGTAATGTGTTTAGGAAATCTGGTTCATTCTGTTGTTAAGTGTACTGAGTTTCCTGGAATGTATAAACACTCTGGCCCTGTGGAGGTAGATTAGTGTTTGTTTTTGTATGCTGGAATTGGCCTTTTTAAAAGGTAACAGAAAAACCATACTTGAAAATGTCGACATTATTTGTGCAAATTTCATCAGGATCGACAAGCGAAACATTATATATATGTGTGTGTGTGTGTGTGTGTGCGCGCACCAGTTCTGTTCAGTTACCAACATTTATCAAAAAATCTTTTTTTACCAAAAAATCTAAAGAAAGTCATAGTTTGAAATAATGAGAATGTTGACAGAATTGAATCTCTTGAATCTAAAACTTTCGGGAAGGCAATATGTAGAAACTCCTTTTGTCTAAAGAAACACACATAATGATTTGTTGGGACTGTAACTTTATGAGGTCCTTCACAACCGCTTTACAATTATTATTTGTGACCTTTAGCGAAAGATTTAACATACTGTGTCTTTGAAGTGCAAACACCAAAATCTAAAAAGGAAATCAGAATTGAAAGTTGGAAAATGGTATCTTAAAAAACTCATGATCAAACTCTAAACAGAACAACTATTCCATTAAAAAGTGGTAAAGATACACTGTCCAAAATAACGTAAGACTGGATATTTTGTCGCTGGGGTGGTTAACTGAAGCGTTCCTTTAAACACTATAACAGACAACATAATAATTGGACCCAAAGACAGTTAAATATACATTCTATTAAACGCATAGAAAACTGTACTCTGACTGTACCTTTAAGGTACACAATCGGTCGCTTAGGGTTCTATAATGTTCGTAAAATAGTCGGAGCATATATTATATATAAATCTGTAAAGGTTCAAAGCCGAATCTTACATTTCAACCGCAGCGATGGAGTTTTTGGTTTTGTGTTGTTTGATTGGTACTGTTTAAATCCTGAAAGAAACGTGTTGTTATGCAGGCTTATAATAAAGAAATCACTGCACTTGACATCATGAAACCAAATGACTAAAGTTTTCGTGTCAGCTGCATTTAACACATTCACTGCCTTCATTCCCAGAAGAAGCATGAACATTTAACCGGTTGAATCCGAATCTTAGTTTAGATGAGATTCTTTAAACCGTCGGCAGTCCATAAGCATGAAACACACAGGGTATGAACGCTAACTCGACTAGTGACTGTAGAAAATGTTAAATGAGGCTCATTGCTTAAGTCCCATGGTCGGGATCGCAGATGGTGGAACGTCTGGGCCAGAACTCGTGGAGGGTGCCATGCCGGTAATTAAAAGCCGAGCAGAAGGTACGTGCAGGAAATGTGTGTAGTGTGTTGTGGTAAGACCAGACGGTAAGACCAAGGTAAACACCAGACCCTTTCAAGACATCATCAAGTTCCCACCGAGGAACTTCCTGTTTCTTCTGTCCAAAAACCATTCAGTATGAGAATTATCTGGCAGTTCAGTGGTTTACCATCGTGGTTTCTTTTTTATTTGTTGATTAAGTTAAAATAAGTTGAATGTCTTAAATAGGTTTATATTACGCTTTTAGACAAATCAAGTGCTAATCAAAACCATGAATAAAAATAGAAGCATTCGTCGTTGGTAAACTTTCAGGGCCGCAATCTTAAAATATGGACATTTCTCTAAAGATAAGATTCTACATCCATAATGCTTGTATTTAGTAAGATCGCTTTACCATCTCTCTCTCTCTTTGCACACGTGCACATGTAGAGGATATGGGCCATTAATCAAACCTGGAAAGAAGCATCAAGAAAGGGAAGGAGATGAAAGAAGACAATGATGGGAATCTTGAGTGTTTGAGCTGGAAATGTCTAAGAATGTGTTGCGCCAAACTTCCAACTCGAAGGCACAGATGAAGGGACACATCTGTTATAACAAACAGTTACAGGTTTTCACACCCGCGTGACTTTCTTTCTTCTGCCGAACAAAAAAGAAGATATTTATTTGACTAGTATTGTGTCATATGAAAACAAAAGAAATGTAAGTGTATACGTGTCTGTTGCAAACATTCTTCAAATTATCTTTTTGTGTCCTGTGCTGGAAAGAGTAAGGAACAGGTTTAAAGAGTACAGGCGAAATATTTTTTGGATCACTTTGTCTATCACCTATATTTATGATTTCATAAACCAAGCTTTTTTTTTTGTTAAGCTAACTTTGTTATTTTAGTAACACATGAATCATTATCTTTATATATAACTTATACTTACTTTATTCTTGTGATAAATGTTTTTTTTGATGTGACACTTTAGAAATTACATTAAGCCGATTAAAATTGTGATGAAGGAGAGTTAAATACTGGCCCAGTCGTTTCTAGTTTTTTTATTTGAAAGTCGTGTCGATTTATTTGTGGAATCTATCTGTTTAAAACCAGTGTTCAATCCTTTTCTAACGTGTCGATTTTTCGGCCCTTTTCAAACCATGCTAAAGGTTTTTGTAATGCGGAGGATGACACGGGCAGTGAAATTGAAATATTATAATGGCCTGCTGGAGTTTGGTCCAAGCACACCATTTCAGGATGAAATTCCTTGAGGGCTGTGGTACCACCCGAGAGTCGGCATATTTATTTGATCAATGGCTGCCATCGGGGTGTAAAACAAGCAGTGCTGTTGATATAAAAAATGGTCACATTTGCTTTTTTGAAATGGCAGCTTGAGGCGTGTTCACACATTTCAGGGTGGGTCAACGATTAGCGTTTTATTTCGAACATATAGCAGGAAGCAGCATTTCGTCATTTTTATCAGCGTGAATGTAGTTGGCCTGATTTAACGCGGAACTTTTAAACGAATGTATTCAGTCTTCTATGATGGGTTTACCTTAAATGGGGGGTTACCAAAATCACCCGTTACTGCCGACCCCTTAAGGCCACTACATGTTTGAGACTCTTCTCAGCAATCGGTTACACAGAAGTGTCTATTAAATTAACAATACAGTATATTGGTTGCGTGTTGGATGTTGTTATGTCTTTGACATTTTTGTTTTAAAAAGCCGCTGGAAATTCTGGAGACGTTCCCACTGCATGAAGATGTGCGTTGGGTTTGCTGAGGTTATGCCTTCACTGTCCGGTCTAAACAGGTACAAATCTTCTCATCTTCATGTGCTAGGGTCTGATTCGTGCCCCATAAAAAGAAATGTAGAGACATCGGAAACCGTGCAAGGTGAGGTTCACGAATGCGGTGTTAATTCCCCAAGATGAACTGAACAGGTACTTAAGCATGCGTTTATTTTACAGTGTTGCTGTAAATGAACTGTGGCAACAGTTTGAAGCGTTATTAACACTCATCTCGGTTCTCCGAGTTCACTTGGTATCTGAAACGGGCCGTCCGTCATCACGAGCGCTCTTAAACAACACTTATGATGTCACTGGCGCTGGTTCGCCAAGTGCTAAAGTCACGGCCTTCGAAAATTGTAAAAATTGACTCCGCGAAATCCTCTCGCTCTGGCCGTTGCCCAAAATTCTCTTTTATAGCTCTTAAATGGATCAATCCAATATATATCCCGCATCAATGTCACCTCGGCTATTGGTGATTTAGGACGCTGCACTGGGAAGAAAGGGGTGTTATTAGAAGAATACGGCAGTAGATGAACTGATCCTCTGATAAGGTCACCTTCAAGGTTAAAGCAGTTAGATCCACTCGGCTGAGAGAAGAGACATTAAGTGAATCGTAGTCAATATGACACATTAGAGAAGTAAATCAGATGGGGATTATTAGAAGGTCAGATACGTGACATCTAAAACCAGCATTCAGAGCAAAGGCTGGGCAAATCTTTCCTTGTATTCCTATTTTTAATGCTGTTATATAGCGCGACATCATATATTGAATGATGAGGGCTTTTAATATCATTAAATAGTCTAAGGCAAGTTGAGTGATCTGAAATGCCGATAAGGTGTAAGGAATACATACATATAATAAATGCATAAATACTGTTTATTCAAGTTATTTGTTTTTAATTAAATTTCTTTTTATTTCTATTAATGTTCATTAGATTTCGTTTTAGATTTTAAGCTTTCGTTTATTTAAGATAAATATTTAGCTGTGTAAGATTGATACATTTTAGTTGCAGTTTAGTTTGCTTTGTTTTGATATGATTTTACTGCTTTAAACTTCTTTTTGATCATTTATCTATTTTAACGTTTACATTTCATTTAGTTCTTCAGTTATTTCTCCAATATTTGTAGGACAAAAATGTGTTTCAATAAAAAAAATGTTTTAGTAGAATACCACTAACTGCTTAAATTAAAATTGTTTGATGTTTGAAATATTCAAATAATAACAGTGAAGCCTATATTATATGCGATTGTATATTTATTTTTAATTTTTATTCTAAATAAACCAAGACCAATTTGTATGAATGACCAAATTTAATTCCTATACATCTTTTTTGCAGATTTTAGGTGAGCACACATGAAAAACTAAATGAAAAGACAATATATCATGAATCCATTGTAAAGCCGATTCACGCTGATCAATTAAATGCCCACAAACTCGTTCATTTTAAATAAGAATGGTGATGTATGTTGGTGTTTGTTGGATAATAATGGTATTGGTAATCGTAATAATTTATACTGTATCTTTGGCAAAGTAGTAATGTGTAACAAAGTGTTGTAACCCACGGATAAAACACATTGTACTACATAACTGTACAATGTTGTTTCTCTGAATCACTCTCATTGAACGTCAACCGAAACCTTACAATAGCTTACAAGATCTCCTCTTACTTTAAAGTGAGAACGACAGTAAAAACAAGTCTTCTGTAAGAAGCATCTCTGCTTGTAATCATACAGGAATCTTTAAAGCAGGTGGGCCGATGCGGAGCTCATCCCCACTTTGAGGTGTCATCCTCAAGATTAATGGCACAGGATGGAGCCATGGGGTCATATAATCACTCAACTGTAGGAAACTATTTGGTAGGCCATTTAAGACTGCACCCGCTGGATCTAAGCCTAGATACCAAGTTAAACTCGCTGACATCTGTGATAAATGCTGAAGGAGATGTTGAGGGAGGAAAATACAAGGATGGGAGGCTTATTGAACACAAAAACAAAGTAATGGGAACTTAAGTGCTTTTAGAGACAGAGAGGCCGTTTAGAAGGTCATTGTTGGTTTATTTTAAGGTGACTTGCTTCAACTTAAAGCAATATGCTTGGGAATCGTGAACCCGTTCTTATTTTACATCTGTTTGGTTCTCGTAGCACTTCATTACTGTTTGCATTTTATTCAAATTGTTTCAGTCTGTCTGGCTGTCTGGAGGCTCAACCCAAGCGCGGTGTTCGGGGACACTTCATTTTCATGGATAAAAGACTTCATCTGTAAAGTTTTAAGAATAAGGAAGCCATGCGTACACCAGGAACTCGACAGAAATGATTTTATGAAACCCAGGCAGTGGAACATTAACTGTATCTTATCTTCCTCTATACAACCGTTTGTAGAGCGTAGAGTACCTTATTTTACTGGGCGTAATATCATCTGCATATCATTTCCATATGCATATTTTAGAGCAATTTGGAAGATATTAGCCATTGGAGCATTCTATCACCGGATCAGGCAGTATCCGATCATTTCTTTGTGGAAATGTTATGAGATCTTTTTTATACTTTCTCATATCTCTCCTCGCTGTCATTTAAATAGTAAAAGTGAAGATTCCCTTTGTCCAGTCCATGAAATATCTTTCCTGCGTTGACAAGTTTTAAATATTGGAAATATTCCAACAAGAAGTTACTAAGAAGAGTTCATTGACTCTTACTGTTTGGAGGGCATGGATGCAGAAGACACTCCTGCTGCATGATGTTTTTTGTGTCACTTGCTTGAAAAAAAAGGACTTTTCCAGAGAGTGATGAACTGCATTGGTCGCGATTGTTCGTGTCTGGTGTGAACACAGCATAAGTAACAAGAAGAAGAGCACAACGCAACGGTTTAGAGAATAACACGCAAGTTCACATTTACATTTATTCATTTGGCAGACGCTTTTATCCAGAATGACTTACAAGTATTATACAGTGGACGTCTGTTCCTGCAGATCAAGCCGAGTTCTCACTCAAGAACACTTCAGTCATTGTCTGCTGGCACTGGGATTCAAACCAAGAACCCTCCGCTTACAAGTCCAACCACCAGACCACGACCGACCCCATTTTCCATATTGTGGCTTTCAAATATTAAGTATTGAAAGAACCTTTACAACTAAATGTGAAATTAAAATCGTACTCTGAATTTAATTTGACCGGAGAGAAGTCTTTTTTACTAAGGCCACATCCACAGGAAGAAATGCCTTTCAATCTCAGAATTTCTCCTCGTTCCTACAAAATTCCTTAAACACGGCACGGTCTCAAATACCGTGGAGACATGAAACCACCAAACCCTACCCAAATATTGTATTATACATGTCAGACCAGCATGTGGCGCTGCTCCCCATTCTTCTCTCTTGTTATGAGATTGAAAGGTGTTCCTAGTTTTGGTTGATCTAGTAATGTTTGAACAGACTCTCCAGGAACCGATAAGTGATTGATGACTGGAGGCATAACTGCAGATGCTTTTAACCAAAGCGACTACCAAAGAAAGGTTTTCTCCTATTGGTATTGCCTCGCTAAAATCGCTCATCGTTTGAATAACGTTCAACAATTCCCAAGTGTTGAAATAGATGAGATCATGTTGCTCTGTGGCTGCTCTTTGACAAACGGACATGACTAAGGCCAAGATGTGGGGTGATGACACCATCGTTTCAGAAAATTCATGGATTGTAAAACGCAGTTTCATTTTCAGGTTCACCTGAATCCAGGTTTCCAAAAATGAAACTTTCAGGCTCCCAAACCACCAGATCTGCTTGGATGAAGTTCTGAAATGATAAAGTGTCTTCATGAACCGCCAAACATCTTCATGGGGATGGCTTCTAAAACTTAAGTGCTTTTGTACAGAAGAGAACAGTTGGGTATGCAACTAACCAACAATCCTTGTGCGAACCAGAACATTTCTCATGCCATAATATCCCCCTTCAAAAAAAAGGACTCAAGGAGATATTTAGTTCCAAAGTTATGAAACGGATTGTTGGTCTCGATTACAGCTTTCCAAAGACTGAACGAACTCTAGAGTTTGAATGTGGATTTACAAAACGTCAGAAGCGGGTTTATTCTTTGTTTTACGGCTTGTCAAACATGACCTTCGAACGGCTTTGCAGTGCTCATTTTCCACAATCCCCACCTGCGCATCGGCTCAACACTTTTCTCAGGTTTCATGCAATGACTCTATTGACTTAACCATCACATTTATAGGTTTTTGGTCTAGTCTTCATTCCTAAGAACAGATCGGTTTAAACCAGAGGGATCTCTTCGATATCACTAGTTGCAGTAAAAGACAAACTGATACTACACTCTGTGTATATCATCCGTTCAGCTGCTTGGGAAAATGACTTCCTTCTCTCTTCTCACATGGGGAATGGGCCTATAAACGTTGAAGTGATTTTCCTATGATCCCAGCCAGATCCAGCGGGATTTAGGTCCACAGGACCAGTGCGTGTAATATAGATGTCCTCCCTTTGACACCCGAGAACTCGGGCTAATAAACATCTGCACTAGGGGAGGGTGAGCATTCCTGCAGGGTCAATGTGGACACCAGAGGCATTACGGGGGCTCAGCCGGGCTTCCTCGGCCTCAGAGAGGAGAACAGAGCTCAGCGTGTACCGTGTGGAGAGACGGGTCCTCATGAGGAGCTTTTTACCAGATGATCTGAAAGCATCCGGATGTATCGTGAGCGAAGAGAGAATACAAGCATCTTTAACGATTCAATGACTCATCTCGCTGTTTCGTTCCCACCGCTCCTATTGTCACGTTATGTTAGAAATGATAAGGCTGCAGATTGAACATCGAAAATCTGTTCAAGCAATTATTTACTTCTGTATTTGCTGGACGGGGTACATTGCATGAAATAGCTCCATTAAACATCCTGTTTCAGGGAATTTTGCTTCAGTGCTGAAGACCGTGCAACAGGGTTTGGCGTAATAGGTGGTTTCTATGCGGAATTACATGAATCCATTTCAGATAAACTCTGTTTCTAATTAGGAATGAAATACAGCGTACGACAGCAGTTATTTCTGCGTATGTCACTTCAACACGGGGCGGCATTTACATGCCAGTTTTACTTAATTACAATCTTATGGATAATTATAATTTATTTATTTATTTAAGTACAAAATTACGCTGCTACTTAGTCATTCACGATTTAAGGAATTGCGTAAAAACATTGTTGAATTATTTACCCGCCCTTACGTTATGACAAACCGACTGCAGAACAAAATGAAGATATTTGGAAAAATGTTGGCGAATTATTTCTATAAACAGCAGTTCTGTGAAGCTTTTCCTAAAGTTGTGAGTTAAAAGTATTGCTTCATTACAGTGTTGTGTAGAAGAGAAGAACTGCAAAAGTGATGAAGATGCCACGGGGAAAAAGGTGAATTATCTATATTATGAAAGAATATGTTGGTATTCAAAATGAATACTAAGAAATGATTATTATAATACTTAAACATGGCTGCATTGTCTACAGAGCAGGTTTCTATTCAACAATACTAGTAATTTATGTATTGTGACTTTAAAAGGTCTATATTGCAAGGCTTGTGCTTATCTATGCATCCCTCGCTTGCTGGTTTCATGACCTTGGAGTGGTCTTCCTTTAAAGATAGTTAAGTGTGATTATGGGTTTCTCCTCAGTAATCCTAACATCCTCAATGTTTAATACCCTGATTTATCTCTCGCTGTGGGCAGAGACAACATGCTTCTCTATAAATGATGGTTTGGGTTTGACCTCATTGGTTGGCCACATTAATCAGAGGCAAATAGAGACTGAGAAAAGAGTCTCTCTGTAAATGACCGATGCCAGAAGAGGAGAAACATTACGACTTATCATTTATTACAACAGAACGGCGAACACCGCCGGCTCTACTTTAGAAGCTGTAAACACAGCAGTCATGTCTTTCGATTCACAAATGTTTCACAAAAGGAAGAAATAACTCAAAAATGAACATTCTTTTGATTAATATAACAAAAATAGTTAAATAAATAGTATTCTAAAACACTATAAAGATTTTCATTATTATTTAAGGTCATGAAAAAAATACATTTTATTTAACAAATATAGGTTTGTGATATACATCAATATAAAGTTTTTCCTTTATCTCATCGTGCCATCATGCATGACATGTTTTCAGGCTTGGTACCTGTAGGGATTCTTTCTGGCGAGAGTTTTTCCATCCCGGCGAGTTGACAGATACAAGCCTATCTCATCTCGGATCGTCTCGCAGCCGGGTCATCTTTTGCTGATCTGTGAAACGCCCTCCAGTTACAGATAGTTAAAGAAAAGAGTTTACAGACGTTTTAACATTTTAAGGGAAGATGCCATAAGAATAATGAAAAGAATAATCTGTAGCCACAGTGGTCAACAGTCGCCTTTAATGATGGATGACTCACATTGACGGGTGAAGATCCGATCTTTCTATACTTCTATGAAACATATCCTGAAAGATGAGGCCGGAACGAGTTTGCCAATAGCCCGGGATCTCCCGTATTGTGGTACTAAAATATTTACTGCTATCGGTGGGTAAAAACTATTTTTATTACCCGGCCCTTTCCAGAATTCATTGAAATTTGCCACGTGCATATATAGATCTCAGGCAAAGAGACACATGTGCAGAGCCTCACACCTCCCTTCATTGACTCATAAAACATTCCTATCAAAGTTTTGTGGGACACGCTACAAAAAACGCTTTCAAGTGGGGACAAAAAAAGGCCGAAAAAGGGGAAAATTGCTCTCAGACATACATCAAACAAGACCATGTAATGTTCGAGGCGTCAAAGATGGGCCTTTTATGGGATGTGTGAGTTTCTTTTGGCCTTCTTCATCTGATGGCCGGCTTTGAAAGGATGACATCAGTGGTTGTTATTTTGGCAGGCCGAGGAGGTGTTCCTTGAGCAGAACGATGTAAGACATGCAGATCTGGTTGTTTGTTGTTTTGTTGTTGTTTCTCCAGCCTCTTCTCATTTTCATGCTGCGTTCATCTTGTCGCGCGGTATGACGTGTGTCGTATTAGCCGTGTACGTTCCGTCGGCCGAGCGTTTTCCTTGTAACGTGTAGAAATTGAACGGCAAGCCTCCGCGCTAAGGTTGTCATCGCACCGAGGCATCTGCAGAAAATTCATTTGGGGTTTTTCCATCAACTCTTCGAAACACATTAAAACGCTTTTCTTTCGTTAGAACGTAACCGAGACGCGTACGGTTTCACTGCTCTGAGAGTTGAACGATTGATTCCATACACACTGGGTTAATGAATCCAAGACTGTTTTAAGAACATGATCACATTTTCCCCAGCAGCTTTAAACTCAAAGCATGCCCGGCTGGAGAATATCAGAAATCAATCATTTCGGAGGAAAAAAGGAATCCTGAACGCAGGTGCATTGCTTGGCCTCTGATGCTCCTTAGTTCAACACTTCAAATTTACAGGTAAATTCCCCCCCGTCTGTGATGCGTTCTGTGAGTTATTAAAACTATAATGAACCGCGATGACCTACATACCGTGTCGAAGTTTTCCCCCAGCGTAATGATGAGACATGTTACGTTGCTCTCGGGGGTCTTTCAGTCTCCGCACTTTTGTTCTTGAAGTTGTGATACGGCTTTGATGCCGATGATACTAACTAGCCAACCCGGGAGCGAGCGCTTGTGCCGAAGCCTACTGGCAAATACCTCGATATTTGAGTTATGGATTCTGTACACATGAGCTTTTTTTCTATTGTGGAATGAGCTCCCGAGACTCGGACTTTGAAATCCCTCTTCTCCCTCCCGGCGGGGCGTATCGATGTACCGCTCATCGTTTTCGCTGATCAAACCTAATGAAGTCGAGTTAAATAAAGAGCTGGAACGCCACCGCGGAGAAAGCGCCAGATATTGATAGTTTTTTTGACAGAAAGATGAGAAGTTGCTTCGCTGAGCTTTTAGTTGGGATGGAGTTCATTAACACAGCACACAACTGGCGTCTCAGTGGCCTTATTCTGAACAATTCCGATTATTGCTCTCTCAACATTATATTCCATTGACTAATGAAGAAGCTGGAAACACTTCTGGCTAGCGCACTTCATTAAACTCCGACAAGTAGGATTTGTTCTTCAATGTCCTTGCCCGACTCAAACAGAGGTTTTCTTTCTGTGTTTTTATGGTTTACTCAGAATAGGTTCATTAGCAACAAGATATTCATTACTATTAATAAAACTTGTTCCTGAAACTCTGCTTTTTACCCCAAGTTGTGCCGTTTGTCAAGGACACTTTACTTATTACTTTAGAGAAGGTTTCGTGAACAGGAATTTGATCAAGCCGAGTCCAGACATTGGGATTTTAAAGTAGTGCTGCGGGATTTGGTCCGTGAAAACTTTTTTCAGTTTAGAGGGATCTAATATTTCTTTTAGTCTAGTCTTAAGACCTTGTGGGAAACCAACCCTGAGCCATCAAATTTGCCACACTTTTCAAAAAGATCAGTAAAAGATTATAACCATAAATATATATTGTTTTACGTTTTAATTTTTTTAAATTTTTTTTAAAATTGTTTGTCAAGTCTGAATATTAGTGATTACATAAAAGCTTCTAAACTTGCTTTAAATCTCACGGGGCTGGTGAGATTTCCCGTGGTGACAGGCCGTTAACCGAATTAAATATTCATTTACTCTAGAAGCAAATCTGATTTCATACATTATTATTGTGGCATGTTTGTGGTAAACATAGCCACATCCTCTCGAGTGCTTTGCTTTCGACCCGGCATTTACAATCGTACACAGCGAGCACATTACGCCCGGTTTACAGCATCACCACCGGCCAACATCTTTACAGCTGCGTGTTTTTCATTACCGATTCAAAGAAGCATCAAATCTTTTCATAAGGACCCAAAGCCTGATCAGGCCCTTTGTGTTGCACGGCTTTTATTTATTTTGTAGCAACGATCCGACATGTTCGACCGCAACAAAACGGGGAATAATATTAACCAGGGCTTGTCAACTGCCATTAACTCCCTCCACAGATGGTTGGCGTTAACAAAGCCTCCTCCCCGTCGGCCTCCTGAGGAACACATTCCTGCCCATACAGAGAAAGAAGCAAATTCACTCTTTAAATTTATTTGTGGAACGTTTTTTTGTCCGCCTGCACAGCAAACATCTCACGTCTTTTGGGTTGTATTTCAAAAAGGACATTGGGGCATGTGTCTCCTGCAATGTTATTTTAAATGCAGATTTATAGATTTTTTAAGGAACCTACGGACGGAATAAGAAACACGTAACGTTCGTCTTTCTGATGTCATCCGTCCAGTCAGTTTCAGTGAAATACTTCCAACCGCTTGCACAACCGAGGGGTGTAAACTAAAAATATTGCCTTTGCGACGTTACATTCAAGTTCGTATTTTTCCAGTAGAATCTTTAACGGTTCTCAGGATGTAGCGTCTGGCTTTGACCGTGTCTGTAGACAAATGTCCAACTTCACATTGCCCGTGTGGTGTCTGGATATAGAGAGATTTTACAGTGAGCGGTAACACAGAAAATCTCTCTCTCTTCTGTAATTAGAAACAGGGCATGCACCGGCAAAGCAACGCTAGACACTCATGGGGTTGAAGAAGAGTAAGACCGTCTTCAGAACAGATGAAGCCTGTCCCCAAAGTACTATTAAAGGCACAAACTTCAGTGATTCACATTCAATTTCACAGAGAACAAGCACAATCCCGGGCCAGTCAAACCCTTCCCTGCAAAAGAGGCTGCTTCATAAAACCTGTACTGTTCTCCGTTTCATATTTAAATGAAAGAGTCACTTTTATGCCATGCTTAAATGTACACATTTATGGCCTACTTGCCATGCTCCTTAGCAGAAAGATTCGTAACAGCTTAAACCAATTTGTTTGACTATTTCATATGGGAAATTAACCCTCTTCTCTGGCAAAGGCAGAATTCCGAGTCTCGTCTTTTGAATTTAGCGGTCAGTATAACGGCATTGTTCCTCTCATATGAGAAATTAAAATAAGTAGTGGTGTGACGGAGACCAGAGGGTGTCCAGACCACAAAATACATCAATAATAAGATATGAACAGGAAAAACTTGGGTTATTAATGCTGAACCGTATGTGTTTAAAAAAAATTGTGCAGGTAAAAATGTAAAACATTAAATAACTGTAAATACCCAAAATTTGGGACCTTTAACAAAACAATAAGCGTGTAAAAAATGTAAAGACAGACACCAGCAGTTCCCTAAGAAAATGTGGGGTTTCATTGTGTGGACAGTCAGTAAGACAAATTTTAAGTTTAAGAATCAAAAATGAAACTAGTAAATTAATATATTAAAGTCAAAAGTTTAACATTCCATCACATAAATGACGTTAAAGCATAAATCACACAATACGTCAGCTGTTGGGTGTTAACCTCAAAGTTTTGCTATTGCTTGGTCTTGAAATAAAATCCTGAGACCACTAAGTCTGAGACCAAGACCCAGACCAAAGACAGCAGAGATCCAGACCGAGATGAGACCAAGACCACCAAATGGTCTTGAGACTGATCTACAATCCAAAAAATAACTATTCATAATGGAATTCTATGTTTGGGATTTGGACTTTCATTTTATATTTTTTTTTATGGTGCTTTTGTTTCATGTAATTATCTCTGATAATCATTGTTTAATTCATATATTACATAATTTTGCATATTTTTAAGAAACCAATAGAAAGATATGTATAAAAAGGCTTGTTGAACTTGATGCGGTGCCATGAGATCCGACAGGCTGATGACATCAAAGTACCAGAAGATCGATTCAAAAGGAAATGTTATATGACATTTAATCGCTCTCTTGGTACTGTGCTGTCATCAGCCTGCTATATTTTCACTAACTTAAAGGCAATATGTTTGCTTATATTCTGGTAAATCGGTATTAAAAAAGAATCGGCATGTGGATGAAATTTGTTATCAAGTTATCACGTAAGGAACTGATGGAAGAATTTTATATCAAGAATTGTGATCGTCAAATTTTAATCATCAAATTGTAAGTTCCGTATTTATCTTGCTTTATTATCATATTATATTCATTAAAAAAAACTCAAGAGTTTTTAATTGCTTCTAGAGGTCTTCCAGAAGTTCAGTAAGAGCCACATAACATTTGTTATGTTGTTGTCGCTGAAATCATCTTGAAAATGATTAAATAACGTCCTATTTATCTGCATAGAAATGCCCGTCCATCATTGCGTGGCAGCCACAGATGTTGCTCCAGGAGAACCAGTTGCTGTTCGTTCTAATCATCATTTATATATTCCCCTCTTCTGGTTACATCAGACTCTGGGAATGATGCCGTCCATCATAGGAGATACCATTTGACAAGGACCATATTAAATGATTCGTCGGGTTGAGGGTTTGGGCCCCAGCCATACTCCATTTCGAGGGCAGAGGGTGGATTTCGATGCACAAGCCAGACGTATAACAGACAATTACATCGGGCTCATTCTCCGCCCCTGTGGCACCTCACATTAACTGCGTGTAAGAGATCGCAATGGAGGTGAACTGTTCACTCGGCAGACAATAAAAGTATCATTTCTCTCCATCCTGGCGAAAAAGAGACTGCGGGAGAGACGAATTGAAGAGGATTATGGGATGCCATTATTGCCGCTGTGCAATCTCGTAATTGGCCCCAATTTATCACACAGCACACAAAACGAAGTTGCCTGTTCCCTTCATTCACAGGAAATGTATATTACGCAGTCTCCTCATCAGCTTGAATAGCTTGTGAGAGTCAAAATTGCAAAATAGTTTAAGTTTGGATATAAGTATTTGCATTTGCAGATGTGTATTGGGAGAACTATTTTAAAAGTAAGCTACGTTTGCAACCAAAGGGACAGAAAAAGACAGATACGAAAGAATAATACTGTAGAACAACTTTAAATCAGATCAAATGTCAACTGCTCTATGCTGGTTAAAAAGTAACGAAATTGTAATACATTTACACTTACATATTTGAAAGGCAGTTTTATCAAAATGACAAAAAAAGCATTTAGTCTATACAAGGTTTTTAGTATGTGTGCCTGCAAACAATAGTTTGACATTGCGATCCTTACCATTGTATTACAGCAATCATTTTTGGAAGGTTAATGATCTAACCAGTAATACAGTTGTTGACCAACTCTAAAAAGTTTTTCTCTTATTAACATTTTGAAGAAAAACATTTTAATACCTCGTAAGTGACTTCACTGTCTTTCTGTTCTCCAACAAAGACGCATTACGTCAATGTCAAGGTCAGTTTGTTTTCCAGAAGCACTTTTTCTAGTGGGATATCATACACACATTTTAGTCAAGCGGCCTAAGCTTTAGACTATTGTTGAACCTGTTATTTTAAAGAAAATATCTTGTGTTTAAAACATCCTAGAAAAAATATTGCTGTTGATTCGTCTTAGTTAGTTCAAGATTACAAAAAGAATATATTAATAGTTAAATGCTCTTGGCTAGCAATTACGAAGAGGTTTTAACATTTTTTTTAGAAGAAGATGAGTTGATCTTTTGCATCAACTGGTGGTTATTGGATGTAGAATGTCGATGATTATGTTCTCAGTGTGTTTCATGTTATATTCTGTGTTATAAATGGTAGTCAGTCCAATAATTCTTGTGTTTTACTGACCCTCTTCCATCCCATATTAATATGGTATTTCTACCAGATTTAAGTTGCAAACAGACAGAGGGAGATGCTCATAGGTCTTCTCGGTATTTTCATGTTGTTAAATTGTAAAGATATGTATTAACATTTTAACATCTTATTCTACCGTAGATTTCTCCCTTCTGTGTAACACTGAGTAAATAGGCTGTTTGGGAAATTGATCACGTCTCTACAGCTCTTGATTTTATGAAGAAATTTATGAAGCTTTGCCTTGTACTTCTGCCACGGACTCTCGTCAGAGAATAATGCATTTGGGAGGAATCATTTGTAAGAGAAACGAGTGCTTACAGGATGGCTTACAATCACGAAGCGTCACTTGAAAAATTATCCAGACTTATTTATTGAGACATGACAGTATGAGTACCCCTGAGCAAAACACAAGCCTATCAAGGGATTTGAATTTGCGTAAGAAAACCTGACAACCCATCTATATTTCAAAGCAAACAGTTCATCTGTATGATTGCATTTAAAGCGGTAGATGTATCAAAACCAGGAGATCTCCTTATCTCTTTATAAACCATACGCTTTCTTTTCTCTGCACTTTTCCTGTTGGATGTTATAAAGTATCCGCTAATGCATTCACCTTGTCCAAACATTTTTGTGTGTTTTGGTAGCGATACCCGATGCGATCTCAGCACGTCCATGCATATTTCTTCAAGGCCGCGGCTGTCAGGAAGAGGATGCAAGTGTCAGGCATACGTAAGTTACAAGCACTGGCTTTGTTCTGCGTAGCTCCCATGATGGCCCTCCTGTGGTCATACCGGTTCTCCCCATCCTGAGATGCTTCCTCCTGGATCATTCCTGCCAGCGGGCCCGGTTCTGTGATAGATGTGATGTCACCACCAACCATGTGGCTTGAGAGCCATATTACACTTAGGCAGCTTGGGGATTCCCTCCTAATAGCCTTAACCTAAATCTCTTACCCCTCGCATCCTTAAACCAAGTTTAACTTGACAAAGATCAAAGGGCATCAGTTGTCCCTTGGGTTGGGAATCATTAGACAATTGGATTTATTTTATTGAATGGGTATTGCTATAAAGCTAGATTTATAGTTCTCCCATCGGTCCTATGCCGTAACCTACGCATGTAGCTACCCACGTATACGAACCATCATGTACGTTTGCAGGATGGCTTTTCGAAAATAGTAGCGAAAGAAGAATCGATTTTTTGTAATCTGTCTGAGAAGCATTTAGTATTGATGGGTGCGGGAATAAGCCAGTTTGCCGAATAATCTCTTGAGGGTTTACGTAGAACAGTTTTAAGAAACAATGTCTTTGGATGTTAACGATAGCCAGTGGATCGCAAATACTCGCAAATGGAACGATTGGACAAAGCCAAAGATGTGGCGTGTCTTTGAATTGGATGTCATGGCAAGGTTCAGGCTGGATATCTCTATTTTTAAAAAGTTTGTCTGTTGCCTTTTAATATTTCAAATACAGTTTCCGTAATTTAAGTAATCTTATGGACATGTAAAATAAGAGCCCAAGTGTTTTCTAATATTATGCATGTTCAATTCTGTATCATGAATGAAGATCATAATAGACAAAATATTGTGTTGTTATTTAGTATGTTTTGCTTTGGAATCGAAATTTGTACCGAAATTCCAGTAATTTTGCTGATATTCATCCAGATTACTAGAATTTTGATACCGTGACAACAATAGTTTGTAAAGTGACGTTAGATGCTATCGTGACAACCTTACTGTGCAGTCTACTGCTGATTGGGTACAAGGTTGTTTTGGTAATCAGCCTCACATAATTAATTCAGAGTTCGTTAACCCTGCCTTTAAATAATTCAAGAGTCAGCGAAGCCTTTCTTTTGGATTAAGATTAACTTTATGCATGGCTATAACGAGATATACAAGAATGTTCGCAGACATTCGTCGCACATGAACCGTTTTCACACCCAAAACGTATAAATTGCTTAAGGTTGCAATTCTTTAAAAATCAGTCCGGTTCTGAATAAGATCTTTTCTTGATTCCTAACCCGCTCGTCGAATGAAACAAATATACCAAAGCTTGCAAGCAAATAAATACTACATTGCGAAACATCTTATATTTTTTCCATTGAAATTCAAGGATGCCATAAATATTTAAGTAAGTTAACTCACACATGAACTGAAACTTAAACACTTTCTTATCGTTTGTTGTTTCTGAACTGTTCTTGGTACAAGACTAAGCACATTTTAGGCCACTGAACGGGCATGTCACTTTCAAAGAGACGTGGCACATGAACACATTTGCTATGCCATACACTGAACACATAATGTAGAGCACAGTTTAATAGATTTGTTTGAGTTTGTGTTTACGGGACTTGGCTTTGAGCAAAGATTACTATATTACATATACTATTTATTTCAATATACTGTATTTCATTGCGGTGTTTAAAACAAGGCTGATTCTGTCCTTTTCAACGGGGGCTCTGGATTTACTGGCAATAGACACAGTTCTGGTGGACATCGCAATTATTTCAAGGCTTTAGCTGGAGGCAAAACAGAACGAAAACTAGAGGCAGCTAATGCAAAACCAGCACTGAATCAGACCAGCATTACGAGCATCTTCTTCTTGTTCTTAGATAATAAGATGATAAGATCTGCAGCTATCTCTTTATTAGTCTTTATTAGTCTCACATTGCTTATCGAAGTGAAATATAGATGAAGAAATTGTTGATCAAGGTCAGGCAAACGATAGTTTAATGTTACTCTATAAGAGCCATGAAAAAACTCTACAAATGTTTCAGTATTGACAGGCTCCGTTTGAATTCTCGCAGAAATGCTGCCAGACAAAACAAACGAAAACTGTTAAATGATCAAACTAAGCATGAATAAGCATCTAAAATGATTTTTAAATGTTATCTAAAATGACTTTCATATCAGGTAGATGAAAGAAAACGTTGGCTTTTGATGGTATGGATTATGGGTTTGTCCAATTACACAGAAATATTGAGTACAGGGAAACTATTCTCAAGGCTTTAAATTGACTTTTAACTTCGTAGCCCTGGTTTCCCACCTTTAAAAGTTTGGAGCACCAGGAAAATATTTATTACTACAAATGCACAAATCTTATTCACAGGTATATGCCCTCCAGATCTCTTCGCTCCGCTAATGAGCAACGTCTTGTGGTGCCGTCCTTAAAGCGTAAGAAACCGCTCTCTTGACCTTCTCAACATGGCCTTCTCGAAGGTGGAATGATCTGCCTCTTACAACAAGCTTGGAAGACTCAGTCTCTATCTTTAAAACAAACCATACAACTCATATTTTCCGTCTGCAGTTTATCCACTAAACCCTCTTTCCTTACCTACTCACTCTCTAAATAAAATGAAAAGAACCCTTTGTCCCTCCGGCAGGTTTTATCATGCCTTGTGTAACTTAGTTACCTCGCTGTAGCACTTGTTCCCCTATTGTTATCTCTGCTATTTACGACTTCATTTTCTCCTCCGTTCTTTGTAAGTCGTTTTCGATTAAAGCGTCTGCTTAATGCCTACATGTAGTTGTACGTCTACAGATTTCTTTCATTTGAAAATCACCCACTCCTCGTCAGACGGGCCGGCGTCTCCACTGATCAGGATTGAGATGTACTGGGCTGATGATACTTTAGACGCAGTGTTCTGATGTATGGTGTCTGCCATATCGCCGATGAAATGAGCACACGGCTTGCTATTTGCATATGTCATGGTAATTACAAGAGCATTCTTTTTCATTTGCCGCAACATGGGTTTAAAATTAGTAAAGGCGAGCTCTTCATTTGCGATAGTGTATGCGGTGTTAAATTTTACGTTCGGTTCTACCAACTGCCCAGAACGGCTGGCAGTATCCTGACGATTAGAAGCCTTAACCATCAAATCTGTTCGGACTGAACTATTTGCCAAACACTTGTCCCTGCATTTCTTGTGTTTTGAAAATGATTTAACTTTATCGCCAAAAATTTGCACTTTTAAATATGATTGATGGTGATTTAATACAAAAAGCGCTTAGTATCGAAGTCGTTAATCGGCCAGGCCCACCATCGGTCGACCCCTACTGTGGACCTTGCAAGATCTCTTCTTCAATTGAGAATTGAATACCTGGCTGGCTAAAGTTGGGTCGGTGATGAATCAATACAATCTTCATGTGATCGTTGTCAAATTCTCTGGAATTCGCACCCTGAGGCTTGATTGGTTGACTTGGAACACAGTTTATCGATTGACTGGTTGCGGTTATGTGAACACAGTCGTGAAATGAAGTCAAATAAGGACAATCCTAAATAAGTGATACACGAAATCCTGCAGCAACCACCTCACAACGCTGTATGTCATAACATAAGTCAATGAATCACCCTAGAACGCATCTGTTTTTAACAGAAATGCCGATGCAAAATAAGGACGCGTAGATGACAGACGTTGACAGCAATGGAAACAGACCACAATGAAAGAGAAATAAATAATGCAGGTTGAAAATGGAAGGAACCGTGAGCTTTGAAATGCATTAGTGTCACATTAGGTGCCTGAGAGCTTAAATGACTGGACGCACTATCTGTGTGGTCCTGAAATATGTCCATCCTGCAGACCTACCACATTAATAATCTAACAGAGACTCCTCTGAGCTCAACAAAACCTACTGTAGTCATTTACTGCTTAGTTTCTGCAGATCAAGCGTATTATGAACAAACATAGCAGATTTAGACACAAATTTTATCCCGCTTTAATGTTCAGGCTTTGCTTTCGTTGAAATGTGAAGAAATGTAACCTGACCAGCACACAAATAACACGCGGACTCGTGCGGTTGTTGTTCCGTTGATAGTTTGAGAAATGTCTATTATCATGCATGGAAACAAAACATGCTTTTATACATAAGTATAGGGTGCAGTTTAATGAAAGTAGATGTTGTCTGGATATGAGGCCAAAAGTCTGACAGTAAGGTTATATTCAATTCTGAGCCCGCACATTATCACACCGCATTCCTGCATGGGCGTAATCATAAAAGTGACATTTTTCCGGTTTTAACCATGCTACAAAATAAAAGTTCAGCACTCTGAAACCTTCCAAATAAACACATTCGACTTCAAAGAGGTGTGTGATAAAAGGCCGCATTGACACATTGAAGTTGAAACCCAAACACGGGTTTTTTTTTGCTGGGAAGCGCAGTAGAACGGTGTTGAAACACACCGATTCAAATGAGCTCTTGAACTTGAAATGTTTCTGAGCACCAATAAACTTGAAACCTTGTGATTGAAGTTAATATGTTGTGTTTGATGTTAGGACATGAAGCTTAATAAGAGACATTTGACAAGATCAGGCCAGTTTCAGTCTGGACTTTCAGCGTGTTTACTAATTCATGTAACGTTTAATTCACATAAATGGTTACATTGTGCGTTCGTTTCTTTTGAATTAAACAATAAAAAATCATTCTGCTTGATGTTTTATAATTGGGAACTGTGGCCTTGCATCTATGCAATAATGATAAAAATAATAATAATAATAATAGTAATAGTAATAATAATAATAATAATAATAATAATAATAATAATAATAATAATAATGATAATAATAATAATAATAATAATAATGATAATAATAATAATAATAATAATAATAAGTCTAGAAGAGATGACTTTCATGTTGCCTAGTTGAACATCACAAAGATACTTATGACCTTTAAAAGAAAGCTAACCACATTGTAGGAGTGGTTATCTTACCCTATAGTGAACCGCCTTGTGCCAAGTAAAAAACTGTTTTAATTCGTAAAAGTTCATCTGAAAAATAAGAGTCGTTTTATATTAATATATATAATATATATATTATATTATATTATATTATATATATATATAATACTGGAGTATGGTTCTGGGGTAACACTGGAGAAGTGTGCCGGGATAACACTGGAGCCGGCCTAAAGTGTAACACTGGAGCAGGGCACTGGGGTAACACCGGAGCAGGTTGCTGGGGTAACACTGGAGAAGGGCGAGGGATTATCACTGGGGCAGGGCATGGTATTAACCCTGGAGCAGGGCGCTGGGGTAACACTAGTGCAGGGCGCTGGGGGAACATGGAGCAGGGTGCTGGGGTAACACTGGAGCAGGGTGCTGGGGTAACACTGGAGAAGGCCACCTGGTGTAACGCAGGAGAAAGGCGTGGGGATAACACTGGAGCAGGGTGCTGGGGTAACACTGGAGAAGGCCACCTGGTGTAACACAGGAGAAAGGCGTGGGGATAACACTGGAGCAGGATGCTGGGGTAACACTAGACAAGGCCGCTGGTGTAATACTGGAGCAAGGTGTGGGGGTAACACTGGACAAGGCCGCTGGGGTAACACTAGACAAGGCCGCTGGTGTAATACTGGAGCAAGGTGTGGGGGTAACACTGGACAAGGCCGCTGATTTACCACTGAAGCAAAGTGCTGTGGTAACACTGGAGCAGGGAGTGGGTGTGACACTGGAGAAGGGCCAGTGGTAACACTTGAGGAGGATACTGAGGTAACACTGGAGGTGCTGGGGTAAAACTGGCAGTGCTGGGGTCACACAGGAGAAGGGCGTGGGGGTAACACTGGAGCAGGGCATGGGGTAACACTGGAGCAGGGCATGGGGTAACACTGGAGCAGGGCATGGGGTAACACTGGAGCAGGGCATGGGGTAACACTGGAGCAGGGCATGGGGTAACACTGGAGCAGGGCATGGGGTAACACTGGAGCAGGGCATGGGGTAACACTGGAGCAGGGCATGGGGTAACACTGGAGCAGGGCATGGGGTAACACTGGAGCAGGGCATGGGGTAACACTGGAGCAGGGCATGGGGTAACACTGGAGCAGGGCATGGGGTAACACTGGAGCAGCATCTGCGTCAGAAAACAGAGCTTGAACGGAAAAATGTCCTCCGGAGAGGTGAAGCCAACGTAATATATTCCTGGATGATACCATAAACAATGAAAATGCAAAGCTATAAAATATATCTGCATTTAATAGAAACAATAAAGATCAAACAAGGAACAACAAAAAACGTAAAGAAGTTAACATAGTATACAATGAGGAGAAGGTACAACCATGGGACAAACAGAGAGCGTTTTAATATAGTTCATTGCCACCTATCCACTATATAATCGTAGTTATTTATCGATTGTTATTTATATTATGTTTAATGATTCATTTTTTTAATAACGTTCCGTTCCCTCTTTTCTGATATAGTCCACTCAACTGTCATACACTACATAGGGATGAGTGATCAAGTGAGCGGATTCAGACAGCCCCAGTACTGATGGGATTGCTGACAGGTGGCGTGATCGGAGACGAGCGACAGGTGTCAGTCATGATGAAACACCGTGAGAGAGCGTAGAGGATCATGGGAACTGAAGTCCAAGGGGAAACAAGAGAAAGACATACCCTCACAGCCAATGCTAAATCACTTTATATACATAAGACCCTTCAACGTTAAATTCAAATGATTTGTTGATATAAAATGCAATATCAATTTATACAAAATTGCACCCAAAAATATAGATCTTCTAGCAGGGTCTATAAATTAAAGTGAGTCTTAGAGGAGGTTTTGCAGGGGTTCTGTGCGACACATCATCTACCTAAAAGCAATTAACGTCTGAACGCTGCGGTCCGTCAATCCAGAGATGGAAACGGCTCTGTGGTTTCTTTAAAGACTCCAGGGTGGTCGAGTCTTCCTCTTTAGACTCGTAGAGACCCCCAGTATGTGTGGCCTTTCGTGGGAACCGTAGTTGGCACATTTTCGGGTTACACATATGCTTGACGTGCTGAATCCCTTAAATAATAATTCAAAGAAGTTCAGTTCTAAACTGTGAAGCAACTTTATTTGTAATATAAACATATAGTCAGAATGTATATATGTAACCTCATTTTCATTATTCATATATACATTGAAAATGAAAGGTCATCTGTTGTTGATGATACTCTTGTGCTATATAGATATGGCTATGGGCAATATTTGAAATATGAAATCCAATTTTTATTATAAGCTTCCATTTGTTAACAGTATTCTCGATGTTTGTTTTTGTTCTACAAATATCAATTATGGTTTCAATATATATTAGTATATAGTTAAATGACCTTGCTGTTAAATAATTGTTCATTTTTAAAGTTATAGTTTATCTATAGTTTAATTCTGTCGGGAATTCTCCATATATTTATTTGTTCTGAAAAGATATTTTGAAGAATGTCAGCATTTCCCTTCACAACCGCAGTGGCGTAAAAAATAAAATGCTAGTCAAATGTGCCCCGGAACTGTTTGCCAAATTTCTTTTAAACATCTTGAATTGTTTTCAACCGAACAAAAGTAAACCGGATTTTATTTGACTATTTATTGTACTATTTATTTATTTTAGTGGTAAGTGGTGGCCCTTAAATCTTACATTATTACAAATATCTTATAATGTGTTGTTTAACAGTGGCGTACTATTACTCTATAACTAATTATAGTATTTAAAGTACATTTTATTCCAAACCCTGAACATAATGACACAGATGCCCCTTGAGTTGTCATTTTACTGCCGCCTTTCAAGTGGGAGGTCTAAATTTCCCCTACTCGGGGGTACTGCGGTATCCACTGTCGAGACAGGCACGTTCCCTTCACGCTCAACAAATGATGCTTAATTTCTCTCCTGAGCCCAATTTACTCCGGGGTTTGATGTACTGCACGATGTATGCCACATAAAACGCTCTGGCCCACACCAAGGCAAGCGGACTTCCTTTCAAACGTCAAAGAGAGCGATGTCTTTTATTGGAACTCTCCAAAGTGCTTTATCTCCACGTTTTTGATGGAGCCATGCAGATTTATAGGGGGTATTTTTAATTTGACCTCTCTTTTAGACTCAGATCAACGAGTTTCATTTGGAATCCTGCTGGAAGCGGTATAAAACGATTGTTTCATTAGAATACGAGCACCGGAGGGAACAGCGTAGACCGATGAACACTGGAATACCATTGTAGTCCCACTTCATGGTGATAAAATGATATGTCTTAATATATATACATAAGATATATAAGACACATTTGGAAATGATGTTTAGCTTTCTAAAAGTGTCCTTAAAATAAACTGTTTGAATACTAATATTTGTGTTTTGTTCATGTTTATTATTCATTCTGGCCTCATGATTAAATTAATATTACAAATCAGATACATCAGATCCGCATCAACAACACAAAAGTGCTCATTCTATAATCCGCAATATGATATCATAAGACTGAAAATGCTTGGTCACCCCAAACGGAAAGTTTGGTGAATGAGTGAGTTAACGACTCAATGAATTTGATATTATTTTAGGTTTAACTTAATAAAATAAATATATGTAAAACTAAAATGGGACAATAATGGATGACCAGATTAAATGTCATTGCTGATACCAGCTTTCCAAAAAACATACACACACACCATTTATAGTTATTAATATTTCTTCCTATTATATAATAAGTTGGATTTTGAAATCCACAAACTGGTCGCGAAGAAGACCGCCGTCCCTTGAAGAAATCAAAGCACCGTCACAAGACCTGAGCTTGGTCTCCTTTTAAAGTACTTTGTGAATGACTTCAATTTTCTATAATCCATAAAACCTCTACATAGGGAAAGCGGTGAATAATGCGATTGCCTAAAGGGCAGATTTTCACTTCAGCCAGACAACAGCGTTGAAGAAGACGGATGAAAATATGAAAAGGCGAGCGATGGGTTCCCCTTCAAATTAGAATTCTATAAAGCTCTTTAAAACTCACACTGCTTAATGGATAAACAGACTACTAAAATCTGCCGTTGCCCAAAACCCATTTGGATTTCTAAAAGAACTCAACGCACGCTATAGATGGGGTATATAACTAGCCCAGGGTTGGGAATTTAATGAAAATCTGTGGAGGCCCAGAAGAGTCCGTCCATCTGAGAGACGATGGCGGATGATGTGGAACACTCGCGTCTTCGTCAGCTTCATAGAAAAATATTCTGCTCACACTAGGAATTATAGGTTGAAGTCTATTATTAAGCTCCGTTAAAATGAATTCATAATAAAGACTTTTGTCATCTTATTTTACATTATTATTGTCTGCGGTAAAAATTTCTCATAAAGGATAGTTCTCCGCGAAAATGTTGTAAAATCGGCGTTTATTCCAGGTATTAAATTCCATTGATTTTACACAATGGACAAGGGATATACTTGGTGTTATTTGTCCTTGACTGCATCTGACAACAATTAGAATTTGTCAAGAGGGTTTCATGCTGTAAATATTACATCAATATTATATCACATTTACATTTACATTTAGTCATTTAGCAGACGCTTTTATCCAAAGCGACTTACAATACAGTTAAATCTTACAATCAAAAATACAATTAGATCATTAAAATCAAGTACTTACTTCTCACATCACAATAGTAAAGTACATTCAGTGCTGCTTTAGGCGACTGCCGGTAATCTTCTTACACAAAAGGTTTGCTGTTAGCAACGTTTAAAGGTCTTGTCAGAATAACAATGTATTATTAACGTGGATCTTCCGACTCCCCATGTAATATAGTTTTAGTGTTCGGGCCACACGGTATTTTCACCTTTAGTAGGCCGCGATCGCTTCTGATCGGGACACTTAAAAGGAATCGAAGTGTGATCGTTTGACCAAACGCAAAAATCTGATCCTGTTTCATGCTCAAGCAAGCGACCCTCTTCTGTGGAACCCGGAAGATATTTAGAAAAATGTCTCGGTGGTTTTATGCTCACACAATGGAAGTCGATGGGGAAATGTTTTGAAATAGAAAGTCATACAGTATGTCATGAGGTCGAAAGATTCATAAAATATCCGTTGGTATCTTTAATACGAAAAACTTTCTGTTCGAGCATACACATTGTTCACAAATCATTGCTTATAGCAACGTATTAAAGAATCGAACTTTCATAAAAAACATCCAAAAGACGTCAATATCAACCGATATATGAGCTATAATACTGGGGCAAACCGTTCTCTTTCTCAAACGTTCACGTGATGTTTTCTGATGCTTTTCAGTCATGTGAAAGATCCTTTACAACAGCTTTAAGCATGACAAAAAAGAAACAATTCATAGGCCGGTTGTGATCGAAAATGACAGACGGTGTTCAGTCGGGGTTAGGTGGGAAAGTACCCTAGTTAAAAAGTGGGAGCGTTTTGTAAATGAGGAATCGCAGATGTGAAATAATCCCTCCATGTAATATGATAGCGTTACAGTGTGGAAATAGAATTCATTTGAATTCTCGACTTTCATGGCCAGCTGTTGTACAGTTCTGTTCAATTAGGCTAATGGTCCTGTTCCTAATGCTGTAACTCCCGGGAATGTTTATTTTGGGTCGAAATCGGTCCGTGGATGTTGATGTTGCCACATAGCGTAAGGTTTTAATGTTGTATTCTTTTTCCACCGAACGTACTAATGTTTACATGAACTTTCACATTGTGTTTACGAGAAAGATACTGGACCAGTCGAGCCGACGCACACACATATGTATACACACACGAAAGTGCAGCGGAAAACTGTGGTGACACCACGCACGTGATAATGAAAAAATTTACTTAAAAAAATATCAACCTTACCGTGAAAATATGGATGGTTTTTAGTATTCTTATAGCACATATATAAACATTTGGTTGTTCAGATACCCATGTCAAGCCTTTCTTTATATTTCAGGATTGACACATCCATAACACTACATTTTGCACATAAACAGACACATACAAACATATATAAATATAGTATTTGTTATGTTCTATAAAGACAAAACCCTTGGCCATTTGTTGGATATTTTCATTTCTGAACATAAATCTTAAGAAGCTGAATTTTTGTCACATCCATAATGCCAATTTATTTATCATTTTTAAAATGGAAAACTCAAAAATACACTCAAATTTTTCTTATGTTTAAACATTCTATACAAGGGATTTGTAAAATATAAAAGTTGGCGCAGTGTACCGGTAACAGTTATATTCTAAGAGTGGTTTTGAGATTAATAAAGATTCCATTCTGGTTGTCATACTACTCATTTAATTTTGTGTTTCAGCAACAAATAACAGACTTAAATCATCTAAAGTGAAAAAAAAATAGTCAAAGAAGACATTAAAAAAACCTAAATTTTTAGCTAATCTTATGTCATTTATAACGTAGGTCGCAATATGTACATCTAGTGCACCTACTTGGTTAAATGAATTCCATATTTATTATAACAGCTTTATATACTCCTCTATTGATGATATTTAAAAATGACGTATAATTATTTGGCCATTATTTATAATCAATGCACATTTTAACAGCTAATGCAACCTCTTACATATTTTATTGGTTTTCTCTAAACGCTTAAATTCAAATTAAGCAGAAAGTACTGTACGTTGTGGTTATGTAATGGCTATGCAATCTTTCAGTTGGCATCTTCCAATGTTAAGTTGCATATTTAACCATAACAAGAGCTTCATTGTCTCCTCGACTATTGTAAGTCGCTTTAAAATAAAAGCGTCTGCTAAATGACTAAATGTAAATGTAAAAAGCACTAAAACCAGATTTGATATGAGATGTAAATACATTTTAGCAGACGTGTAAACCTTTGGGTGACTTAAACAACCAGACACTGACATGACGGAAAGTTTTATAAAACAAACAAAGGTCGGTTGTCTTTGCCCAAGTCGACAAGTCGTGAAGATAAGTGTAGCTTTGCAGGCCTCGACACCAAGGCCATTGGCTATTTCAAGAAAACGGCATTGAATTTTTTTCAAGCAAACCTTAGATAAGACGTTGCGAGAACTTCAGGATCATGAAGAATCACGTTTTAAATAATCTGCCGTCTTCATTTTTCACTGCAGGGTTTGGGATGTTGGAACTGTCTAGTAGATTGATGATGCAAACAATCCATCGTACAAAGGATTTTTGCATGTTCCTAACGAAGTGTTCTTTCGTTTTCTCAACGATATATCCAAGTCCTCATAATGTAGTCCCATTCCTACAGTAGAGTTGTGTAGCTCCGTTGCAGAAGTTTATCTCACAACCGTCGGGTAAGAAGCAGCATGTGGAACGGAACCTGATGGAAATGCAGAGATGACATGAACGCAGAACGATTCACTTCAGTCTGGTGTGCTGCTTTATTGTGCATTAGGGAAGAAACCCGGTTGGGTGAAAGCGCTCGCTCGGCATTGATATTAGCCTAAGCAGGGGACGGGGAGTCATATTTACTTGTTTCAACTGTCTGGAGCTGCACATGCCTAATTACTTTCCTCCAGACCGACCGTGGCTTTGTTGTTGTTTAATGCAGACTTCCAGCAATGCATTTACTCTCATTCATCACGGTGTAAATGATACATTAGTGGGCTTTAGGAAAACACTGACTTGCATCGCAGGGTCTATTCATAAGCACTTCGACTTATTTTTGAGAAGGTGTTAAAGTCCCCTTGGGGTTACGTTAGTTTTCCTTCTCACCATCATATATTATGGATGTAAATGATCAGAGTCGAGGGGCGAGGCACGAAACAGATATGTTTAATACATTTAATAAATCAATGCAAATGATTCAGTTAATGATTTTATTGTTTAGGCATAAACTCTCTGTCAACACTTACCAGAGTTAAACAACATCTTTAAATCCAAGTTATTGTATTCTACTTTATTTATCGTGAATGACACGTATAAAAATCACTAAGTGTCTTGGGGCATGTCGTATGAGTATTAAAGAATAATATAATGACTGCCCTGACTTTAAGACAGTACATAGAACATTAACGCACATATGGGTCTTATAACTGTAACACGTACAATGATTGAATATGGAAATAACGTTGTGTTTACGTGTGGTTCTGAAGTTAGAAGACGGGAAGGAAAACTGAGGTCAGCTGAAGGCTTTGCGTGATTTTGTCTTTCATCGATAGCCAATCAAACACCCTGTGTGGTTTTTAGTTTTAAGAATGAACACATCACTCGGGGTTCATTCAGATTTATCATTCAGTGTTTAAGCGTGGGCCAAAGATAGACTACATGTTGAACATTTCAGCGCATTACATTGCTTACATGCAACTATTACATGTTGACCAGTTTAAGATCCATACAGTTGCGACCGCAAAGAAAAACTTGTCGCATCAGCAGAAAAAACAGATGCATAAATGCGAGCATTTGGTCGCAATCTAAAGCCCTTGGGAGGCGGGTGTGAAGTAAGCAAGGCCCCATCTGATTGGTCACATTTGGACAACCTGCAAAACACAAATGCTTTGAACATAAACTACAGACATTGCATGTCCTATAATCGCCATGACGATGATTTTTTAATATATCGTGCAATCCTAGTACAGAGGCCCATCTTCAGTAAAAGGATCATTCAGCATGTATTTTATTTTTTAATCGCGGCTTAGTTTGCTTGGCTACTGTTCTGCATACATTCTCTGGATATTTTGCAAAAACAAAGATTTGATTCTGTTCCGGAGAAACCAAAGGAATGGTTTAAAGTACTTTTTTTTTTTTTGCATGTTAAAAGTTTTGGATTAACATAATTATATGTAAAAAGTGTCCAGTCTCTGTCTTTTTCAACTCGCAGGTCTTATTTCTCTCTATTGCATTCAAATTCAATTAATTTATTTTTAAATTCATTTCAAACACGTGATGGTTTAGAATAAGCATGTCATTGGCTCCTGTACTTGACCTTTGACCTCATCACAGCCATGCTGATATCCCGCCGCACCATTGCACTCCCACTTCAGCTATGTTGCATTATTCTAGGTAAGAAAGTCTGATTCGACACAAAGTTGAGTAAGTGTGGAAAAATGCGATTTGATCTATCCCCTTCCCTTTAATGACCACAAATCCGTATTCAAACGTAAAACACATCTGCATATTTTATAACTTGTCTGGAAACATCATGCACACTGAACTTTAAGGATCCCGTTGTGTGCGACTACAATTCCGCAACAGGTAAAAGTGATTTATCCGAAACCCATCCACATCTAATGAAACGGACCCTCTTGCAGATTCGGACCATATATTAACATTAGAAACAGCTCTCCGAAGACTTCAGAATTTCCCTTGAACTAACTCCTGAATTCATTCAAGCCCAAATTACTTTTCTAGCCCTGCAGCAGCAAAATCTCTCTCTGCGAAACCACTCAAACATTCTCTCAATGTCCAGTTCAACACCCGCTGTGTGCGTGATTGATCCCAGACCTGACCGCATCTCCTTACGTGACAGATTTAGGTTGTTCCTCAGCCTGTGAGAGGATCTGCTCTTTGCCGCAGAGGTAATTGCACACGGCCCGAGAGAGACGCTGACTCTGGTCGGTCAAGAACGGGTTTGAACCAGCTGCACCCTATCTTCTGAGAACATCACTATCAGATGCCTTACCATCTTCATCTTTGAGACCGAAGAGGATTTTTTAGAAAAGCGTGTGAGGAGCAGAAACATAATACTTGTGTTTTCAAACGCTGCTTTATTGTTAAGAGGGATCATCGATCAGAGATGGAAAAATGGATGTCAATTGATTAAAACTATTAAGAAAACATGACGTAAGCATTTAAATAACCTAATGAATGTTGAAACATGAAAGATCCATTCTTGGCCTTGAAAGATCTTCCGTTTTTAACTATTACACTTCCTGATAGACAAACCACGTAAGCATCATAAACAATTGTGATCCAAGGAGCTTATTACGCAATCGTCCGAATAAGACCGACATTTAAGTTGATGGCACGCTCCATTTTATCAACATTATATTCGTATTCTTCACATTCTTCATTCCAGGCTCTTTGTAAAATCCACCACTAAAAGGACAGCAGGTAATTTCCGTCACGTTCATGAATGGTTTGTGTACAGTGGGAAATTAAGGTTGCTGTAATGAGGACGCCCTCTCGAGTCGTTCTGTAAATAAGGCCGCAGCCGGGGGCAGATTTCAAAAGGAATATTATTACACCTTGATTATTTGCTCCTGTATTACCCTGTTGGCTTCCGCTGCGTTATCTGTTAAATTACAGACCTGACTCATCCGATTTACTTTCGTACAAATTGGTCACTAAGGACGTGCGGTTTATGTTTATCGAGCAGCTGCTCTGTTAATGAGAGGGTTTTGAGAACCGCGGAAGACATGAATTCCTCTAAAAAAATGTCTTCCATTCATCAATAGTGAAACACATTTAAACCTACCAGACCATAGCAATATCATTTCTAATGCTCTTGCCATAGAATAGACAGGTTAAGGTTTTCATTTTGGAAACACCCACTTTGAAAATAAAACTTGAATTTTTTTTATTTTTGCAAAGAAAATTAATGTGAATAATTGGATCAGGAAGCGGCAACCATTAATCCACAGAACCTGATATGAACGCATCAATTGTGCCTTTGATTTCTGTATTTCCAACTTTGTAGAAATACATCGTAAAACCCAACGAATTTTGGTTTAAAGTATGAATTTAGTAATTCAAAATCCAAAGCAACTTAATATTTTAAAACGTTTTTCGGCGTTTGTCCTGGGAATTCAACTCACAGTGGATTTACTGCCAGCACTTTTCTCTAACTACTGAGCTATAAGAACTTACAAAGCATCTGGTTGTCATCCCCTTCTACGGCAAATTTCAGCATTCGTACAAAGTTGAATGTTTGGCAAACGCTTTCAGTAATTTGTGTCCTGTTAAATGTTTTTAAGCTTTTAAAAATCAGCCGACCAGATTTGGTTGCGGAGACAATCCATGCACCAAGCTCTTTATAAAACACCCAGCTTGCATATTTGATAATCTCCTTCTGTACAGTACGCTATTCAATGGTCTGTTTTAAATACTGATGGCATTCATGTTAATTACCATTTGTATTCATTGGCTCCGAAGCTTAGATGGGCTCCATTAGTTTTCCAAATGGGATATGGAAATCAGCAATCTCATTTTTGATTAAAAACAGCTGGACTATATCACCCATACGATCAGCGTTATTCTCATTCAAAGGCATAGCAATGATGTTGGGCAATGTACACTCCTCACCTTGGGATTACATCACGGTCGTGTGTCAGTCTGAGTTAAACGATTAGAGTCTGTTCGTTATTCCGAAATGAACATGAGGTTCATTTATGACGTGAGTCATGAGAGCATTATAAACGGCCCAGCGCCGGGCCTGTGGACATCACCTCTCTTCAACAGAAGATACAGATTAAACGGTTAGCTGGTAATGTCATCCAGGACAGTGGGTGCCATAGAGAACCGCTGAAGAATGCTTACTTTTTTAAATGTCCCGTTGCATCGAAACCCGTCATTTAGAATTTGAAAGCATGATTCACAGTGATGCCATCGAAAAATTCATTAAGAACCATTTAAGAACCTCTTTTTTTATGTTATTTTTACATGATCGTAGAAGACGTATTACGCACAGGAACATTTCTAATAAAAGTCATCTTTGTATTATTATTTGGAGAAAATTTTTAGAGATTTTTGTAGAGAAATCCGGTGTACTTTAGGGCACGCAATGAGACACCAGCCCTGCCTTCCTAAAAGCTGACAGATGAAAGAAACAAGCAGAGGATAACACAAGTTGAAATAAATGTTTTACCTCCAGCCTTTGTGAAACATTATATCACTTAAGAAATTATTGTAGGCAAACTTTGGTTTGGAATTGGTAAAACGTGCATAGAAGAATCAAGATCAGGACTATTATAGTTGTATCTCACACACTTTCTGCTTTTCTAGCCAAAGCACCTATAGTGTAAAATTTCTTTTGTTCTAAAAATATTTGCTTCAATCCCTTTAAAGGACGACAGATTCAGCTTTAAAGCAGTTTTAGGAAAAAATAATCGAGCCGAGCTCCTTCAAAAAATGGACCATGTGGAACATGAGAACTCAACATGTTTAAAGCACTTATTATGCAATAAACAGCCTGACCCTTCCTGTTTATAGTAGTGAAATCCTGCCGTTTTTTCCTTATCATTTCCCATAGAAATGAACAGTTGGAGTGTTTCGGCTCATTGGCTAATCGTTTGCTTCTTTGAGAAGAACTGCAAAACTATTTTACGCTGCTTCCTTGACGTAACGGTTCCCAGGGGCGGACATGCGTCCAGAGAAAGGACAGCAGGCTTACAGCCGGCCATGTGCCCGCTTTTCAAGTCATGGGCCTAAATCCTCCACAAGAGCAAGGGGCAACTGTGTCTTGTTAATGATGTCAAAGGCCATGGCTCATAAAACCTACCCAGGGCTCCAAACCTAGCCAAAGGAAATTGAAGATGGGTAGTTAAAGCAGATCTGCTACTTTTCATTATAGCACGTATTTTCTGCAATTGAAAACATATGGATTTGTAGATGTTCAAAAAACCTAGAGATGCCATGATTACTTGCATTGTGCTCTTGACACTAAATTTGTTCGTAGAAGTTGCGAAATAAAAGTTGGACCAAACCAAGTACAAAACTGTAGTTCAGTCAAGTGTGTGCTTAAACGAAGGGATTAAGTGGAAGAATTATACAAATTAATGAAAAGTCCGTGATAAACTAATTTCACCATGTGAAGTTTTTTTGGAGATTGGGTCATATTCGTCGACAAAAGTATTTTTATTGCACTGATAACATAATAATGTTATAGACAGAAAGGCTAAATCTTTTGTCATTCCTGAATCAAATTTTATGATGCTTAAAGGTCCGGTTTGTAAAAACAAGCGGCCTCCAGCAGTAAAGTTATGAATTGCAACCATTGACTCGCTGACTGCCACAGGGCGCAAGTCTTCGATTCTTTGCTGAAGGCGATCACATGTTCACCAAATGCCCTGTAGAATAGTTTGTATGTTTAAAGTTACTGTAGAAACACGGTGGGAAATGTACAGTTGGGTATATTATATTGCCTTTCTGTCAACAGATCCTCCTTACAATAACACATTGTACTTTTTAACAACTTACCTATCCCCATGGTAGACCTGTATACATGCACATTTTTAAAGAAGAATGGTTTTTTGGTCACACACTTGAGCTTATGAATTATTCTGTTGAGTGAATGAGTCGGTGACACACTCAGAATAGATAAAAATACACTTAGCGTTGAGCGGATTCAAAAGATTTAGGTCATTTGGAATAAATCCAAATCCCCACCTCGGCTTTAAAAGAAGTAACAATGAAGTAAGTATACTTATATAAGTATCCCTCTAAATTATTAAAAGATGTTTTCGTGGATTGAACTTAAACTTGGAATTATCTGGGACTTAAAATAACCTGTTATCGAAACCTGATCTTGCTATCATACTGTAACCTGAAGCAAATTTAGGTAATGCCACAAACTTCTTGTAGTTGTGCCATAAGTTGTTTATGTGGGCGAGCAGACTGGTTACTTTCCTTATTTGTTTAACTTTTGACCTAATCCATTACAAGAAACATATGGCAGTAGGAGATGCACTCTGTTGCCGGCCTTCTTTTGGAGCTTGGCCAGCTAGGAACCATCTGAAAGTCAACGTGATTTGTAGCTGGAACCATAGAGGCAACATTTCACATGATAAAAAGTCTAATCATGCACAACTCTCTCTCTCAGCACGAGCAATACTCACTCTTATAGTTTCTCATCTCAATGCGCTTTTCAAAATGTTCAATGTGTCTAGGAATCATTGCGCTGCACCAAAATCTATCCGCCTTCATTAAACGGTTTGTTGGTAAGAGGAAACAAACAATCTCGCTCCCGATGTGATGCAATGAGAGGCACTTTTATTGAACATGTTGAAGATTTCTTCAGCACAATAATAGAAGCTCGGAGCTAACCACTTGGTGAAAATCAGTTGTTTGTCATGCCAGAAATGCACTTACATGTTGGAACACATCAGCAGACAAATTTCCTGAGCGCATGTTTTGCTCTACAGCATCCAGTAGGATGAATGAGGATGGATAAAGGGTCAGGGGTATAGTATGGCCAAAGTCTACATGTCAAACTATATATGCCAGACCCCAGCAGCTTTGATGCCAATATCAATCAGATCTCCGCTGCAAAGTCAAATGGCTTTGATGATGCTCTACACATGAGACATCTACTAAAAACCCACTTGTCCTTAGCAGTGGGCCGAAGCCAGACCGTGGATCACCACCAGGGCTTGAAGGACCTTTTCATGTGCCTGTTTGGTGTTGTTGCTCTACTTCTCTTATTTTCTCACTACGACTGATGCTGTACGGCTAACTACTTGGTCGTAACGTCACTGGAAAGGTACAGCTGGGATCCAACAGTCTTGTTTTAAAGCTTTCACAAGAGCTCCCACAGATGTCCTGAGAAATATGTCTGGCAGGGGCCCAGTCCTGGCGGCTCCTGTAGCGTAGCCTCTCTTGGCCTGCTGTCGCTAATGTGAGAGAAAGCACTAATAACTAATCATAGCCATTAATATATACAGCCTGTCACCTCAGATCGGGATCAAGCTGCTAAGCCCAGCTTTCTTTTCAACTTTGCCTAGTACAAAGGTAATCAAACACAACTGGCTGTACAAACGAAGCCGGGGGTTGGTACAGTTACTCTAGAATGGTTCGCTCACTTGAAGGCTGATCGCTGGAATTCAAGTAATTTCTGAAATATTACTTTAGGATTAGAACGTCGTATCCTTAGATGTCTTGTGCCAACAGAAGACAAATGCACTGTGCCCTGTAACTACAAGCATTAGCTTTTATATGTGCTTTTTAAGCATGTAACCAGGAACACATTGCTCATAAAACCTTCCTTCCACTTTGGCCCCTGGCCCTTGTCATAGCCGGGCAACTTCTTGTAAAAATCAAGTTTTATACAAAGTGGTGGGAAACATGCGAACTTTGACCTTAGCCTGGGTCAGAACCGGGACATGGCTGAGTCCTTTGTTTGATGAAGACAAGTGAATTTAGAATTTCACAGTAAGGACGAGTTACATACAAGCATACAGTAGCTGCACAGTATGTTAGAATATCCCAGTCATTCTTTCTTTCCATGTCTAGTTACAAGTGACTCTATACGAGGTGTATGCTCAAACATCATTCTGAATACAATATGTTCTTTAACGGTCAACTTTGTGTTAGGATTTTCGACCGACCAATTTTAAATTAAACAAAACCATTGCAGTTTTTCGACCCGTAGAAATACCACATTCCTAAAATAAATCTATACAATATATTCTGCTCATATAACTGCGAAACAAATTGTGCTCGTAGTTGAAGCTTACAAGAAAACATTTCACCAAAGCACTTTGATATTTACTGGTGTGTTTAACGACAAAATAATGCCCTATTCTGTATGATGTTATTCTACATTCCCCCATCCAACTACTTAAATATACACTCCAAAAATGCAGGGTTATTTCAACCCAACATTAGGTCATGTATGCACAAACACAACATCTCGCCTAAATGAGTTTTGTTATGTACTGATTTCAAATCAAACACAGTTTTGTTAACTTTATTGCGGAATGAAAACGAATAATTTGCCAAAAATATTCTATATCGTAAGGAAGCAAGTATTAAAGGTCTCATACCTGAATTAACGTATAATGTTTTTTTAGAGTATAAATAATATCTGTAAAGGTATAAAGCTGAAAGTTCAATGCCAAGCAAGATAATTTATTGATCAGGAATCTTCTACGAAAAACGGCTGGCTTGGTCTACACCCCTCTACTTCCTGCTTAAGTGACATCACAACCATGGTTAATCTCCGCCCACAGGAACACATAAAAAGGGGGTGTGGTCTTGATGGGCATCTATGGAGAAGAGTGTGTTTGTTTGTTCGCCATGTCGTAGAAACGCTTTTCTTATCATACCAGAGTCCAATCACCTTTGTTTGGCTTTCCCGGGGCCGCTGAACTAAGAGATCGATAATGCCATATCGTGTCAACTCGGTAAACCACACATAAAACTGTACAGCACATTTTACTGAGATCAGCTTCCTCAATCTCCATCATTTTAATGGATTTACACAAGGATTATCGTCGAAAGATGGAGCAGTTCCTTCCTTATATGTAGAAGGTGATGTTAACGTAAACCAGTAAGTGTATTTTTTTATCTAAGTTTGTGCGTTTAACAGTTTCTGTAACTTATAACACAAAGGGCATTGATGTTCAGCTTTCTTAACTTAATGATAATTAAAAAGGATCTGAAAAAAGTGTTGTAATTCAACCATAAACCATTGATTGTTTGTGTTTATAATGATCCGTTTCAATTATTTGTCGATCATATTTATTGTTTATTGTTTAACCGCATGCCGGTTTAGATCGGGGTTAAGGTTAGCTGCAGACACGTGAATCATTTTTCGATGTTTGGCCATTTACAAAAGTCGTGCTTGCACAGGTTCTACTCAATCCTCTTCATCCATGTTCTCCGGGTCTGATTTCGCTTAAATAATAACATTACTGACATGTTTACGATAACACATCTCCACGTTACGGTAAGGGGCATGATCTTTCCGGGCTACACGTGCTAATATTGCTGTCGAATCACAACAAAAGAACCGCTGGCCCAATCAGAGTTCGTTACGTATTTCTGAAGGAGGGACTTAATAAGAACGGGGAAGTTATCTGCGGTTATTATGACCGTGGAAAAAGACGGTAGACAAAGAAGTAAATTACGTTGTTTTTAACACATGTTACATTGCAATTCAACTGCACGCGAAGGACGGCACCTTTAACATTACGAACTACTAACAAACTTTACGGTAGGCCCTCCAAGAATGGTCTTTATTTAGTTTCATCAGTCTAGCAATTGTAAAGGTATTTTCAATTAATTTCAATAATTATAAAAAAAAGAGTTATTTCAATGAATTCCGTTACAAAAACATTTACAATTTAAGATACAACTTTTATTGAACAATTCAACTGACGAGTCTCTCTCCATAGCATCTGTATTATCCTCTTCTTTATCTCACATAATGGTATGATCTTCCTCTCATGTGATTGGCCGCACGTGATAGGCCCATCCATATAAAGTCCCGCCATTACCTGTAGCTAATGAACAAATATTTTGGCTTTAATTTGCTTAGACGGCTTTGTCGCACATATGCGCGAAGAAAAACGATTGCTGTTAAGCCGTGTGATTTCTCATACTACGATAAAAGCACGGTGAGAAGATATAAACTAAAGTTAAAAATGAAATCAGGCCTCTGCAACTCTTTCCCTCGGCTGTATGCTAGGCTAATTGACGAATACTCTTACCGATCGCTGTAAGTTTGGAACTTAAATAATATGTTATAATATTGCTGAATATGTTTGGCTACATATTATAAGCTGAGGCAAAACCAGCAACAATCAAGACGTGTAGGCTAAACACTGTTGTGTGTTTGTGTATAATATGTTTAACTGAGCTTAAGGTATTAATGTTAGCATCACTTTAGCCTTGTTAGCAAACATACTTCATCTGTTCTCCAATAAAATCATATCAACATTAACTGTAGAAGACTTTATGCATTGAAATGAACTATCGGTACCAATAAATCGATGCCGATTATACCGATACATCTGTCATTTATTAGTTAATAAATACAGATAATTAAAGTACTGAATTTCTCATCAGAATTAGGACGTAGAAATGTACACTGCTGTTTGCAATGTTTTAGTTGATTTGTTGTTGTATAAGATTGGAACCTAGATTTTTTAGAAAGGTCGGAGCGTGCATCTTTGATCCAGATCGGTCTAATACACCAATGGGTAAATTAGGAGTGAGCTGGGTCATACAGATTAAACCAGAACGGAAATTCCAACACTGAAAGCTTATATCAAAGTAGAATAACCGGGCACAGAATTATTACAGTCGCCTAGCGATATATCATCTTAAAATTCACATTTATATAGAATATGTCGCAGGTGTCCGTTTGGGCCTTTGTCATTTAAGCTTTGAATTCAAACCTTTGACCAATAATAACCTCTAATGACCTCCAACACAGCAGGACAGGCCTTACATCCTCACCGAGTCCAAAGGGACAAACCAGTAGATACTTAGTGACATGACAAAAAGAGCGAAGAGAACATTCCTATGGGATGAGTCCACCTCTACCCGTGATATCTGTGTCATGAAGGAAACCGAAGAACAGTGTCTGCAGATATCTAGTCCAGGGAATGTCCCGTAGGAGCAGTGCTTCTGAAAACGCTACTTCACACGGTTCGCAGTTCCACGAAGACGGCCTGTCACAGGTCCACGATGTATTCAGGAAATATCCTGTGATGGTCTTGTGGAATATATCAATAGTTCTGGTAAGGTTTGAGAGAGACAGTTGACACCTTTACAGTGCCCAGGAGATTCAAACTCATTCGAAACTTGGGCTAAAGTTTCCAAATCTTTGGAAACAACCCTTTCAAATCAAACCCTTTTACAACATCCAAACCTACTGGATGAACAATGCCGCTATGTTAACTTATTGTGACACACTGTGTATTCTAAACACAGAATATTCAATTATATTAAACGGAAGAAGATTTACACAGGACGCATTGTCGTGTACGAATTGAAAGATTTTCATTTCTGTTAATTTTATTCAAATTGCATGGATATGTTTCAACTACGTCCCTCTTGAGATATGACAAGCTACTTTTTTTTTTTTTAAAGAACTGCTGTTGTGAAAAAAAAGATTGTTAACGTTATTTATGTACTAATATCAAGTGTATGACTTTAATATATGACAATGTTTATGAGCGGTTCAGGATGGCTCATAAGATCTGAACTATGAAACTGTAGTGTCAGCTCTCGGTTTCACTTTCAGTTTTAGAAGCATCCTTCCCAGAGTGAATGGGCTAATTTGCATATTCATAGATCTATTTATACTGAATAGATCTATATCAAGGAATGCACTATGGCCCGGGGACAGTGTGATTACTATTGTGATTACTAAAGAAACTAAACTAAACGCATCACAATGATGGCGTTACTACTTCGTATAAACAGTTCAATAATATCTTTGATGGGAGCGAAGCCCACACACACACACACACACACACACACACACACACACACACACACACACACACACACACACACACACACACACACACACACACACACACACACACACACACACACACACACACACACACACACACACACATCAAGTCTGTCACCATGAAGACTGACAGGTCAAGGCGGAGGAAAGCTTTTGTTAATAATGGTTTCATTCAGGTTCCAAGCGTTCGTACTAGACTCAAGTATTTCTCAGAGAGAAGAGCATTTAAAGTCATGTACACTAATGCCGGCGGCAGCCTACAATCACGGTGACGCAGTCGTCACGGCAACCAGCACAGCCCTAACATGCACACATTCCTTTCTATTGCAATCTTCTCTCCTTTCCATTGATCTTACTTAATAATGATAAAGGACTTCCATCACATTACTTTATATAACATTCTTATATTTATTTCACGTATTGATCAAAATATTCAGTTGCGCTCGCAAAATTAGTTTTAAGTACAATGTTCCGTATCCTCAGAATAATCCCGCTGCTTTTGATATTCCTATCGCTTTACATCAAGCCTGAACACGCCGAGGCGGTAATAGGATGTCATCCTCGCTGCGTGAAGGTTAATGATGCGATTTAAATCCACACGTTTGTGCACATGCTCGTGATTTGCCCATTTAGTTCGGCAACTTGAGTAGCGGTTGAGTGTTTTGGAGAAAAGGTGAGGGCCTGGACCTGTAGCCTGTCATTTGCCGTCTGTGTACAGCGTGTTCTAGAAGCTGTTATATCCCCGTCAGTCTCCTCTCTGTGAAAACATCTGGTCTGGGGCAAAATGACGTTGTTGGAATAAGAGCACACATCATCGTGCTGGAGGCGACTAACATCAGTGTATGCTCTCGGGGGAAAGGATGGTCGGGTATCCTTTGAATAACGGGTAGAAAAGAACCATCCAGGATTTTATCATTTATTTAAAGCTAGTGTCCAAAACTATTCACGATAGTTCACTGCTGTGAACCATTTGCTGACATTGTTATCATGACTGTAAACTTTTGAGTCCACGAATGCTAGCAGCCGTTCCTGTGTTTTACATGTTCGTGGCATCTTGAAACCATTTAAAGCGGTTCATCCAGATGTGCGAGAAGTTTACAGGAAGCCGCTTTGTTCATTTCAAGCGTTGACCTTGGTCTTGTATCGCTTGTTGTCCATTTGAAAACAATATTTCCGCGCTGAACCCGAGATATGGTCCATGTTCGTTTTTAAAAGTACACTTTTTGGTATCATCGTTCTTGACTTCGTAGGGTTGGTTAATACTAACTTATATAAAACATTGGTGAAGCTATAAGAACACTTTTGAACGGTTACAACTGTACAAAGATGCATTTCACTTGTCGATAGAGTACTACGTCGGCAAACGCAGGACAACAATGTAGTCACCGGGAAATTACAAAACACATTTCACGCAAGTTTCACACTTGTCTCTAGATGCTGTAAGGGCGTCGCTATGGATGTTGTCCATGCCGCCGCAGCGGCTGCCACACTGTGTATACAGTAAGGGCGGGCGAGCTTGAACACATGTTGGCATTTTACAATCTTACCAGACCCCTTTCATCCATGCAACTCCCCTAGGCTTTCCGGAAAATCTGGTTATTTGGTCAGGTTTTTGGTCTGTGAAGATGGTGGAACTGAGATTTAGAGATACTGCGTGATGTTTTGATCTTGATGGCTCAAGAAACGGTTTTTCTGCACTCGTCACTCCCGTATAATGTGTAAAAAATGTTACGCTTGTGTTGTTCATTAAGTAATTATTCTTACCAGTATTTAAGAAAAATACCCTGAAGAAGCTTAAGTACTTATGTAATTAAAATTAAATATTTAAAAAAAACAACAATTTAGTGTTCTTTTTTTTGTTCATTATCCCAAGTTAATTACAAGTTTCAATAAAGTCACTAATATCAGGTATGTTCTGTTCATGCTCTCAGACCCCAAGACTTTGTCCCTTGCCGTACCATATTTGCAATGTTGAGGTCCTGCATCACCATAACTTGAGCTTTAAGTCTTACGCTATGTTCATACCAAATGCAAATCATGCCAATGCAAAGATGCGAATAGTGCAAACAAGAGCTCATTGACACACATGTTTGAAGGGAAGACAATTTTCGTGGCGTAATGTTTTTCAAGTCACTCATGCAAACCAATGATGTTTTCCAGCATTAATTGGGTGTGAACATGGCATGAGCAACAAACATTAAAAATGTCAGAGATCACGATCGTTTTCTACTATGTTGATGATATGATGTCACATGTCTTTCCAATATGGAAATATGGAAGGAACAGGGAGCGGTTTGTGTCAGAAAGTGTCTAAGAGATGTAAACCCTATATCAGTGTGTTACACAAGTGAAGTATCACAACAGATCGTAGGATCTGGATTGCTGAACTTTTTGTGTTTGTTTGTATTTCCTTAATATGATGAAATTTTGACCACAGATATACATTTTGTTTTAGGATTCTTTTCATCTCAATATTCAAATGAATTATTAAAGCATTAATATATTAGTTATTCTGTTCTCTATTAGTTTTCATGCTTTTATTTCATCAAATGATGAATGTTGCATTTGTGTTGTCTTCACAAGTAGACATGAGCTTTAAGGGTCTTAAGAAAACACAAGACATTGCTCTGAAGCTGTAGTTTTCTATTCTCTGTGTTGGGTTTATTACACCTGACCAATGTATTGTTAGTCCGATGATCTGGACGAAACGATAATAAGCTAATAAACAACTATGATTTTCTTTTTTTTAATGATTTTCTTTAATGCTCATTTTATTAGAACATCACCTCGTCTCCTGCCTGCTGTTCTTCCCTTCATCTCTGTGTCGACCTGACACTCTTCATTTGGATCTATAAGGTATGCAAGTCCATAGTTGAACCTATATTCAAGAACGAAAGATAAGAAGAGAAACCCTATGAGATCTATCAAACCAGTAAGAAGAAGAAGAAGAAGATCATGTGGTACTTTAAATGACCTGTGACGTAAGGATACCTGTATCGTGTTTTTTCGATGCATTTCGATGAATGGAAAACACACACACTTCATTCAATTCAGAGAAGTGCCTTCATTCATAACGACATGAATGAATGACTATTATCGAGTTGGCTCCGACGTTTGTATCGGGTTTGAGCACAAAGTGGTCGACGATCTTCACGATTTGAAAGAATAAGCGCAGGACGTGAGGTCATATTTTACTTTAAAGACTGCACAGACGGGTGGATTAGTTTGTTAATGAGGCCTTTACAAGCAGAACAAAGGAAGCAAATGGGCGCTTTACAACCCAGAGTGTTTAGCACTGTGAAGACGCGTCTGTCTTTCACTAACAATGGAAACGCCAAGGCTGGTGACTTTTATTAATCAACTATTTATCTGGGTCGACTCCATGCATTGGTTTGAATATCCCCAGCAATTATGAGTGTGTACATGAAGACAAATGCATGTCTTGTATGAGGCATACAACAGAGATTCGGCTTCTTTTCATCCACACTGATTCTAACAACCACTCATTATTTTACCGTGCAGCAACCATCCGCAAAAATATGCGCTTCTGCTTTTAGAAATCTAGTTTCCAAAATCCATCTCTTGTATATTCTGATGCCGTGAACCGGAACAAATCAAATAATCTTCATAGGCTTTAAAATGATACGGCTTTCAATAGTTCAAAACCCGAACCACTTTCTTAAAATATAGCGCTCCTTTGTTCTTCAAAGCAACATTTATTCAGCAGGATTGTTTGCTTGTTGGTGTCTCACTGTTCCGTCGGGCTGGAGGCGAGAGATATTCGTACGGATCAGATAAATCTGAGATCAATGTAGACCAGCCATGCATGGCCTTCTTTTTTGTTTGTTTAGAGCTTTTGTGATTGCGTGTTTCTGTCAATACAGATCGCACAATAAAGCAGCTCACTTTCAATTATTCTGCACTGGCCCTTCATGTTTCATCATCTGATGATATTGAGCACGATAGTGCTTTAAAGGGTTTGCTCTTCTTGTTGCTACTGATATGCATTAGGGTATGACATGTCTATTTTCGGAGAGCTGAAGCGATTTGGACTGAAAATCCCACCGACAGTAATGGTGACAGATGCTGTTGACAAGAAAGCCTTAGAATAAAATATTCTAAAGTTCAAATATTTCTTGCAGTACACGCTGTACATTCCGGGTTCTACAAAATAGTTTTGTGTGAAGAGCAGACCGTTATATAAGACATTCAAATGTCAGCATTATTTTCCTGAAACAAAGGAATATCATTATTTCTTTCACCAAGGAAAGAAGGCTCAAAACAAGAAGAATAACCGTAATGTTTCCGCATTTTTTAATAAAACTATCACACAACCTCTACATATGTGAAAACAGTTTTTCTGTAAACTCCGAATGCTCTCATGTCCCTATATTGGTGCAACTTGTTCTTCTGATAAACCCGTATAAAACTCTCAAAGTTCATGTTGTTCAGTGCATACTAAACTGATATTTTACCCATAAGTACATGCGCAGAACACCTGCGTTCATTCCCAATGATGAGATTCAGGAGAAAACGACATGTCTCTCAGTTGAAATCAAATCCCATCTGTTTTGCCGATGTCAAAGGTTGGGCATTTTATCAATCGGGTATTTTGTCCTGCACTCGCTGTGAGCACATACTGTAGATTTCATTTAGAGAAGACTTTTGCCGGGGAAATGTTAAAACTTGGAAAAGGTTCAGCCGTTTTTAAAAGTAAGAGTTAGAATGCAACCCAAGCAACATTCAATGCATTTATTCGATTTTGTCAACTTTACAAATCGCAAACACAAATGATGACAATAACGATTTTCTCAAGGTCATACTTCTCCAAGTAAATTGTATTTCTTGTCCTTTCCCATGAAACATAAAAGTTGGCTGCGGAGCGATATACTGTATATGTGTAGTGATTCTGAACAATGTTTGCATTGAAGTACATACGTTCTCTTTCTTTCTCCATCTTTTGTCACATCCCCAGTCTAAACGTGCACCGTGTCTTTTCACCGTTGGGGACGGATGTGACTTCTTTTGTGCACATCAACAGCCATATTCCTGTCTGTATGAATAATGTTCCTCTCTCTGCCAGAACAGAGGTCTGAACCCTTCCAAAAACGTCCCTCTCCCCTTGCTCTGTTCTCGTTTCTTCTCTTTAATTCTCTCTCTCTCTTTCCCTTTCTCGCTCACTCCCCTTTCTATAATTTACCATATGGAAGACAAATATTTCCCCCCGGTGTGCATTTAAAGAAGACATCTGATTGGAAAACCGCCATGGTTTCACGAGGGAGATATGACTGGAGGGAAAGGAAGATTCGTGCATGATGGAAGCGCACGGCCGTAATGAGGACAGAGGCACCGGGCGGGATTTCAGATGTGAGATCAGTCGCTTACACGTCAACGCAAAGCGCCAAGACACATCTGAATCACCGCTTGACGTTAATGTTTTTTGTCGTGTTGGTATTTGGTAAATTGAGTCAAAAGTCTTTAATTTCATGCTCAATCAACGTGTGTACTTGGAAATATTGCTTTCATATGTTGAGCATTTAATCAACGTTGGATACAGATGTAAATACATATTTTGAAAACAAAACACGCAGTGTTGCTAAGGTTCGCTGGGTGGTCGCTAGGGTGGTGCAAATATCGACAGTACTAAAATCTGATCTCATGTGAAAAATGTAACTATTCACAAGTTGGGGAATTAGACTTATCTAAAGTGAATTGATGCCATTTACCAACATTCTTTAAAATATATTACATTGTGTTCGGCGCAACATGGAAAGCTTTGTAGGTGTCTGGAAGATTCCTAAATACAAGGCCGAATTTTAGTTTGGGTTGGACTATAACTTTAAACAAGTTTAAACATAATTTGAAGTCACATTCATGTCTAGATGTCTATTTTCCCCGGTAGTTTACCCACATGCTCGGAATTACGCCACAAGAGCCCTTCTCCAATCACAGCGTGCAAATGAAAACATCCCAACCATTGTGACCTTGCTGTACAGTCGTGGTACAAACTTGGATGCGGGGACTTGTTTAGAATTGATTGCCAAGTGCAGAACACCACGCTCAAGTGAAATCCTACAGAATTTACAAGCAACACTGTAAACAGTCCTAATCCAAACACGGCATGCTTCTCAAGATGACCGTACGTTGCCTTTCCAATTCCCTGCGCGATTTATAGAGCTTGACATTTGTGGTTTTAGAAAACATGCCTTTGTCATTTCTGTCTAGTAGTTCTATTATGACGGCCAAATTCTTGGCCATAATGAATCCTTGAGCGCTTGCAAACCTGAATGTTTGAAAAATCTCGTTCAGCCTGGAAATGGGAAGATGAGAGTTAAGTGGTCCTGTTGTAACGGGAAACCTTGAAATATCAGGGAAAGGTTTTCCCAGTAATGGAAAACTCATGAATTGTAGTTGTGAATTCTGTCATTTTTTTAAACAAAGTTATGCTCCGTTGTCTAATTTTCTAGCTTGGAAACGAAAGTTACACAAAACGTCTATACAATAAATAATAACAGTATGTAAACAAGAAGGCAGACGTATTTTTTTATTGTTTAGTTCCACAAAAAAATCCCATGCCTAATATTTCTTTCTGTTTGTTTTGTGCACACTCACATTCTTATTTTATCCACTCATATTTTATTCTGCTTGATCTTTATAAACATTAAAACCCTGCAAGCTATTGTACATAAAGGCCCTGTATCTTTATAATCCGAAACTCTTGTTACAGAAAAGTTAGCAGTCATGCCGGGTGAATGACGGAATGACCGAGTCTGACAGCCCAATCCAGCGCTCTGTAAACACCGACTTTTCATAAATATTCCAAGGACAGACAGAGACAAGCTGAGCCAACATCGAGAACGCTCGTGATGTTGAGCTGTCAGGTTTCGTTTAGAGTTGCAACATAGTGCCAGATGAAATTTAGAAAGTTTCCACCAAAGGTTTCAATTATAGCACACCTACGAACATTTGATTATTCAGACACTCATGTGAGGTTTCTATGGAAGATTCAAAGCGTTTCTTTTATGTTGAGTGCCTGATTTTTCATACTCGAGGAATGGCTCGCTCATGAGCTCATTTTGTTCATAAACGGACACATGATGATAAAAATATAGTAATTATTTTATGTTAATCCAAAGGCATTTGTTCTCCGTCTGTTGGATATTATAGTTTTGGGTTTGTACATTTAAGTTCACATAAATCTTTAAAGGTTTGTTGTCTCCTAAAACGTTGTTTTCTGTCATTTCCATTACGCAGAATATCGTTTTCATAATCCTGAAATTGCCCATATGCAATATTGTTATTATTAATTATGAATTTTAAACTTAATGATGCATTTTAAGCATCAACATTTTTCCAGAACGTTTCCTTACTTTTAGAATTGTGCTTCAAATAAAGAACTTTTTATTAACCAGATTGTTGGTTATGGCCTATATATACTTTGTACACAGTATGGTGTAAAATTCGATGTGGGTGCACCACACTTTTGTGCTGGTCTAACTTAGAAAAAAAGTTCGTCTCATGCCCTGATAGTGATAAATCTGCATTTCTTTCTCACCCCTTGCTACTGTATCGTATTATGTCATCTGTTCTAATACAGCACTTCATTTCCAACTAATAACACATGCGTGCCAGATCACTCTTCCTCTGTAATGACAAACATATTGCAGTCGCGGGGTGGGCTCTTTTGACTTGGGCCATTAGACATCCACCCAGGAGAACTTCGCCATCATCTAGAAACCACCACAAATACCTTAGCAACCGCATCTCATTGCACTAACAACCACCCTTAACTTGGCTGGATATCAGCATCCTGGAACTTTAACATTCCACTTTAACATTCTAAAACAAGTTTGGTATAAACACCGCAGAGAACTGTTTATTAGGTATCAATGAAATGCTGTTATTCAACTATATATAAATATATATTTCTCAACAAGCCACATGATTTCTGCCATAACTGATATGATGTACCGATGGGCGACACAAGTGCCAGAAGAAAGACCGTGACATCAAGAGGCTCAATCAGACGGCACAGCATAATTACTGGAGGACGGATATCGATTAAGCCTACGGATCAGAAAACACCGCGTAGAAAGATCAACAGAGATGAAGTTAAAAATCATCCGATGCCAGTTGGTGTGAGACCGACCCTTGGAGAACGCCTGGCTTGTCTCTATTGATCTCATTGGACGTGTGAAGCCTGAACCCTGCAGTTATTATCTCTGGATCACAGCTGCAACAATGCCAAAACAAGTCCTGTGCAATATATCGAAATATCGCAGGGGTTAGAAAGGAATGATCTTATTAATTATTCGAAAAGTTACACATAAAATAAAACATATAAAGGAATGTGATAAAATAAGTTCAACAATAAGGTAAAACATTTTTTGTAGTCAATTAGTAAATTTGAATTCACAAAAAACAAACACGCCCCTAAACCAAAGTGTCTCTCCCCTTTTTTGATTGCTCCGCCCCTCACATATGTAATTTGTCACTCTTAGCTAACGTTCCTCTACACAATAAGAAAAGACACGCCCCTTACTGCTGATTGGCTGCACAATTGTTTTTGAGTCTGTCCCGACTTCTTACAAATTTTTTAAAATCAAAGACGCCTTTAAGAAAGCGATAACTTTTTAAGTTTGCATTGATGCTTTCTTTTTCCTTAAAAAATGTGAAATGTATGTTGGTTATAGAATTGGTTATAGAATCAAATTTTTTAAATAAAATTAAATTGATTTCAGAATAGTTTTGAAATCACATTTTTCCTCAACATGGCACAGCTCAAGCCAAATTTAGAAGTAATATTTTGCAGTTTTATCGCTTGTTCTATTAACTCTAAATAGCTTAAGGCATATATAAGAATCTTATGTTTTTCTAAACACAATACAAACTGTACATAAAACATGAAAAAATGCAATAATCAGGGATGTGGAGCCAAACCGTTATCTGTATCTATACTTGGATGGTTAACATATTTATTTGAAGATGTGTCGTTTGGTGTAATGACAGAAATTTCGATATAAAAACTGTAGTGTTGTGTTATAAAAATAAATATTAAAGGTGTCATTCATCACGATTTCATATTTCAAACTTGAATTAGTGAATGATGTTGTCGTTAGAGTATAAATAATATCGGTAAAGTTCAATGCCAAGCGAGATATTTTATTAAACAGAAATCGCCAACAACAAACTGCCACTTTGGACTACTTCCCTCTACTTCCTGCATAAGTGACATCACAACCACGGTTAACCTCCGCCCATGGGAACACACAAAAAGGGGCGTGGTCTTGTTGCGTTCCCATGGAGAAGAGGAAGAGTTGTGTTTGTGGAGCGGGTTTGTCGCGGAAACTCAGTTACTTTCATCCCAGAGTCCCATCACCTTTCTTCGGCTTCCCGTGGACGCTGTACTTAGGGATAAATAATTATAATTTGTTTAACTTGTTTAAACAATCAGTCTCTATATTTATTAAATGTTTAGTGTTTGACCACATGCTGGTTTAGATCAGGGTTAAGTTTAGCTGCAGACACGTGAATCATTGTTCTATGTTTAGGTGTATACGAAAGTCCGTTGTACTCGATCCTCTTCATCTATGTTCTCCGGGTCTGATTCCGGCGCAAATCAATACGATTACAATATGTGCGATTTATGTATCCACTTCTCATTTGTATCTTTATGTATAGTCTGGGTGTGTGAGACTGTCCTGCATTAACTTGTGTTTGCCCGTTGAAAAAATATTAATAGGCAAGAAAATTCAGTTCAGAGCTTTTGGTGCTATGTAATACTTAAAATATATATGTGCAAGGACACATCAACCTTTCCCGACTTTTCAACCACCTTTAAACTAATATGAATCAGTAATATCCTCATAATTACTGTGACCTACAGGAGGTATTATTCACATTCACTCTATCAAAGTGATCTTTTCCACCTTTTTTATTTTCCCCTCCAGCTTTAGAAGGCCATTAAATACATTGAAGTCCGCCTCCAAAGTATAACATTCAACTTGTAACATTACAAATTATAACATACACAAGTTCAACATTTAAAGTTGAGAAAGAGTTACAACACATTTAACATGGGAAAACATAGAAAATATATATATAATAAATATAATAAAAAGGCATCTGTAATATAATGATACAATAAATAGTTTCTAAAAAAAATTTTCCTTAAAATACTATAAATTAAGATACTTTGTCTATTATTTGTTGTCCTACAGCTACATCAGTTGTATTAATATTATTTATTAAGGATTTGTATTACTTATATTATCACATGAATTATATATTAATTAATTAATATATATGATGTTTTTCCTGCACCGCCATTATGAGATATAATTGTTTTCAGCATAACATATTTGAAAATAAATCTCTAAAGCATTTCAACCCAAATTGCATAGCAGGGTTGGTACACTTGGACAAATTGCAAACTGCATAAATATTAGAAATGGTATGTAGATATTGTCTTATTTAACAAAGGTAATGTTGGATAAGGTGTGTAGCAACTTAATCAGGTTGCAGCACATGGTCTTATAGCTTGTGGACATGAATCCAGAACAAAGTGTTCAGAGAGACATTAAATGCATCAAAAAGAATCTAGATTTCTTTCGGTCTAAAGAGACGATCTGTGATCAAGACTCAAGACGGACCATTCTTGAACATTAAAATCAAAGTGCAACTGGACATAATACTTTTAAGATAAAATACCATCATTGTTAATAATACGATTATTATCGATAAAAATATTTTACAGTTTTGAAGTGGTTTACAAGCTTTGAACTAAAAAACAGAATAATTAAAAATAAATGACAAATGATTATGGGAGTAATTCTGTTAAAAATATTCTAAAACGAATAACTAAAGGACACCCCAAATTTTTCATTTGCATTCTCTAATTTACCGCTTTAACTATCAACCAAAACGTACGAAAATAAGCTCAATGGAGTGCCGTAATTCAAACCCGTAATCCAGATAAGTTGATCAATTAATTGTGCAGGCCCAAATATAAATGAATGAAAATATGTTATTGCCTGCCAAATTACATATTCTACACCAGGTATTATGGTACTGTAGTGGATATATTACTTAAATAAAACTAGTCTTACAAAAATGCAAAGCTTTTTTATAGCCGTGTGGCTGAAAATAATATAGAAACAGAAACGCACGTTAAATCTGTAATGATATTATTAACATGACTTGTAATAGTGTTTAACGACCTGTTCCTAAAAACATGTCAGCAGAAAAATCCGATTTTAGTTGGCATTTAATGTGACATGCGTCATTTCATCATAGTAAAGAGTGTTTTGTTCATGGATCGTCATTCAGCACTGAATAAGTAAAGTGCTTGCACACGGAAATAACACAACATTAATACGGCTTTCATAAATGTGCTGATGTTACTGTACCCGATGAAACTAGAGATGATGCTCAGCATTACACTGTTTGAGCAGGTCTATACATTTACATTTACATTTACATTTAGTCATTTAGCAGACGCTTTTATCCAAAGCGACTTACAATAGTCGAGGAGACAATGAAGCGGTAAATAGCCGATACAACAATAGGTGAACAAGTGCTACAACAATGTTACCGAGTTACACAGAGAGAGAAGTTACAAAAGTTTTTTTTTTTTTTTTTGACGGAGTGAGTAGTTAGAAAAGAAGTGAGTTAGTGAGTTAGGTGTAGCCGGAAAAGATGAGTTTTTAGGAGTTTTTTGAAGATAGAGACCGAGTCTGACAAGCGTGAAGCCAGAGGCAGATCGTTCCACCATCGAGGAACTGAAGCAGAGAACGTACGAGAGAGAGATTTCTTACCCTTTTGAGCTGGTACCACAAGTCTCAGCTCATCTGCGGAGCGCAGAGATCTTGAGGGTCTATATCTTTGCATTAGTGAGTTAAGGTAAGTGGGTGCTGAACCGATGGTGTTCTTGTAGGCAATGAGAAGACATTTAAATTCAATGCGAGCTGCTACAGGAAGCCAATGCAGTTTTATGAAGAGAGGTGTTACATGGGTCCTTTTTGGTTCCTTGAACACCACTCTTGCCGCTGCATTCTGAATCATCTGCAGAGGTTTGGTTGTGCACATCGGGAGTCCAGCAAGCAGCGCGTATTGCTATACAAGTCTACACCAAAAGATTGTTCACTAATCATTAACTCTCACATTTGTTAAAACAATAACTAAATAATATCTAAAAAAATCATCCGACTTTCACTTCCTTCTAATCATGACAGATACACATGGCAGTAACAGTGAGTACTCAGACCGGATAATCAAGTACACACAAGAAGAGTGTTTTACACTTTGATGACATGTCTAGTGCCGGCGTGTTTCAGGTCTCGGCCTCTTTGAAGTATCGCGGATGAAAGTCGGAAGACAGAAGAAGGTTTTTGTCGTCAGGCCTCCGGTAAAATGGAGGGCAGAACGTACAAAGGCGGTGTTTGCACAGACTCAAAGTCAAGAGATTTCTGCTCGTAGTGAAGAACATAAGCGTCTTATCCAAGGTAACTTTCGAGGAATGTGCGTATCAAAGTCATGTCCTGGCATCAAAGGAGCCCTCTTCGCATGTCTAACTAAACAGGCCAGATTTGTGTGTTAATGCTCTGTGCTCGGGGAGATAAAATAATAATGCTGATTGATGGATTGCATCATAGACGCTCTTAGAAGATATTGCCAAGATTGAGCCGGGAAGAAAAATTACACCACTTTACAAATTGAAGACGTTCTTTCTTTTCCTCGGGATGATATATGGAACGGATTGCTTGTTTAGCCGGTGTAAGGAACGTTTTATGATGCAAAACATACTGTATGATAAGAGACAAGGCCTGTGAGGGTTTGAGGACAAAATTGAAGCCAAGTAAAGCTGGAGGACGTGAAACAAGGAATTACTTAAAAATCCGAACCAGGGCCATCTACGCTACTCAACACCAAATGACAACACAATCACGTTCCGCGCTTTTTATCTCTCAAGTGGAACACAAAGTGGACACTTTTTTTTAGCTCAAGTTGAAATATTTCAGCTTGTAAAGAAGTTCTGCCGAAAGTTTCTTACATATAGATTTTCTTTTTGCTCTTGATTATGCTTTGGTTATTTTGGTGATTTTCTTTATAAAAGTTGACCTTAATGCTTGTGTTAGGATTAAAAGATAGTTTGTTCTCATACAAATTGAAAACATAGGACCTGAGATTGACAGAAGTAAAAAAAGCTGTTTAATAAATGTCTTTAATAATTGCAAAACAAAAAAATCTGAAATATTACAAATATTAATACTCTGAAGCTCATATTACCACATACATGATTGTAGTAAACCCAAACAGTTGATTCACAAGAACCATTTATTAAATGTTCCATGAAACAAAATACATTTTTAGAATGATTAGCTTGTAGTTCTTTATACTATAAATGGTTTACTGTAAAGAAAAAAATGTGTCTATTATGGATGCTTGTAGAATCAGATTCTTTTACCTAATCACGACATATAGATCATGCTCTCTGTTACTGTATCCCAGAATGCAACATAAGAAAAAAAATAATTCCTAATTCTCCTTAGCTAAAGTTCTAGCTACCAATGTTAGGAATGTAACTTCAAATCTTACAACAGTTGATGACATTTTGTATTTAAGCGATAAGAGCCGGGCTATATCGTGAATGAATCACAGATGAAGAGCGTTGTTGGGCACATGACGATTTATTCACGAAAAAGCCCGTCCTCAACGACCTTATTGCTTTAATAAAATGATTACCACAAAATAAAAATATTAAATTAAAAAATACATTCATTTGTATATATGATGTTTTTAGTTTTCTTTAAAGAATTGTTCCTAACTCTCACGGCTGTATATTTACTTTGCTTGGGGGGATTGCGTAGGGTTCTCAACGATACACAGAACCGTTGAGTAAAGAAAAATATGATAATCATAAGAAATATGATCACTAACCCCTCACACCTCTAAAATTCACTGTATGAACTCTGTCCCTTCACTTACAAACCTGCGTTTCAACAATAATGCACAGATTTATCTTTAATCATCTATTAAATCTATAAAAACAAACACTTCATTTTTATTATTTTATTGTTAGTTTTGCACACATTTTTATCAAATACAAGTTGAAACATCTAAAATGTTTAATATTTTAACAAGGAATTTGATGCAATTTCCTTAGTGAACATACTGTTTTTGCTGTAACATTTTAACAAACAAAACATAAATGAAAACATGTCCCCATTTTATACACAAAATGTGGTTGAAATAAATAACTTTGTACATTCCTTGTCCTAACAAATACACTTGCATCTACGCTTGTAAGAAAAAACAATAGAGAAATGTACAATTAATTAAATACATAAAATATAAAAAATGTTGTTAAAACATGAAATAAAAGACCCACTGAGCTTTACCCCAGGGTGTGATTAACATATTTTGTAACTATATTTTACCTTTTATATTAATTCTCCGCCATCTATCATAAACGCCTCATTTGACAAATTAAATAAACATTCATGTTAGAAACTTGTCTTTGCACTGCATATAATGACCAAACATGGAGTGTTTATTAAATGTTTAAGGTATGGAATATCATTTTTTTTAAGAATTAGTTTTTTGCCCATGCATGTGAAAAGTGTACATTAAATCCATCATTAAAATATGTTTTGTTTCAATGTTTTACATGCAAATTGATCTCTGCCTTCCATGTTTCTTCCCACTAAAGATGTGTGAGACGAGTTTATGAAGTTGGAAACCCACGAAATCATTCGTAATCTTTTCTACATTTGTATGCCGTCGATTTATCTTGTCTAATAATGTAAGTTGTTGTGATCCCAGGGTAACAATAACGTCTTTCTTTTTTCCCATAAATCTAAAGACAGACAGTTATCCGTGCTCGAAACATTCGCCAGATCCACCGATATTATTGGCTGGCCTGAAAAATTAATTTCACAGAAAGAGGCAACATTCCGGTACACATTCTCACAGGGTACGGACTGATGCAAATGAACTGGAAATCATATTATAAAGCTGAGATTCAGGCCCAGCTTTCACATTCCGTTACTCAGACTATAAAGAATCCAATTTGCGGGAGATGTAATGAAGAGCATAGCAAAAGGCCTGGCACAACAGGAAATGGAAGTTCTCGTTTTTATCTATCAGCCGTCGCTCGGTTATGCTTCATCAAAAACAGAAAGCGACTTCAAATAATCTCACCATGACATCTCTACAAATAGCAACATATTCAGGGTCATTTTATGTTTTAAGAACCACTGAAATGTTGGCATTTTAAATAACCTTTCACTTAAAAAGCGTATATCTTAAGGGTCTGATTCAGTCCTTCAGATGAGTTGTATGACCTGGAAACAGTGATTAAGAACTGACACAGAGAAATCCCTCACTGATGAATCAGACATTGATACTTCTTTCATGAACAAGCCAAGAAGATTAACGCAGATGTCAATATTTATAAACATGATTTTACTGCAGTCATGCGAAATGCTCGCATGATTTGGAATGACGCTAACATCGTTATAATATGACCAGCATGATGTTTACATGATTATAACATGACCAGTATGATGTTTACATGATTATAACATGACCAGTATGATGTTTACATGATTATAACATGAACAGTATGATGTTTACATGGTTATAACATGACCAGTATGATGTTTACATGATTATAACATGACCAGTATGATGTTTACATGGTTATAACATGACCAGCATGATGTTGACATGGTTATAACATGACCAGCATGATGTTTACATGATTATAACATGACCAGTATGATGTTTACATGGTTATAACATGACCAGTATGATGTTTACATGATTATAACATGACCAACATGATGTTTACATGGTTATAACATGACCAGCATGATGTTGACATGGTTATAACATGACCAGTATGATGCTTACATGATTATAACATGACCAGCATGATGTTTACATGATTATAACATGACCAGTATGATGTTTACATGATTATAACATGACCAGCATGATGTTTACATGATTATAACATGACCAGCATGATGTTTACATGGTTATAACATGACCAGCATGATGTTTACATGATTATAACATGACCAGCATGATGTTTACATGATTATAACATGACCAGCATGATGTTTACATGATTATAACATGACCAGCATGATGTTTACATGGTTATAACATGACCAGTATGATGTTTACATGATTATAACATGACCAGTATGATGTTTACATGGTTATAACATGACCAGCATGATGTTTACATGGTTATAACATGACCAGCATGATTCCAACATGGTTATAACATGACCAGCATGATGTTTACATGATTATAACATGACCAGTATGATGTTTACATGATTATAACATGACCAGTATGATGTTTACATGGTTATAACATGACCAGTATTATGTTTACATGATTATAACATGACCAGTATGATGTTTACATGGTTATAACATGACCAGCATGATGTTTACATGTTTATAACATGACCAGTATGATGTTTACATGGTTATAACATGACCAGTATGATGTTTACATGGTTATAACATGACCAGCATGATGTTTACATGGTTATAACATGACCAGTATGATGTTTACATGGTTATAACATGACCAGCATGATGCTTACATGATTATAACATGACCAGTATGGTGTTTACATGATTATAACATGACCAGTATGATGTTTACATGGTTATAACATGACCTGCATGATGTTTACATGATTATAACATGACCAGTATGATGTTTACATGATTATAACATGACCAGCATGATGTTTACATGGTTATAACATGACCAGCATGATGTTTACATGATTATAACATGACCAGCATGATGTTTACATGATTATAACATGACCAGTATGATGTTTACATGATTATAACATGACCAGTATGATGTTTACATGATTATTACATGACCAGCATGATGTTTACATGATTATAACATGACCAGCATGATGCTTACATGGTTATAACATGACCAGCATGATGTTTACATGATTATAACATGACCAGCATGATGTTTACATGATTATAACATGAACAGTATGATGTTTACATGATTATAACATGACCAGCATGATGTTTACATGGTTATAACATGACCAGCATGATGTTTACATGGTTATAACATGACCAGTATGATGTTTACATGGTTATAACATGACCAGTATGATGTTTACATGATTATAACATGACCAGCATGATGTTTACATGATTATAACATGACCAGTATGATGTTTACATGATTATAACATGACCAGCATGATGTTTACATGATTATAACATGACCAGTATGATGTTTACATGGTTATAACATGACCAGCATGATGTTTACATGATTATAACATGACCAGCATGATGTTTACATGATTATAACATGACCAGTATGATGTTTACATGATTATAACATGACCAGCATGATGTTTACATGGTTATAACATGACCAGCATGATGTTTACATGATTATAACATGACCAGCATGATGTTTACATGATTATAACATGACCAGCATGATGTTTACATGGTTATAACATGACCAGCATGATGTTTACATGATTATAACATGACCAGCATGATGTTTACATGGTTATAACATGACCAGCATGATGTTTACATGATTATAACATGACCAGCATGATGTTTACATGGTTATAACATGACCAGCATGATGTTTACATGGTTATAACATGACCAGCATGATGTTTACATGATTATAACATGACCAGCATGATGTTTACATGATTATAACATGACCAGTATGATGTTTACATGATTATAACATGACCAGTATGATGTTTACATGATTATAACATGACCAGTATGATGTTTACATGATTATAACATGACCAGTATGATGTTTACATGATTATAACATGACCAGCATGATGTTTACATGATTATAACATGACCAGTATGATGTTTACATGATTATAACATGACCAGCATGATGCCAACATGATTATAACATGACCAGCATGATGTTTACATGGTTATAACATGACCAGCATGATGTTTACATGGTTATAACATGACCAGCATGATGTTTACATGGTTATAACATGACCAGCATGATGTTTACATGGTTATAACATGACCAGCATGATGTTTACATGGTTATAACATGACCAGCATGATGTTTACATGATTATAACATGACCAGCATGATGTTTACATGATTATAACATGACCAGCATGATGTTTACATGATTATAACATGACCAGTATGATGTTTACATGATTATTACATGACCAGCATGATGTTTACATGATTATAACATGACCAGCATGATGCTTACATGGTTATAACATGACCAGCATGATGTTTACATGATTATAACATGACCAGCATGATGTTTACATGATTATAACATGAACAGTATGATGTTTACATGATTATAACATGACCAGCATGATGTTTACATGGTTATAACATGACCAGCATGATGTTTACATGGTTATAACATGACCAGTATGATGTTTACATGGTTATAACATGACCAGTATGATGTTTACATGATTATAACATGACCAGCATGATGTTTACATGATTATAACATGACCAGCATGATGCTTACATGATTATAACATGACCAGCATGATGCTTACATGGTTATAACATGACCAGCATGATGTTTACATGATTATAACATGACCAGTATGATGTTTACATGGTTATAACATGACCAGTATGATGTTTACATGGTTATAACATGACCAGTATGATGTTTACATGGTTATAACATGACCAGCATGATGTTTACATGATTATAACATGACCAGCATGATGCTTACATGGTTATAACATGACCAGCATGATGTTTACATGGTTATAACATGACCAGCATGATGTTTACATGGTTATAACATGACCAGCATGATGTTTACATGATTATAACATGACCAGCATGATGTTTACATGATTATAACATGACCAGCATGATGTGTACATGATTATAACATGACCAGCATGATGTTTACATGGTTATAACATGACCAGCAAGATGTTTACATGGTTATAACATGACCAGCATGATGTTTACATGGTTATAACATGACCAGCATGATGTTTACATGATTAGAACATGACCAGCATTATGCTAACATGGTTATTACATGACCAGCATGATAATAACAGGATTATTACATAGCCAGCATGATGTTTACATGGTTATGTCATGGTTAAAACATTACAGAATGATGCTTTCATGGTTATAAGATGACCAGCCTGATACTTACATGGGTATAACATGACCAGCATGATGCTTACATGGTTATTACATGACCAGCATGATAATAACATGATTATAACATGACCAACATGATGCTTATATGGTTATGTCATGGTTAAAACATTCTAGCATGATTCTTACATGGTTATAACATGATCAGCATGATGCTAACACTGTTAATACATGACCAGCATGATGTTTTCATGGTCATAACATGATCAGTATGATGGTTACATGATTATAACATGACCAGCATGACACTAACATGGTTATTACATGATCTGCATGATGCCAACATGATTATAACATGACCAGTATGATGCTAACATGATTATAACATGGTTATTATCTGACCAGTATGATGCCAACATGATTATAACATGGTTATTACATGAACAGCATGATGCCAACATGATTATAACATGGTTATTATCTGACCAGTATGATGCCAACATGATTATAACATGGTTATTACATGATCAGCATGATGCCAACATGATTATAACATGGTTATTACATGACCAGCATGTTGCTAACATGATTATAACATGGTTATTATCTGACCAGTATGATGCCAACATGATTTAAGATAGTTATTAAATGATCAGCATGATGCCAACATGATTATAACATGGTTATTACATAAAGAGCATGATGCTAACATGATTATAACATGTTTATTACATGACCAGCATGTTGCTAACATGATTATAACATGGTTATTACATGATCAGCATGATGCCAACATGATTATAACATGGTTATTATCTGACCAGTATGATGCCAACAGGATTATAACATAGTTATTACATGATCAGCATGATGCCAACATGATTATAACATGGGTATTACATGACCAGCATGTTGCTAACATGATTATAACATGGTTATTACATGATCAGCATGATGCCAACATGATTATAACATGGTTATTATCTGACCAGTATGATGCCAACAGGATTATAACATAGTTATTACATGATCAGCATGATGCCAACATGATTATAACATGGGTATTACATGACCAGCATGATGCTAATATGGTTATTACATGACCAGCATGAAGGTAACATGACCAGTATGATGCTAACATGATTATAACATGACCAGTATGATGCTAACATGATTATAACATGGTTATTACATGACCAGCATGATGCTAACATGATTATTACATGATTATAACATGGTTATTATATGACCAGCATGATGCCAACATGATTATAACATGGTTATTACATGAAGAGCATGATGCCAACATGATTATAACATGGTTATTACATGAAGAGCATGATGCCAACATGATTATAACATGGTTATTACATGACCAGCATGATGCCAACATGATTATAACATGGTTATTATCTGACCAGTATGATGCCAACATGATTATAACATGATTATAACATGACCAGCATGATGCCAACATGATTATAACACGGTTATTACATGAAGAGCATGATGCCAACCTGATTATAACATGGTTATTACATGAAGAGCATGATGCCAACATGATTATAACATGGTTATTACATGACCAGCATGATGCCAACATGATTATAACATGGTTATTATCTGACCAGTATGATGCCAACATGATTATAACATGATTATAACATGACCAGCATGATGCCAACATGATTATAACCTGATTATAACATGGTTATTATATGACCAGCATGATGCTAATACGATTATAACATGACCGACATTTCTAATATGTATTAGTTAGCAATTTTTACATGTTTAACAGAAATAGTGTACCATCTTAAGCTATTAGTTATCCAATACTAATATGTGTAGAATGTTGGAAGTCATGTTGAGCCTAAAACGCAACACCCCACGTCTCTATGTGATGTTCCGATGGAGAGATTTAGGGTAGTCAACGCTATTCCTCAGGAAGTGGTTTGTTCACCTGACTATAACATGTGAATGAAAGTCTGTGAAACTTGTTGCTATGGTTGTTAGGCTGTGATAATCACAAGAGACTGAGATAAACCCCCCCCCCACATCTTTGCCTCATTAACATCACTACACAGAAGCCACACAATGTCAACTTGTGAAATCTACTCAATGTTCATTTGTTTGTCAAATAATCGTTTTAAACGTTTGTTTCTAAATCTTTGTTGCAACTTACATTTGTCATTGTGTCCTTTTCAACAGTCGGCTGTACATTTGAATTGGAATCATATAGTAGATTATACTGAATTAAAATCAAATATGTGCATGTCTTATGTCAAACTAGAGCGATTAAGCTCACCGGCTTTAGCTACAGTCATTAACGTAATTCGTATCATTCTCACCATGCAATTTCACCAAATTCAGGATATATACACGCATCTTTTCGCATCCCTGCATCGACTTGAACACAAATTACTCGCGCTTCATTCTCCACTCGTGGATGGTGTGTATACAACAGTAGAATTTCGAAGCCTTTTACATTTTCACTTTTGCATTTTGTTCGCCACCTCAGTTCAATTCCAATGGCACGTAACCCTGATGCGAAATTCTATCTATCTTACAGGGAAGGCTTTTATACAGGTCAAAACATCCGGTTCAGGTCTCTGAATATGCATTGTCTGATACTTTAGACTGGGATCCGTGAGAAGTGGAATAGGCAGGGTCATGAAACTTTAGAGGGTGTTAAAGAGGATGAAAATGTCACAGTTTCAGCCTGCCGGGACATCGAATGCAATAAAATCATGTTCAAATCCTGAAATCCTGGGTGACCAATTGTGCTTCACCGACAATCGCATAACTGGTCAAATCAATTTGCAATTTTATTGCATTCAAACATAATATGTAGAATATTCAAATTGATTCTCTGCAAATGTCATTGCATTCAACACTACCAATGGTTTTATCTTGACTGGTAGTCAATCCAATTGAGTTGTGTTTTGCTGCGAATTTGTTAAAGAAATAAAATTGGCAGCCAGTGAGTCTGCCAAATGCCATCGGTCCAATCTGCAGTGGGTGGCAGCTGAAGTTTTTAAAGCCGGTAATAATGTCGGCTCATCAGCCTTTGAGGAGTAGAAGCGCTGATCCAATTGACTGATTGTAATAGGCCCTGACTCACGCCGGCCAACGCGGTCCGGATGGCAAAATTTATATTCCCAAGCGTCAGAATATGGCTCGCTCCTGAAAGGCTAACCGGGACCATAAATGGGCCGTGATCAAACAACCTTGGCCACGTTTCGGCCCTAATAGGAGACCTTAAGTGGGCCTGAAACTGGGACAATAATTTTAAATATTTCATTCAATCTTCTGCAACAGACTGATGCATTAAAGTTGAAACATTCTTGCTAGACGGATGCAGATGAAAAGAAAAATATTAAAACAGAGAGAATGGAAGAGAAGAAGAGATTTAAAAAAATTCTAAAGGATGTCGTATTAAGATTAGTTTTCCACACTTGTGTGGAATACTTAAGTGTATGGAAGATCAAATACAAGCAAGAACTTTCTGGACAAGGTGTATCCAAGATCAGATCAAAACTATTAAAATGCAGTTAATGCCTGACGAAAAATGGAAATAGCCTGAACAAAAAAAAACCTAAGACTTTGGCTTATCTTTAAATTCAGAAGTAGATGAAACGCTGCAACATAAATGATGCAACAATGTAAAAAAGAAATCCATAACATTGTGTTCCAACCAGACGCATTGAGTTGAGTTTCCAACGACAAACACAGGACTGTTACAAGACTACGTGAAAACAGAATCAATGAATTAAGTAAGCCTTAGTTGCATTTGGACGTTTGGACCCAAGAGATTACAAACTGAGCTGTGCTGTCTTAATCTTTTTACTTATGGCAGTCTCACAGATTTACAATTTTAAATATCGTTTTAAAAATGGTTTGAAGTGTATTCTGGCCGAGAGCTTGGAGTGTATATAAAACAGATTATCATGATAACAGATCAGGGAGGAACTTTAATAAGAGACTACAGGACTAAATGTAATGTAATTACAGTACACTTGCAGTGCCGAGGTCATGGAAATGCGTAACAATCACTTGCACTGGAGGTTTCTGTAAAACTCATGGCATGGGAGGACTTTATAGACCTCCACGGAAAGCCAAAGCTATCAAGAGCAAAAGAAACACCCATATATGGTTCAGGAGGAAGAAACACCAAGGTCCGGCTGCATAAAGTTCCTTACGTGTAATTTCCCTTTAGATTAGGCCTTAACGTCTGTTTCACACACACTAAGTATGCAGTGTATATGGGTCGCGTAGAGTGATATGGATGCGGTACAGAGATATCGTGAGGCAATTCGCCATCGTTCTGCATCTTTCTATGTGTTCTGAAGTAAAAATGCTTGATGCTTATGTGGAGTTATCTTATATTTAATTGGCCAATTAAACAAGTTTTAAAATAATTCACCATCCATTCTAGTGGCCAACGCAGATGCCTCCCATGGCTTTTCTTTATCACTCAGTCTTTGATAAAAAGTCCTTAGGATCCTAAGGAACTTTAGACCTTTTTAACGTTACCTAAACATCTGGCTTAATGTTATCCATCGCACTGACGTCTTGTACTTTCTGAATGATTTGTGACTGTCACAATCTAAATAGATCTAAATAGATGCAATTTCCTCATGCAACATCAACACTGTGAAATATTAATTATTAGTACATTTTAATCGGATAATTAATTACAACTCCTGGTTGATGTTTTACTTTATATGATGGATGAAAATATTGTAAACTTCATATACATTCACTTCCGGTGAAATGAGTGTGTCAATTCATGTTCATTTTGAGGATGAATCATTTGCTATCTCTTTAAATCATGAAGCAGATTCAAATAGAATCAAATAGTTCCGCAGCACGTACTCAATGCATCTGACCTGATCCATTAACATGGATACGTAAAAAAATACGGAATGGATAAGTACTGCATATGGAGTATGTTTGAAACGGGCGTTAAGTGTCCCTTGAACTTGAGGTTGATGCAGGAAACAACCCTTAAATGTTACTTTAAGTGAAATGTCCTAACCCCTATAGTGCTTTAAGAATCTATTATTTACTGAAGTGATAAACGATTAGTGTTACATAAAGTCCCTATACTCTCATTTCCCTAAGCATTATCCAAGATTGGTCAAACTTACCATTACACTTACATTCAATCATTTGGCAGATGCTTTTATCTAAAGCGATTTACGAGTAGTGTGCAGTGGACGTAACTTCAGTCATTGGGTTTCGAACCCACAACCTTCTGTTTACAAGACCAACTCTCTAACCACAGGCCACAACTGAACCCTTAAGAGTCTCAAAAACACACATTTGATGATAATGTTGAGTTAACGAATCCTGTTGAAGTCAATAATGACCCAAAGGGATATTTTGCAATAGGGAGAAACCCGCTGGACCATCTAAACGAAGAAATAAAGTTATTACAAACATGATCAGCGTGAAGTCTATGAGATCACTGACATGGGACACTGTCACACGGCCTGATCACTTACAACCAGTTGAACTACATCAGTTTATTACGCTTCGTTTTCTTGCATTGGTCAGTTTCCAGTTGTAGCGGGAGAAGTCTGCCACGTTAATAAATCATCCGTGATCTGTTTCCCATTTTATTAAAGCTTACGTCCATCTTAATGTATACAGCCTTAGAGATGTTCCGATCAGGATTTTTGCCACCGATTCGAGTACCGATTTTTTTGTCATGGTGATCGGCCGACCCCAATGCCGATACGGATGCTTCATGTTAATATAACTCATTTTGAGCTCTCGGATCACCGTTCAGATAAATTAATAATATAAATGTTGCCTTTGTTATATTTTCGCTTAATTTGTACAGTAAATATGTAATGAATGGAATGTAACTTTTTTTAACAGATTACTAAGCGATTAATAAAGTATTCATTATACATTGAACATTTTAATATGCCTTAATTATGGGTAAATTCAGCGTCGAAACATTTATACCTCATTCATGATATAAGTCCTAATGCTTTGACGTCATCAATTGCTATCGATTCATAAGATCGGCCATGTTTAGTGATTACCGATAGAGTCCTAGAGATGGATTAGACTGATACCGATCCCCAGTCGATTGATTGGAGCATCCCTAATACAGAGTAGCATATCCATAGCAACAAGGAAAATGTATATTTGTAGTTGTCGTATAATCTTAACAGAACGGTTTAAGGAAGTATTTGCATCAAGAGAAAAACTAAAGGTATTTTCTGCAACCGGGCACAAGACTTTAAGTGTTCAAAAGGCTGCGGAATTGCAGTACAGCAGCGTTCAAATATTTTTTGGCATTGACTCGTGGCTCCGTTATAAGGTAGAATTATCTACGAATTATCTAGTTATCTTTTAGAGATTGATATTACTTTTTAGCAATTTTCAATTATGTTTGTCAGGAGGATTGCAGATCTGAGAGTATCTATGAGTATCTATGCATGTAACTCAAGCGAGTAAAAAGGTTGCTATATTTTCATGCAGACATGTTTTCTACCCTGTCGAGAAACACACTTTTGACAAATATGTGTTTGATACTTTGTTTGACGTTTATTTTTTTATGAAAATCGTAACGACTCAGAGTCTAAACTTAAGAGTGAGTCATTCCATCAACAGTTGTCAAGGGATGTGTGCCCATTGCACAGTGTACCTTTCACACTTCGTTTTCGGTCTTTAGAACACAAGGAAATTTGACTTTCTTTTGCTGACAATGCATTTGAGTAAGTCTTTTGTCAGCTCATATTTGCTATTTTTAAAAATTTTAACTTTACTCTATGGATATTTTCCCGCAACACCTTGTAGATTGTTCTTGTAAAACTATTTTAACGGGGCAGTTCTCCCAAATTTTTACAGAACACGTAACCAACGACAGCGACCCAAATTGATTTCAGTGACAGTAATATTACAGTTCATTAACACACTCTAAGTGCTTATGAAATCTACACTGGATTCTTCTGGATCGCACCGGAAAGGTTTGCTTCAAACAGGAAGTTTTACCGTGACAAAACCCCTGCAAAGATTCTCAAGACATCTTATTTCGTGCGGCATAGACAGAAGTCATTTTCATAGAGGATTTGACGTACCGAAAGTTATACTGTGCTCACACCTTACACAAACAATTCTATACCATGCTCATCATTATTTGCTGGAAAAGTTTGTCGTTTTTATTTCAGTAACGCAAAAAAAAAAAGACGCGAGAGAGTATAGTGGTTCAAAGAGCTAACTGTATAAGGTTGAGATATGAAATCTATGTGGTGTGAGCACAGCAAAAGCTACTTTGTTGATTCCATGTTTATCTTTATAATGGGATCTATACACCAATGATGATTGACCGGTAACATTCTTCTTATAATGATATTATATACGAAGCTTTCATTTCATAACTGTATGCACTTGGCGGTTTCAGGTTTGCAAAACTGACTTTTCAGGAACTGCTAAATATACCTGAATGTAATGAGCAAAAGTGAATATAGATTTCTAATGGCCATCCGGACTGTCAGACATTTCTCGATGAGAGCATTTTCAAAAGTTGCTCTCATTAATAAGTTAATGTAACCCTTACTGTAACCCCGGGATTATGTGTTGGTGGCTGACGGAAGACATTTTTTACACTTTTCCACCAATTAAACACATGAGGTTAGTTGGGCTAAAAAGTATAGAGTTGAACATTGATAATAAAAGACACATCCTCTTATTGCCAGGCCTTGTTAAACATTTTTCTGCTAAAACATCTAGTGCTATAAACTAGATCTTGGACGAACAGTGCAATGTCCTCAAGTCAAGTGTCTCTTGCAGATGGATATTTCAGCATTCTAGTCTTTCGACAGAACATTAAACGTGCAACACCCAAAACTGTTTTCACAAACTGTCTGTGTGCTGTGAAAACATGCATTATGTATTTAAGATATGAATGTTACATTACATTGATTTATGAAGAACAGACCTCATTTCACCGGACACGGACTGAATTAGAATTATGGGTTGAAGGTGACGTTTTTATGAACAAACCAGAACCTGAATTTTGGGTTGGCGATGACTAAGCGTACGCATACATGGCTATTTTTGCTGATTTTGGTCTTGCGACATCTTTAGATCGCCCTTGGGTTTGGGTTAAGTCTGTTGTACGGGTTATAAAGCACATTTGGAGGATTTGGAGTGATTTGTTGGTTTGGTGCTGGACCACATACAGAGATCAGGCATGCACTTCCCTGTGTGTGTGTGTGTGTGTGTGTGTGTGTGTGTGTGTGTGTGTGTGTGTGTGTGTGTGTGTGTGTGTGTGTGTGTGTGTGTGTGTGTGTGTGTGTGTGTGTGTGTGTGTGTGTGTGTGTGTTTGTGTGTGTGTTTGTGTGTGTGTGTGTGTGTGTGTGTGTGTGTGTGTGTGTGTGTGTGTGTGTGTGTGTGTGTGTGTGTGTGTGTGTGTGTGTGTGTGTCTGTGTGTGTGTGTGTCTGTGTGTGTGTGTGTGTGTCTGTCTGTGGACATGACAAATACAGCTGGTTGCTCTGATAATATTCATTTCTTACTGTCAACAAGCAATGATTTTTCTGCATGGAGAACCAGAAACAGGATGAAGTTTTAATTGCCTCTCACAGCTAACACACGTTCACATTCAACATCATTACTTGACACAACTGCTGGAGTTCCATGTTTATGTGAACTGTGTACAGGAGGAAATATCTCATTAAACTTAACTCATTGAATTAAAATGAGTCCATTTATGAAAGGTACATAACAGAAATGGAATGGGATGAGTTTGGTTACCTTGAAAACACACAGCAACTTTCTCATTGAGCATGTGAGTCGCAGGATGCTTTGTGGTTTAATATGATAGGTTTAATGTTAATTGCAAATATGTGACTCTAGAGTATTTCTGTAAAACTAAAAATAAAGGTCTCAAAAGAACATAGGTGTTTTATAAATGTCATAGATATGGGAAGGATTTTTTAAGGAAGTAAAACGTTTGCCTTTGACAGTTTCATACATCACATTGTGAACTCATGAGAGAGAGAGAGAGAGAGAGAGAGAGAGAGAGAGAGACCAGAGAGAGACCAGAGAGAGACCAGAGAGAGAGACCAGAGAGAGAGATACGAGAGAGAGAGACCAGAGAGAGAGAGACCAGAGAGAGAGAGACCAGAGAGAGAGAGACCAGAGAGAGAGAGACCAGAGAGAGAGAGACCAGAGAGAGACCAGAGAGAGAGAGAGAGAGAGAGGCCAGAGAGAGAGACAAGAGAGAGAGAGACAAGAGAGAGAGAGACAAGAGAGAGAGAGAGAGAGAGAGAGACCAGAGAGAGAGATACAAGAGAGAGAGACCAGAGAGAGAGAGACCAGAGAGAGAGAGACCAGAGAGAGACCAGAGAGAGACCAGAGAGAGAGAGAGGCCAGAGAGAGAGACAAGAGAGAGAGAGACCAGAGAGAGAGACCAGAGAGAGAGACCAGAGAGAGAGACCAGAGAGAGAGAGAGAGACCAGAGAGAGAGTTAGAGACCGAGAGAGAGACACCAGAGAGAGAGTTAGAGACCAGAGAGAGAGACCAGAGAGAGAGACCAGAGAGAGGGACCAGAGAGAGAGACCAGACAGAGAGAGAGAGACCAGAAAGAGAGAGAGAGAGAGAGAGAGAGAGAGAGAGAGAGAGAGAGAGAGAGAGAGAGAGAGAGAGAGAGAGAGAGAGAGAGAGAGAGAGAGAGAGAGAGAGAGAGAGAGAGAGAGAGAGAGAGAGAGAGAGAGAGAGAGAGGGAGAGAGAGAGAGAGAGAGGGAGAGAGAGAGGGAGAGAGAGAGAGAGAGAGAGAGCGAGAGGGAGAGCGAGAGGGAGAGAGAGAGAGAGAGGGAGAGAGAGAGAGAGACGAGAGGGAGAGAGAGAGGGAGAGAGAGAGAGAGAGAGAGAGCGAGAGGGAGAGCGAGAGGGAGAGAGAGAGACAGAGAGAGAGAGAGAGAGAGAGCGAGAGGGAGAGAGAGAGAGAGAGGGAGAGCGTGAGTTCTGGATTCTGTTGCTCAGACAGATGGAGGAATGTTTATTGAATTTGAAGGTTGAGAAATCTCAAACAAAGCAGACAATCCATGCGTATATGCTGCTGCTTATATTCAAATTAATTTCTTTGCTTCAGCATGAGCTTCATTAATGTATTTGGCTTAAAGTACGGCACGCTTCAAGACTCATTTTGGTCCAGCAGTTTGACAACTTAACTCACACTCTTTAAACCAGTCAATGCGCAACATTTCCCAACAGATTTTTTTACAGGATCACGATTGATCGCATGTTACATGTGACAGGGCGTTTTAAAGCTGGTCTGTGAAGAACCTTTTTTAAAGCATTCACAGAAATATTCCATCAGGAGTAAAGCAAATTCTGGCGTCCTGGCTACTGATTGATTCTGTTGGAAATCACTATTATTTTCGTCTGTGTAGTGCATGATTAGTAGTATTCTGTGTTGATAAAAAAAATTGGTTTGTCCCAAAAAACTGTGCTTTTGGGTGATTCTGAACAGGAAGCATTATTAAGCATTTTTAGTGAACCTTCAGTATTTCAACCACAGCGAGTTTTTAACAAACATGCTTTACGGAGTGAGTCAAACTGACTCGTGCTGGATTCAAAGCAATCTGCTCAAATTCACAAAATAAAAGCCAATACAGAATCAGGTACACACAATACATCTTCAATATGTCATTTAGAAGAATATATTTGTGATAGTGTGATTATGGCTGTTCAGCACATTTTAAACTGTTTTTGACTAATCTAGGCAATAAGCAGCTATTCTTTTCTGTATATTAATACATTATATTTTCCATTTATGTTCAAAATATCATAACTGAACTGTTTAAAGGCTAAGAATGGGATTTTTTGCCATATTTTAAAGATTTTACAGATTTTAAATTAAATAACATATAGAATTGTAGAATGTAGGTTTTACATATAGTCGGTATAGAAAGTAGTTTATGCATATGTGACAGATATGATGACACATGAGCCCTTTCTGTGAGCAAGTGACAATTAAATCATTTAGGTTGAAATATGAAAATGCCATAAAGAAATGAGCACAAAAACTTGTAGATTTGGTCTCATGACATTGAACTAAAATCCGACGTTCTAAAACTCAGAATATTTATAAATGCCAAACTCCGATTAATCCACTCTTCTGTGAAAAACAGGATGTTTGTAATAATGTTTGCAGACCATTAACTGCTCAGCTGACCTGCTAAATGACTTTGACAAGACTGAGAAGACGGCTGATATAAATGGCACAGTTTATTTACCCGCCGGCTAATTATCAACGGCTTCAAGTATATTAGTTTAGGGTGCTTACACTAGATTTAAAAAGGCCCACATGTTGATTTAAACAAAACCTTAAGATTCATGTTTAATAGGATGCAGCTGCAGACGTGTATTCAAGAATTGGGTTTCCATATTTCAGGACCATGGACAGCAGAATGGACCGTCTATAAATCAAAAGACACGCTTGCCATTTAAGATAAAATGTGTTATCATCAATAAATGCAAACACATCACATGCTTTTATGATGAGCGTTCACTCAATGTGACAACAGATAAAGTTGAGATTAATTTAAAGCCTTATGGCAAAGAAGAAAAGTGAAAATACATTTATTTCTCATGTCAGTCTTCTCTGAAAGTATTCCAGCCGAATCTCTCCCCGCGGCTTCAGTATCTGCTCACCGAGACCATTGACAAAATAATGCATAATCCAATCTGAGCAGCAGTTTAATGCTGAAGGCTTTCTCAGACTGCAATTATGGGCTGTGTGACCTTTTGATTCTGTTATTCAGACACAACTAAAGGTGCAGATATCTGACTTGGGATATTCCTGACTGTTGCTGTTCCTATTGAGTCACTATTTCTATTAAGATGATAGGTTCGAAAATAAGTGTGCAGTTATGACTGCTGATTATCTTAATTGTTTAAAACACACATTTTTTATTGTGTTATGATTATGTCTGAAGTTATGGGAATGATTTGTTTCATGAAAGTTGCAGTTGTAAGTTTCACATGTATATTTGTAGCAAGATTTTGTATGTGTCAAATTATATATTTTGTTTTATGCAAAAACATTATGACATTTATTGGAGATATTATGCACAGTAATATATGAATATATTTACACTTAATCGAATGGATCGGGGCCATATTAATGAGGACTATAGATAGAGCTCAATTATTTCCTTTTATTACTTACATTTTTTGATAGAAAAATAAACTTATTTGGACAAGGGGACTTTTATCAAGATTTAGATTTGTTTGCACCCTCAGGTTCCAGATTTTCAAATAGCCTAGTTATGTCACTAATTTTGAGATATAACTATACATTTGACCATATATTTTGTCATATCCTTACAGACCACAAATCAATTGAAGGGTGTATTGATTCAAATGAGT